>JAWNOR010000392.1:242500-422856 GCA_035045885.1 Drosophila borealis
TGGCCCAGGGCGAGAGGGCAGTGCCGCTTATGAGCACAGCGCGTTGTATCAGATCTAAATGAAGCAACAATGAATCCAATCAATAGGTTAAGTTAGGGCAAAGGACCCACCACTGGCCACGGGCGAGACGGCCAAGATGTTGGCCAGCACAGCTCCGGTGCCGTAGCCGAGCAGGGTTATGCTCTGCGGATTGCCACCGAAGGCGGGCAGATTCTCCTTGAGCCAGTGCAGGCCGGCGACCAGATCCATTAGACCGAAATTGCCCTGGGCGCTCTCCTTGCCGCCGGTCTTGAGGAAACCGAAGATGCCGAGCCGAAAATTGATTGTCACAACGATAACGTTGCCATGGGCGGCCAGTTCGGAGCCATCGTAGGGATTGCCCGAGTTCCAGTCGAAGGATTCGCCGTGTATGAACAACACAGTGGACAACATCGCATCGGAACCCGAACTGGAACCGGAACTGGAACTGGAACTGGAACTGGTACTCGAACTAGCGTTGGCAACCGCTAAAAAAGAAACCGATTTTAAAGGTTTAATTTAAGTTAAATTTATATCTATATCTTCCAAGTTCATCCGATGAGTTCCGATTCGCGAACGGCTTCCATATGTTGTCTGCGGCCAACGGAGCTGCCAATTCTGCAGCGCTTGCAGTAATTCCTTAAATCAACTGCAATGCACTACGGAATTGAGAGTTTCGCTGCCATCGCTATGCCCAACTCCCCTTCCCCCTCTATCATCATTCGAACAGTTTGTAAAAAATGTATAATTAATTTAACGTTTGCCCAGAGCTGTTTCCCTTTCATTATCAATTAAATTACCAATTGAACCTTTATTTTATTGCATTTTTTATTTAAATTTGTTCCTTTAAAATTGTTAACTTCCTTTTAACTGCATTTCGTTTCGATTAATTTTTTCATATTGATGGGGTATGTTTTAGCCGAGTTTTTACTGAGTTATTTATTTATTATTATACATTAATTTTATTGATAATGTGTGTGTTCAGGCATTTAACTATATTTTTATTTATTCGACCGATTAAAAATAAGAACAAATATCATGAAAAATAAAATTTTTATATTTTTTAAATTATGAAAATCTGATTATGTGATTAAGTATAATTATGAAGAAAAATGATTTCGCAATCGATTTAATTCCTTAATTTGATTTATTTTGATTAATTTTAATCAGCTTTCGTGAGGTTTTCATTATAAAAAGTTGCTTGTTGTGTGATGTGTAATTAAAGAACTTTTATTTAAAATTTACCAACTTTATAAAAATATAAACAACTTTCAAATTAAAAAAAAGAGTTGATCGTTTTGGTACATAATATAAGTTTGGGTAAAAAATGTTAAGCACAAATTTTGAATGAAATATTTGGGGAATATATGGAAGATTTAAAAAAAAAAATATATTATGCTGTCAGACTTTTTAAAAATAAATAAATAAATGAATTTCTTACTGCAATGAAATGCAAAATAAAAGAAGTACATTTTTGTAAATGTAGAAGAAAATCAGGCTTTGTAGTTGTTGATAAGATGTTTCTAGAGTTTATATTTTAATATATAAATTGTTGAAAAAGTCGAAAATATATGTTGGGCCAATCTTAGGGGATCGAAGCTTAGGGATCGAAGCGCCTTGGTGGTTAAGGTGCTTTGTATCTGCCTGGCTTGGTCGAGAATTACAGAAACAATTTCCTTACCGAATTACTTAATTTTCAAGATAATTTATTCGATCCGTGCGATGCCGGGTAATTTCTTTTAGTAAACTTAATCAACTAACTTTATAAGGCATTTGAAATGTTGCATAACTTACGTCTCGGTCGCTGCGTCTCGTATGGCACATAGATATTTAGGTATAAGCAGTCTTCCGATTGGTTCTTGAGCAGCGGCAGCAGACGTCGCAGCTGGGCGAGACGGGCGCGCGGCACCTCCAGCAGGGCCTCCGGCCCGTTGGGCGGTATGGGCACATTCTGTGGACAAACGGGCGAGAATCGATCCGCATTGCGGGCCGTTTTCCACGTCGATGGCGTTATGGGTGGCATAAATCTGCAAGTCAATGTAATGGGCCCCAATATGTACGGACTATAAATATGTATCGTATATGCGGCACATGGTAATGCTAATGGCATCAAACTATTCCCGATTACTTCCGCCGAGTGTCTCTGTGTGTGTGTGTGTGTGATAACGTAAAGGATTCATTGGCTAACGCGAAGCGTAGCCAAACTAAGTAGTAAGCCCCATCAATCAAAATTGGCAACTGTTTTTGATTAATTGTGCATTTTATTGTTTTGCGTCGAATGCCATCGATCAAAGAGGAGACGAGTTGCTGGCCACGGCGAAAACTTCAATGTTGATTTTATGACACAACAATTGACGCGAAACGTTTTTATTGTTTACGATTTGCCGGCTCTGCCCCGCCCCCATCCCCCTCCCCCGCCCACAACTCATCCGACAGCATCTCAGGAGAGGCAAAAAAAAAAGAGAAGGAGAATACAATGGAAAATGTTAGCAGTTTGTTGCCTGATGAGACAATAATGCGCATAATTTTTTTTCTTTTTTCCAGCTACAATTCCCTTTTTACCATTTTTCGCCATTTCGTAATCAGTTGGCACATTTTGCGGTTCCGGGTTTCCCAGCACGCCGTGCTGAACGGATGAAAGCCCAAATGCTTTCAAATTAAACGACGCATTTTGTTGGCTTCGCTTTTTGCCATAACAACGTCTTAACAAGCGATAAATAAATGAATGTTCTACAAATACCCTGTACCCATTCGTACAAGAGGGCATACCTGCGGCAAAAAGAAAGCAATAATTGCACGAAAGTTCTACAAATAACCTGTATTGAAATCCTCAAATCATGCAATTTTTCAGAGCGTCGCGGCCCGGAAAGTCGTTTAATAGATATTTACATATTCACTTAAATATTTGTTAAATATTTCAAGAAGTTTTTTTTATTTCTGACTTGCAATGTGAAATGTACAGAAGGAAACATCTGCGACTCCATTAGTTAACATATATATATTCTTGATTATTCGAAAATTAAGTTTGATAAACTTTTATTATATTTCTGTCATGCAATGTGTAGCGTATAGAAGGAAACATCACCGACTCCCATAGGTATATATGTATATTCTTGATTAATCAAAATTTTATGACAAATCGAATCAACTTTGGACTAATATAACATATAGTTCTATAGGAAGAATCGGCCGTATGGACAACTTTTTTGCTTTCCCAAATTTGTTTCTCATCTTCATGTCTAAAGAAGAATTTAAGCCAAAAATTTCGTTCTTTCTTGATTTTGATATATGTTTACAAAAATAATTAATGCTAATTGCTTTTTGAATTAACATATGGGCTGAAGATATTTATGAATTGCATTTTTGAGCAATCAAATGTCAAGAGTTTCATTCAAAATATTAAATATTTTACACTTAATTATTAACACATAAGTTACCCCAAAATATACATTCGCTTGGTTTCAAAATACCCCTCATTTGTCATTGCCTGACTACGGGGTATATAGAAAAATCATGTTTAATTACTTTTTAATTTGTTTTAGTTGTTTATTCACCAACAATTTGTGCAGTTACTGTTAAAATTTATAAGTTGATGGATAAAGTTTGTGTAATAGGATTTACGAATTTGCAACTTTAACGACATTTTCGAGTACCCAAAAATATATATAATATATATATGTATATATATATATATATTCCCGCTGAAACCAAGTTTTGAACAAATATTGGCATTAACGATGTTGCACGGTGTTTGTCCTCGTAATTGTAATCATGACTTTCTTTCAGTTCCCTAACTTAGTTCTTCAATAGTTTTCCAACTCGCTCTCTCTCTCTCACTCTCTCGCTCTCGCTCTCTCTCGCTCTGTTTTTCTCCTGCCTAGTCAGGCGTCGATTCGCCCAAAGTTCGATGAAAGATCTCAACAAAATTTTGTTACAGCAGAGACATTCGCGCCGTGTTGCAAGTAGCTGCGCTTCGGAACAAATCCAAAGCGAAGTTTGCGGCATATTGCAAAAGTTTTGCAACACTTTGTCACTTATGCACACGGCATAGTCTGCTCTGTCCTGTGTCCTGTGTCCTGTGGCTTGTATCTATGCAATACTTATTCCTGGCGACTCTGACAGGCACAACAAGTGTGTGGTTAGGTGATGTGGATGCTATGCGCTCTTTCCCCGCCCCGCCCGCCTCTTGCTGACAAGCTCTGGCAAATTGCTCTTTAATTACTTCCTGCACAAAGTCCAAAAGTCAATGAAGTCCGCTTATGAATGTTGCCTCATTGTTATGCAGCATCAACAGATGCCACGAACGAGCAACAGGACTTAATCAAATGCCACTGAATTTCGGTCTGATTTGCCTCCAGATACACGCACATCTGGCTTCGAAGTCTGTGTGAAAATTATTCATGCTCGAATGACAATTGGCAAACTGGACAAGCGGTAGGGGGCAGGGGGGCGGGAAGGGGCGGTCCAAATAAACGTGATATTTGACAAATTGTCAATTTGCCGGATAGCAGGCGAAAGCTAATTAATCATTGCGTCTAAACAAATCAGTGTCTGTCGCCAAAGTTACTAATCAAAAAGATTGTAAAAAAACAAACCAAACTCGTTTTATCAGAATCCGAAAATAATTGGCCTAGCAACATATAAAGAATATAGTCTGGTTTTTTTTCTTTCTTTTGGCAATAAATCTTCAGTGAGGAATTTAATTTCAGGTCTACACACATTCGTGCTTATATTAAGTGAGAAGCTATCATTTTTCAATACAAAATTACTCTCACTTTCTTTCAAGATCTAAGCATTTCATTTTTTGGGTACATTTTTCTACTAAAAATAATAATTTTCTAATAAAATATAATATTGTTGTTTTAGGTTTTTAGTTAGATGAAGTCGCCGGGCTTCTAACAATATAGAAACTTAATAAGAAAGTTTCTGTGGCAACATATATATATATATATCCCACATATTTACTGCTACATAGTATAATAATCAGATTTACATTGCGTGATGTGAAAACATTTTGAACATAATGAAAAGTTATCAAATGGTCGAAAAATATAACTAGAAACTTGTCTTGTTAACAGCTATATGCTAGTATATTAGATTAATTTGAATTTAAATGTGTACGCAGAATAGTTGCATTATTTTTGTGGCAACAAAAACAAAGTTTTCATGCAAAAACTTTGAAGTTCTGCCGATGCCTGCTGTTGGTTTTAAGTCATATTATGTACTATGTTAAAAGTTTTAGTGAACATAACTTTAAAGCAGCAAAAAACAGTTTCAGCTCGTTTTATAAGTTTGTAGAGGTAAAACTTACATAAAGTAATGATAATAAAACATATTTTCGTATTTAGTTGCTGTTGTTTAACAGAACACTGTGAATAGCAGAATGTTATAAAGAGCTTACAATTTGCTGCTGTTGTTTAACAGGGCACTGTTAATAGCAAAATGTAAGCAGCTTAACATTTGTGGCATAACTGGGTTATTTAGTTGGCTTAGTTAGTTTCTAAGCTCAACGCCTGCAAATATTGATATAAATGAGCTCGCTTACCGGCTCTAAGCTGATTAAACGACGCTTCGCCGCATTGTCTTGCAAGATAAATATTAAAAGGCTGCCAACTGCTAATTGTAAAATAAACGCGAGATAGAGTTAGCTTCATTAGGAGCCCTTTTGGCTATTGGCCGGGCCAAGACCTTGGCACTTTAATCTGGCAAACAATGTGGAGACCCGGAAGCTGGCTAAGGCCGCATTACACGAATGTGCAAAGTTCCGGACGTACTTTGTGTCCGTGCTCACGTATATATACATACATATATTATCAAAATAATTATTAAAATTGCTTTTGCCTGGCGCAGGAGCCTGATAAAGTTGCGCTGCGTTGAACGAAACGTAGGGGAAGACCGAAAAAAAAAACATGCAAGTCGGCAATGCCGGACTAGAAGATACCCCTTAGCCAATGAAGTACGTTCTTTAGGAAGTTTGTTGTTTATTGTCGTCTTGATTTTCAGGGCAAACAAATGAAACTTCGTACTCAAGACCCAGACGAAAACTTAAAAAACTATACGTTTTCTTGGACATTTTTGGCTGATGGGAGAAAGGTATCCAACTAGTAAAATCTGTAGCACTTAAAAGCTGCAAGAAAAGCGTAAAAAAACGTGTTCAGAAATCGATATTTATCGGTATGTTGGAAATGGGAGTATATTTCGAAAAAAATGGTAAACTTCTTTCGTGTATAATATATGAGAACAGGCGACGGACAAGGATGGACTCAGCTCGTCAAATTGATCGAGAATAATAATAATAATAAAATAATAATATTATTAACACATATGTATCCTTTATATCCTTTACAGCCATTTGCAATGAGTGCAGGGTATAAAAGAGTTGCACACAGACAGCAACTGCAGGCAGAGATCACACACACACAGACACACACGCACACACCCACAGGCAGACACACGCAGCGGGTGGTTAGCCCGCATTATCTTTGGCTAAGCACTCACCTGAGACTGCCCACAGGCGGCGATGCATACGGTATACCAAGAAATGCCTCCACCAGCGGCTGGGAGCGCACCACAATGCCGCGCAGCAGGCCATACTTGGTCTTCACGGTGCTGGGGCTCAGCTTGGCGCCGTGCAGGCACTCGCAGTCCGGCCACAGCGACGATAACAGCAGCAGCAACAAAAGCCAGCTGCTGCTGTTCATGTTGCTCTGATGCTGCCAACAGGATCCGGGTTGCGTGTGCCATAAATGGCGTTTCCTCTGCGCTGATTGCTCCCGCTCCTCCCGCGGCTGAGTGTGTGTTGGCATTGCCAAAATCTGTAGAAATCTCTTTAATGTTATCAGTCTTATAATGCAAATGCCTCGGCTGCTGCTGCGGATTTTCATTTCCGCTTGCCGCGCAGTTGTTGCACAAATAGCTCTAATGTAGCTCATCAAGGAAGCGATGAAAACGTAACAGTAAATACGTAGAAAATGCGATTGGATTAGCTTAGTTTGTTTGCTTCTGCTTCTGCTTCTGCTTCTGCATCTTCTTCTTCTTGAATTTGTCATCAATTGGCTGCGCTCGCGTCTGTTTCCGGTTTGGAACTGCCGTCGCTCCGCCGGACTGGCGGCATCTTCATTTTGACAGCGGTTGTGCGCATATTGAGCTTGTGATTGAGATGTAGCAGCGCCGACATGCTGATACCCTTTCGCTTTGATTTCAAATATTATACACTAAACTCGCTCCGCCGCCGCCGCCGCCGCACTGCGACAATTTCGCCTCGACTCGAATCCTGTTGCTGCTGCGCCTCCTTCGCTCGGTGCTGCAAGTAGTCGAAGAGGAAATAAAACGTAAATCTTAAGTATCCGTTTTAGCTGCGGCTCCGTATGCTTGTTTTATGGCCAAGTCGCACCTTTTCGCTGGCCAGTTCGAATCTTAACTGTGCAACGCATCAGAGCGTGGCATCCTTAAATAGCCTTGGCCACAGCCACGGGCCGTGTGCCATGAATGCGAACTGAACTCAATTCACAGACCAGCCCCAGCCCCAGCCCCAGCCCCACCTGCAGCCAGGTACCAGAAAATGCCCCCCCCCCACACCCCATCTGACCTGGCTTTTATGCGCCATTTTAAATGCGCAGGCTGCCTGCTGCCAGCTTGCAGTTTGCAGCTTGCCCCAAACGGTTTATCAAGCGTTGCACACGTGGCGCATGCCACATAACACAACCAATATGCTACACTCAACTGCATTATACAGCTGCAAGTGAACTGCATTCAATGGACCTGAGATAACAGTCTTGAAACATAAAAACACTTTCACGTTTGGCTTTTGCCAAGCTCCCGAGTTCTCCCCTCAAGTTTATTATCTTAACGATCAGAAAAATCGTTTTATTTTTAGCTTTTTATTTTTTCAATTATTTTATAGTCATGGGATTTTTAAATTTAAAATGTTTTGCGAACTTGTAGCTTTATTTATGCAAACAGTTTTTGCCAAAATAGCAAATGTATATTATTTAATTTAATGCAAATGTATAGAAAATTATTCAGGAACTTTGACGATTTTCGTACTGACTGTAGCTTCAAATGAAATTAAATCAAAATCAGCTCAAAATATACAAATTGTACATAGTTTTGCCCATTTGGGCGCAATTAAAAATTCATTATGCAAATTCCAAACTTTCCCCAATTATGCAACATTTTCTAAAATTGACTGCATAGAGTTGCCGCACTTTAAAAATACCAAAAATGTGGCAACATTCTAGCGACAAACGTTGACAAAGTCTTTCATCAAAGAAAATAAACTTGAATGTTTTTATATGAAAATTATTTTTAGCAAAATTCAAATTAATTTCACTTGACATATTTTGTTTAATTTTTGCCGGCTTTTGTTTGCTTTCAATTTCTTAAAGTGCTCTTACAATTATATTTATGTATATGACAAATTATAAAAGTACAACAAAAAGCAAGAAAAGCCAACAAATGTCTCGGTTAATTTACGTTTTGATGCTTTTATAAAGGCTGAGTTATAAAATTATATGCAATAAATGTAAGAGAAATTTATTAAAGAATTTTTAATAAAAGGTTTTGTGGCTAATGTTAAATAAAACTAAAGAAGATGTAAGATTTACATTAGCTAATGCCAAAGTTAAGATTACCTTCAATTATAAAACGAGCGACGCACTTAACACTTTCTTTTATTATTGACACTTACTTGTTTTATTTAAAAACCTTTCAGTTTATTGCACATATCTTTCTATATATAAAAAAGTGCTTTATCCAATATTCAAGCCACAAAAAGAAGAACATTTGAATTTTTCTTTGATTTTCCTTGATGGGCGTCCCTGTAAACGCCCATATGCAAAAATATATTTACGAATTTCTTTTGATTTTGTGTGCATCGCAGCAAATCCTTGCGTAAAGCAAGAAAAGTTTCAATATTGATCCTGGCGAACTTGGGGAACTGGAAAGCTTAATTCCTTGATTTTGGAATTTCATGAGTAGACAAATAAGTGGGATATATGTAAATTCGCTGCATTAAAAGGATTTATATGATCTTTTTCTATGTTTTGCTCAGCTTTTCTCTATCCCTTTTCAATGAGGGGTAACAAATATTAGAAGACCAGCATAATATTCATTTTTACCATAAAGGGAACTCTTTATAAATCGTCAAATGAAATTATGTCAGAACCTACGATTGTTTTCAGTGAATATAAAGAATTGGGAACATTAAATATAAGACAGAGAAGTATTTTATATATAGTTTTAGTGCCAAACAAAATGATGTCAGATTCTACGTTTGTTAAATGGCTGTGCTTAGAAGTTGGTCGAGTTCTAGAAAAAGTTAAATTCAAGTTCTGCCTGAAATTTGTGCTCGTGTTCGAATTAAATTCGTCGCAAACTAATTATAATATTTAAATTAAAAATAAAATACTAACTGAAGCAAAGCACTTATTGCTGCCAACTTGTTAAATGTTCTCCAGACTTGAAATAATTATTATGCGTTAATTAAGAGTTTAAGTCCCCAAACAGCGACATGGCCAAAGCTCATTAAATTGCCGAGAGCACACAAGAGGTTACCCACAGGTTAATGCAATAAGCATAAAGTACCTGCAAATGTTGATGCGAAATTTCTTTGTTGTGGCTGAACATGTAAATCTGTTAAACATACACAATGCCATGAAGAGCTTAGTCCTTGGCAAAATACAGAAAAACCAAAAATACCAGAAAAAGGAATCCCTAAAAGAAAACATGGCAAATGATGTGAGCGACTAAGCTGCTTGGGGCTCATTAACAATGCTCGCTCGTACTTGGTCTCTATGCCCAGACACATGACGAGTAGTGTAATTTATCTTTTGGTCTAAACAGACTCGTTTAAATCGCATATATCTGAGGCTAAACAATTGACTCAAATGTAACGATTGCGACGGTTTGCCGACACAGACACGGAGCCGGACGGAGCCGGAGACGGAGACGGGGTCGGAGACGGGGTCGGAGCCGCAGCCGGAACGACAATCGCACAATTTCTCTAAATTGCAGCTATAAAACTAAAGTTTAACTATGAGGAGCCGAACCCCGCAACAGCATCTATCAACTATGTACTAAGTATTCCCATGACCAGCTTCATCTCTTTCATTTCAATGTCTCTGCGGGTGTGTCTGTGTGTGTGTGTGTGTGTTGACAACCAAAATGTCGGCACGTTTTTAAAAAAAAAAAATAATTGTATACCCTGTAGCCATAGAAATTGGGTAAAAAGGGTAATCAGAAATTTTGATTAACAATAACAATTGAGTAATTAAATATGTCTGTGTGCCTGACCCAGCTCTGACTGAGAGGCAGGCATTCAGATCTATGATAAATCTATCTTCGTTTTTAAATTTAAACTTAAATCTTTGAGTATACGGAAGAGTTTATTAAAGATTTGCTTCTCTTATTGCCATATTTTCCCCCAAAACCTTTTTTCATAAAGTTTATTCATCTCATTTAATCTGCAGGGTATCTGCCAGTCGAGCACTCTTGTTTGTTCGTTTTACTCTTCCCGTTCCGTCTTCAGTTCACTTACTCGTAATTCCGTTTTGGTGTGAGTCATGACAACGCGTTGGCTTTGGGTCGGAAGCGACCAGTTCTTCGGGACAGGCAGTGTAACAAAATGTTGGGATTTCAAATGAATTTCAACTTTTAAATTAACTAAAAGCTTTAAATGGCATTTGGCTGCAGCGCTCTGCCACTGGCAGCATCACGCATGGACTTAAGCATAGCTACACATTCCTAAGCGGAATTTCAAGAGGGTGTTCAATGGGAGGAGGGTCAAGAGGGGGGGGGGGGGCAGAGGGATGAAGTTGGCTTGTAGCAAGTACAAATTGAAGTAGACGTAGCTGAGGCAACGCATGTTTCCGGCATGATAAATATTTACATTTTTGCTTGGCAAACGTCTTTCATGCCACGAGCTTCTCCAGGCCCTAAGCCACCACATTTTCAAACTCAGCTCTGTAATTTTTCTTTTTCTTTTTCCTGCCTTTTTTTTTTTTTTTTTGTTGTATAGCAAATCTGTAAAGACCGATAAAATTGCATATTTTTGCATGAAAGGCAGCCAGCCAGCCAGATGAGGTAGAGAATTGCGAGCCAGCAGTTGCAGAACAAGATGAAGAAAAAGTTGAAGCAGACGTAGACATTTCTCCGGGCAACTTACACGTCCATTCACATGCGAGTGCCGCTGACAGGGGCAGTGACAGAGGCGTGGTGGAGAGGGGGCGAGGGGGGGCTGGGCAGGAAGGGAGCTGAGTGGGGCAATGACTGCAAATCATGGCAGTGCAAACAGGAAATGTTGCAGTTGCAGACGTGCAAGAAGCAGCGACACAAAAAGAAAAAGATGCCAAGGAAAATTGCAGCACACATACGTACACACACACACCCGCACACACACACACACACACACACAAGTGTCTGCACTAAGACTCGAAATAAAAGTTGCAAGCGCATTAAAAATTGTTACATTTTACAATTGCATTCACAGTTGCCATACCGAAAATGTGTCCGCTGCGTGTCCTGATTGTCAGCACTTTTTTTTTATAAGCCTGCAACGAATTTCAGAGACGCGTGCCTCATGTTGCATGCCACGTGCTGCATGAATGCGCTGTCTCTGCTTAAAGGCATTAAAACTGAAGCGCATCAAATTCCCAAAAGACGACACATCAATCGCCAGATATTGGCCACTTTGATAGCGAGTCGTAAGTGCCCGACGTGTACATACCCTGTACTCTGGTGGAGGGTAGAACAATTTTGGCTTTAAAATTAGTTAGAATGTTATCTTAGCGAAAGTTCAAAGTTTGTGCCAGCTACTCAAGCGATTTTTGTATGCATAGAACAATTTTCGGGAATAACTTTTTATACTTATTATCAGTTCGTTAAGAATATAAAAATTTAAATTTAAATTTTATAGCTGCCATAGAAAAGATAGGTCGAACTGTAAGATATTATATGGCAAAATATTCTGGATATTTTTATAAAACTCAGCTTTTACGAGATATCCCTACTTTCTCTTTATTTACATTTTTAATGCATTAATAACTTCTAGTTGATTCATAAAACGAGACTCTGATACACACCATGATATATTTTTTAATAGGAAAGAATTTTCGTTTGAAAAAAAGTGGATTATGTATTTCCCAGAATGAATGCTGCAATTTAATTCTCAGTTTTAAGTATTATTAGCATGTTCATTAAAAAGTGGGACAGAATCAATTATAGAGGAACAAGAATTCTTTTAAATACTTGCAAAACTCAAAGTAATTTGAGCAAATTTGATGATACGATTGCAGTTATTAAACAACTCGTCAAATGATAAGTAGTAGCAATAAATTCGGATGCGAAAAGTCTCTGATTGACATCTTATAAAATATTAATGCCAAGAGGGCTTGGTTCAACAGTTAAAGGGCAAGAAATAGCAAGAAAATATTTAAGATTCGCTTTGTTGCGCGCAATCAATGGGCAAAGTTATGACTGAAAGGAGCTCCGAAAGTGCAAGCTTTGCACTACTCCAACGAAAACTTCTTGGAAAAGTCTCAGAGAGAGAAAAGCAGCAGAGAGGAAAGTACGCTTGAAACTTTGCAAAAAGTCCTAAGTACATATGTGCCAGATTCAAGCACATTGCAAGGCGACTCGTAAACATAAAATTCAAGCAAACAAGCCTTTTCTTTTTTGGAGAAAACTTGTTAACTAGACTTAACTGTGACATAAATGTTATTTAGTTTTGCTTTCTAAGGCATTCTAAAGGCATTCAAAAGGACGATAAATCTCAAGTGCCTGTTTCGCACAGTTATCAATAGTTAAGTATTATTTACAAGTAATCGAAATAAATATGAATTTGATATTCCATTTTTTTTTAGATCTGTGTTTAAAGGCTGTCACGACTATTAATTGCATTTCGTTCATGGAATTTTCATTCATTCCAATTCCCAGAATCTGTTGAAAATGCATCGAAAGAGTATGTTGGTTTTGTGCATATGTATGTAACAGGGAGAAGAAAGCAGCTCCACATAAAGTATATATATTCGTTGTCAGCATCGATAAGAGCTAGAGAAATTTTGAACCTGGGTTATCAGTTGAAGTTTTTTGTTTCGATAATCGATTACTTGCCCGTTTCCAAGCAATCGATAAAAATCGATATCGAAATCTTGTTTTTTGAGCAAATTTCTTTTTAATTGCCAAATTAGACTTTTTTTTCTAGAAAAGTACATACAGATCGAGTATCTTTATTATCCCCCTAAAGCGAGCTGCATTTGGTGTTGGTAGAAGAAGGTAGAGGGTATCCCCCAGTCGAGCATCCCGACTACAATACGCATGAAAAACTGTTCAGCTGCAATACCTTGCTTAATGCAGAGCTGGAAAGTTTTTGACGGAAATTAAATTGAAAGTTGATAGAACTTTTCATTTACAATATTTCCAGCTCTTAATTAAGAATGTAATCGAATTTAATTATAAGGAAAATGTGCATGTTAAAGCAAAAATATAATTTACAATTTTTATCAGATCATCATTCTTGGAATAATATTGAATAAAAATTTCTGTAAGCAATTATTTCGATATCAGAGGTATTCGGACAAGTATTAAGACTTCTTTGGATTGGCAATAAGATAGATATATATATATATATATATATAAAAATGTGTACATATGTACATAATTTTGGCTTTTCCCAAGAAAACTTTGCTTTCCGTTTTTTATATTTTCTTCTTTCGTTTCCTCCTGTTTTTTACACCCTTTCTTAGCAATGAATTTCAGCAAACCTTTGTCATTAAAATAATTAACGCAACTTATGTCGCAGAGTTAACTCGACCCGTTCTCTTATATTTCTAATTAAAAACTCAACGTTTTTTCGGTTTTCCCTTGATTTTTTTTTAGCTTAATTATCTTTTCTTTGACTCATCTTCATTTTGGACACATTTTGTGTGCTTGATTGGCATTTTACATTCAAACGGTTGACAGAAAGTAAAAAAAAAAAGGTGAAAGCATCTTGTTAATGCTCTGTGAATCATTATTTTTTATCCCAACTTGGTTTTGCCTTTTCCTTGTGCTCGATTTTAAGATTTTCTTTTGTCAAAGGACATTTTTTCTATGGCAACGGCAATTTTCAGAAATATTTTAGCATAACAAATAGCCATAGCACATTTCTAATGAAATAAACAAGTATTTATTTTCTGAATGTCCCAAGAATTTTCTCACATTTTCAAATATTTTTGTTTTTATTTACAGTAAAGAATATTTTCGGCTTTACTAAGAACTTTTTAAAGAATTTTATTCTTGTCTTTTAATTAATTAAAATTTTTATATTTTTACGCATTTCTCCAGATATTTGCCGGGCATTTCGTTTGGCGAGCCATGGAATAATGGCCATTATAAGAAGAATAATTCATTCAATTGGCAGCACTTTTGCATAAGATGTCCTTGGGGAATTGACAAATTGCAAAAGGCATGCCACAAAAAGCCTGTTAAAAAGCAATTTCCCAGCTTGTGCTGCGGCTCTGATAAAAAGACATGCTCCAGACCAGCTTCAATATGTTCGGCCAACTTGTTTTCGATTTCCGCTTGCAGAAAATCGGGGCACGCACAGGATGCAGCTCATACAGGAAAATAATTTCATGTTGAGGTTGCCCCACTCCCCTTCCTCCCATTTTTCACTGTGTCCGTAAATTCAATTGTCAACTGCGGCGCAACTTTCTCATATTGTGCGCGCACAAATATCATTTTATTTTTCTAATTACGAGCCAAACGACCTTAAAATATCCTGCCCAAGATCCACACCCAAACCCAACAGGATATTAAGTTTGTGTGTTTGTATTTTCTTTTTCCAAGTTGATTTAAAATGCGATATTGACAAAAATTGGTCAGAAGAGAGCGCAAAAAAAATGTGTATTTCCGAATGTAATACGCCAAGTTGGCAATTCCTGACAAAAAACTTAATACTAAAAGTACATATATCTATATATATTTATATATTGTAAGGTTGAAAAAATGGGAGCAAAGTATCCAAGCGCTTGCCAGGCGGTTGTGTCTCATTCGGTTGTGGATTCAAGCAGGCATGTAACCTCGTTTATTTCTTCTTTTTTTTGTGCTCAGCATAATGAAAGGGGAAAGTTCTGCAATTGCACCGCCCATGGTTCCGGCATTGCCAACCAAAACACACACACACAGCTCAAGTGTGAGCATGAGGTTGTGTGTGTGCGTGTGTGTGTGTGTGTGTGTGTGTGTTTGTTAGGTGCACTAAATGGCATTTGAAAATGTTTTGTAGTTCAACTTTGGTGCCTGGTGCCGGGTGACTGCTGACTGGGCCCGGGTGACGCTAGTTTCGCCTTTGCCATTTGGAACTGAGAGGCTCGCACAGGCAAAATAGCTTTGACAGCAGCCAGGACAGAAGTGGCAGACGATATGGCACAGGAGACCCGCACACACACACACACGCACACACACTCACACACACAGGCAGGCATAACAAATCATTTTAGCACACACTCAGGCAAAAAGGTCAAATGTGAAATATAATTAAAAAACAAAATGGAAGCGTAATTCTTTTCGAGGAATCTCAAATTGCCGCCCTTTGTTGGCCGCTTGCTGAGCCCGAAACTTGGCAGACTCAGTTCTTGGAGTCTAACTTTGACTATAATTATTTTTA
Source organism: Drosophila borealis (assembly GCA_035045885.1). Classification (NCBI taxonomy): domain Eukaryota; kingdom Metazoa; phylum Arthropoda; class Insecta; order Diptera; family Drosophilidae; genus Drosophila; species Drosophila borealis. Next base: position 258,162 of record JAWNOR010000392.1, read on the forward strand.
TGGAGCGTTCCCTTAAAAAAATATTTAAATGTCAACCAACTGAATAGAAATTAAAAAAGTCTCACAAGACATATTTAAATATTTCACGACACTTTTGTTTTAAATATTGACCAAAACAAGACAGAAGAAATTTCACGACAATATGCTGGAAAGTATGCAACAAAATAAAAGAAACTATTAAATATTATTGTAGCTAGGAGATTGCCCGTGCTCAGATCTGAATTGTTTTAACATATATTCTAATTTATGTATTGTATTAATGGAAATGTGTACTTACCCAAAGATTCACATACACACGCACGATTATTTTAATGTCATCTATTAGTGGGAGGAAGACAGACTTTTATATAAACACATCACTAAAAAAAAAAGAAGAAGAGAGCAGATGATAGTAAGAACAGGTACAAAATGTGTAAGATGAGGAGAGGAGAGAGGAGAGAGAGAGAGAGTGATCAGTTAAAAAGAGTACAAGTATTCTCAGCGACAAAGTTTCTTAGATTCCACAACTTGTCAATATAATCAAGCATGAAAAGCAGTGAGGCGTGAGAATCGCATAGAACGTCAATATCTAAAAATACGTTTTAATTATAATCTGCAGCGCAGCGGGAAACGAATTTTGACTGCGTTTGACAGTTGCTTATGTAAATGCTTACGCACATGCTTACGTAAATGCTTACGTGCATGCTTACGTACATGTGGATAAATATACCTATCTAAATATACACACATATATGCACACATACAAACATGTAAGCATGCATACGCATATAAGAATATACATTTGTATGTCTACATACATGCACACATGAAAATATAAGATTAGCTTGCTGACGCACATGTCTTGTTAAATAACACTTCAAGTCCAGGTATGAAAACCAGTGAGCCTTATGAGAATTGCATAGAAGGGCGACATTTAGAAACACGTTTTTTTGTAGCGTGAAGCACAGCGGGAGGCACACATATGTTGAATTTGTGTATAAATATAGACTCACAATGCATGGACAATGATATCATTTGTTATTTATAGCTTTTAGTCTAAAGCAAATGGATATTTATTTAAAACAATAGAATGAAATAAGCGTGTGCTTTGAATTCAGTGAAAAATAAAATTAATTGAACTACGCACATTAGTTTTTAATCAGTTATTTTGCTATTGTATGAAAACGTTTCTGATTGAATTGACTAAGCTGGAATTATTAATAATATGAAAGAGCAACTATTGCAATTTAAATTAAACAATGATAATAGTTACTCGGGATGGAATATAGTTTGTAAAAATGTTAAGCTCCTCTGACATGCAAACAGTTCAAAGCGAGTATTTATGTTAACTAAGCTCTTAATATAAAACAACACAATTATTAAATTAATTTTAATAGCAGCATTTAAGCTTAAATCTATAAGTTTGTAGTAGTATTTAATTAAGTGAAGGCTAGTTGCACTAAGAGAGCTTTTAGTTTAAATTTTTAAACAGCATAAATAAATGTTCGTTAAGGTGTCGTTTGGTCGTTTGTGAGAATATCTCCATAAATTTCGGACAACGACTTGCCAAATCTCTGTAGTGAAATTAAATTTAGAAGCCTTATGCATATTCGACACGCGTGTGTGTGTGTGTGTGTATTAATTGCATGTGTGGACCGCTCAGAGCTCTAATTAGAACCAAGGGACTGTTGCGCCTAATGGTTGCCTCTTGGTTTAGATGCAAATGAGCACCGAGTCGAGGTGGGGCTGAAGAAACATGTGCCAGCAGCTGATTTACACAGTGCATATAATAATACATGGACATTTTGCGGAGGGGGCGGCTAGGATGGGTGGGATTAACATGTAAATGAAGATGAAGACATCAGATGCTCGTTTGTTTTCGGGTGGCCCAAAGTTTTGGGGGCAGTTGACCAATTCACGCAGGCATAAATTATTTATGACTGCGACAGGGTAAACACGCGTGCAAACATGATGTGCGTGTTCGTGTATGTGTGTGTGTGTGTGTGCGGATATCCGCAGGCAAATATACTCAAGTATAGCATGTACTCACATATGAGTAAGTACTATAGTTGGACATATATTGTGAAGTGTAGACAGAGTTGAACCACTACACTGGTTCGAATCCCCTTACCACTACTCCAGTCAGCACTTGGCCAAGCAGCAGTCCTCGGGCTCGACTGTCGTATTTACTATGTACTTAGTATAATTAAATGGGCTTAATGCAAATGCCAGCGTTGGCAACACAAGTTTGTATTCATCGTCCGCCCAAACAGGCAGTTCGAACAGATGCGCACCAGGAAGCGAATGCGGATGAGGATGAGGATGCGGATGCGGACATGGACTGGGCCATAGACATGAACATGCCCTTAGAGCCCAGGCGGCAGCGTGTCTTGTTTTCCCGCATTTTGCGACTGAATTTTATGCGGAATTGTGAGATCGTTTGTAATTTAATGAATATGTAAATTAAAGGATGCACTTAATGGCAAACATAATACACACTCACACACACACACACTCAAGTCCCTGTGTGTGCTCATTTGCGATACATGCACGAGTATTGTAAATATATATCCAGTCGCAAATTTATTGCTGCCTTGAAGCGGAAAGTTTCAATCGGTGCCAATGGAATTAATCGCACAGACAAAACATACTTGCCATTAAGTATTCACACTCACGCACACACTCTCATATATTTGTGTATCGGGGTGCGTGTGTGCCAGGCGTTCATCTTCTATAGAGAGATAGCACTAGAACAACAAGTACCGTAGCACAATTTCCCATTGTGTGCGGCAAAGACAATAGCCTGTTGTGTTAGTGTTGGAAAGCATCTTAAAACACAATTCGATTGAGCGCACACCCCACCCTCCCCCCCTCCACGCTGTCCCTTTCGAACGTTCTCATTGTTTTGACAGCAATCCACATGAGATTCACCATACTAGTCGGAAACTTAACGCATTGATGGGAAACTTTGCAAGCATTCAAGTCGATTAACCCAGTTTTCATATGCACCTGTCAAAAGTTAACAATCACTTGAGCATGAGCTAAACGAGCATTGCTTAAAGTAGCTGTTGAAATTAAACATGCATGTTAAAGCTGCTGACAGAACAATTGAGCTGCCGTCAATGAACTGTAAAAATAACTTTACTTCATAGAAAATTTGATATTGTACTTTAGAAATATAGTAAAGTAAAAATAAAATGATGAAATTTGTATTGTATAACCACAAAAGCATTTCCCTTCCAAATCTCATATTACTAACTCCCCGCTTATATATTATTTATAAGAGCCCACAATGTCCACACAACGTGCATTAAAACATTTTCAAATATCAATTTGCATATTCATAAAATGCATAATGCATTCAATGTTGTTGGTGCAAGTGTGCAAATGAGTGCCTGTAAATGTTGACAGTGCACTTCATTGTAATTGCAGTAATTGGAAAGAGCCCGAAATACACATAAAGGTCGAATTCATTAAATATAAGTTTAATTAACATGTAATCAGAGTTGTAACGGCTTTGCGACCGGCAGCAGCTCGTAAATCTACATTTTGAAATTGAATGCTGCAAGTGGCATCAATTTAATTTGCAGCCGTACTTCGGGCCACGTTTACCTTTCCGCACAAATAAAAATAATTGTGCAATAAAAAACAATAAAGTTGAGACTGTAAAATCGACTGCATAAATCAGCCCGAATGTAGCCCACTTCCAGGCAGCAACTCTCCAGCTGCTCGTGCGTGGCAGCCGGGCCAGCTAAATGGCATATCAATGCGTGATTACGTATACGCCGCCTGGTCCCGACAACAAATTGGGGACACTGGGCATGGGCATAGCCTGGATAGCGGCGAGGCTGAACCGGCTAGCGGATAGGGGGGGGGGGGGGTTGTGAGTGGCTGCTCGCTTCATTATGCCGAATGCCTACGTGCACTACTTATTTATCAAGTGATGGCGCCTTTATTTATGCGAAGCCCCGGCAGGCGTCCTCCTGCGCCTGTTTCCGCGTCATCAGCGTCTGTGCAGGACAGCCAAAAGGACGATGTATATATATATAAAAAAATACAGAAATAAGCGATTGCATGTGTATGTGTGCGTGTGTGTGTGTGTGTGTTAAGCGTGCGGTGCTGTTGATAATGAGAAAGGACGCTGATGCGCCCCTCATACCCCCTGCTGCCCGCTGCTCTGCTGATGATGTTTACGTTTGAATAATTTATGACACAATAAAAATGAAAAAATACAAAAAAAAAAAACGCGTGGCAGCCACATTGCAATTGCCGCAAGGTGCAAAAGTCCACAGCTTGGCTATGGAAATGCCATTTAGATACATCCTGTTTAGCTGCGCGGCAGAAGGGGGCGCGTGTGTCTGGAGTCAAGAGTCGTTTTTATTCATTTCAAAAAAAATAGAAGGAAAATGATAATTGGCTACACGCCGACACACACACGCACAGGCACAGGCTAAAACTGACAGGATGGACAGCTTAGCCAATTGCCAGGACTCGCTGTTGTTGTTGCTGTTGGCAACAGCAGGATTCACTGTGCACACGTCCTGTGTGGGCGTGCAGCAGTTTTTGTGCCGGCCAGAAATCAGAAACAGTCGCGGAACGGAAACTGTAGCTGAAAGTTGAATGGCATTTGCGGCATAGTGCACGAAAACAAAAAGGGAATATAAATTGCCTCTTAAATATGGAATAAGTGCGCAAAAGTCGACTACAGGCCGCACAACAAACATGCACATAAATAAACTATGTAGGCTGTTGGCTAAGATAAACACACACACACACACAGTTACATGGACAACTAACTGAGATGTATCCGTTTGAACAAAAAACCCAAATGGCTTCAATCGTTCTTTGGAGCGCACACTGTGATAAAGTCATGTGGGCGTCGACTGCTTTTGTGGGCGTGGTCTTCGCTTTATGCGGCCCACCTTTGATACGTTTTTGTGCCCATTTGCTTGGCACGAATTTTTCTCTTTTGAATAAACGCAAACGCCTTGGCAGGCGCCTCGTCTAAACCTTTTCTTTATTTGATTCACATTTGTGTTAAAGCCGCATCAAAAGCTTATTTGGACTTATATTGGCCAATCAACTGCAATTGCTGCAATTGTACTTCAACCCTTCCATTTATCAATGCGTTTGATAAATTATTTTCCATATAAATAATGTCTTAAAATATGGCATAAATTAAATGTATATCAATTGATTTGTGAACGAATGAATCACGAGTGCTTTACAAATATATTTCAGATTCAATTTATTTAACCATTTGCGCAGCCAAAAAGGAAATTGGAAATTGTTCAGCAATATAAGAAAGAAAAAGGTTGGCTTCTAAAGTTAATATATATATTGTGAGTGGATGATAAAGTTTATTTTGTATCTGTGTTTATTAAATCAAATGTACGAAAGTCTATACTATTCTCAAAGTTATTGTCTTGTTCAACGCTAGTCACGGACGGACTCTTAACATTTGTGCTTAACATATTCTTTTACATGCATGGGACCTGCTGCCAGAGTGAGAGTGTGTACTGCTGTTAATACCAGCCATTGATAATGTGACGTCATTAATCTACTTCAATATATGCAGTATATTATAAGAACGCGTCAATTTAGGACCGATTTTCACATACAATATAAAAATAAAATTTTTCCATTTTCTAATATAAAAAAACTTTATTTCGAATGGACCTTTTCATCTTATGCTCAGATAATGCCTCAGCCAAAGGCTGTAAATTTAAAATTTCTAGATGCTTTAATTTCCAAGCGACCATTCTGAGACAATCTGCCTGTATCATGAAGAACTTTAACATTTTCCGTAACTTAGTGACGCTTCACAACAAGATAATTCATAATGAATTAAGGTTTTTTCTTCTCTGTAGTCCCTTAGAGTCGCGCACTCTGCTACTTAAGCTTATACAAAAAGCAGCTCAAAAAAGTATGCAATAAAAATGTAGTTTCATTTTTCAACAACAAGCAGCAACAAATTGGTTGACAAGACAATTGATTAGGGTGACCAGTTAACATCAATCTTGAGTCAGCTTAAGCCGTTACTCACGTTGTACGACAAGTATTTGTGCGTTGCCAACTAGACGTATGAGTAATATACCATAGAATCGAAAAATACACAAATCGCAAGAAGTGTTAATATCTGGATATTGAATGACCAATTTAATGCTCTAAAATTTAAATAATTTCTCAGAAAAAACGACTTCTAAAAGATTTTATTTGTTCTAGGCGCCTAATACCTTTAAAAGCTTATTATTATTATTGTCGTTATTTAAGTTTACCTTAATCTGTTACTAATTTTCGAACAACCAGAGCTATACATTTTTGATGCCGCACGTAAACAAAATCAGATAAAAAATTCGAAAAATTGTTTGGCATATTTGGAAAAGGCGCTGTAATTGCTCTTCATCGCATATTCAGCTTTTGGCTATTTGGCTTAGCGTTGATTACCTTTGTATCGTAACACAGGATACAAAGAGATGCCTCAGCAGCCAAACAACAGCTCAGCAGCAGCAATTTGCACGCCAAGCTAAAAAATGTTGTTACAAATACAAAGACAACAAAAAAAGTCATTCAAGATTGTGTCCTGTGTGGGGGTGAGAGCGACAGGCGGGAGGGGTGGGGGCTAGCGGCTACCCTCTCCCCACGACTTTTGGCATGAGTGGCAAACAAAAGTTGCCGCTGGCAAAGATACGCTAAAACACACACTTGCACACACAAACACACATGTGTAACGTGTCGCTGGCATTTCGACTTCATGGCCTTGCTTTCCATTTTTAGGTGGCACCGTACACAGCGCTGTGTAAAAATCGCACTGTACATATTTCAAGCAAAAATTTCAATTAAGACTTTTGCTCTGAATTCATTTTTGTTTTCTGTTTTTTTTGCTGATGTTTTTTGCTCCCCGCCATTTTGTTTGTTTTCGCCGCTTACATTGCTGCTGCTGCTGTTGTTGTTGTAGCGCCCTTTTAGAACCTTTCCTCGCTGTGCGTGGTAATTTTGTATGTTAAAAGCGAAGCCAAAACACGACCGGATGCAATTTTAATCTGTCGGAATGTGACAGAAACAAAGAGAGAGAGAGAGAAGGAGAGCAGCAGACGGAGCAGACGCATAAAATATTGACTGCCAAGCCACAAATACAAATACAAATACTAACACAGCTACAGCTAAGCAATACAGTGGGGTAGTGTGGAGCTTTGAGCGGTTGGAGAAGGGGGGGTTTAGCAGAGGAAGCACACATAATATTTTAGTTTTTGACCCAAAAATGTCAGTAGGACATGAGTTATCACCATTGCCGTCGCCGCCGCCGCCATTGCTGCTGACATCAACGTAATTGTTGTTGTTGCGGTTTTTGTTTTAGGCTTGCAGGTTGCTCTTTCGCTTTGGTTTCGCCAGTTTGAAGTGTGTTTGCAACAACAACAACAAGAATAACAACAAAAATATTTGTGTGGGAGAGCCAAAGGCAGCCGTCTTCGTGCGTGGTTCACGAGCACGCACGACACCCACAATACGAAAAACGAATACGAAGGCGCGCGCTGAAACCAGCAACTGCGCTGCCTCAGCCGCTGTCGCTGCCACCTCTTTAGTCGTTTGCTGAGGCGACGACTGTCACTTTTCAAGAAAAAAAAAAAAAAAATAAGAAGAAATCTGTTTCGGGGCGTTTTTCTTAACACTGCCTGTGCCCCCGACACCGACACCGACACCCGCCTCACCCGCCTGGGTTGAGTTGTTGCTTTTTTGCATGACTTATTTTGCGCTCACCTTTCGTGCTGGTGCTCGTGCCTCAGCTCCCGCTGCCGCCGCCAGCAGCAAAGCTGCTTAATCGTCTTTGTCCTTTTTAACTTTTGCGCCGCCAATGTTGCTGTGCTTGCTGCTTTCCTGTGGTTTTTTTCCACTCAACGCTAGTTGGCAACACTTTTTTTTTGCTTCGCTACGTTCGTATGTATATTAATATTTTGTATTTGCATTTGTGTATTAAGTAGTTACACAAATACACGCATAGAACATATAAATGTGTGTGTTCGTGTTTGTGTGTAATTTTCTTCACTTTTGCTTTCTTTCGGTTTCTTGTGCGAAGGCAGCAGTATTCAACAAATTGTTTGCGCTCGACTTTCTCTGTCTTTCTCTCTCTCTCTATCTCTTCACAGCTCACACTTTGTTCATGCTGATGCTGCAGCTGTTTTTTCCAGTTAATTGAGCCGCTTACTACCTTTTTGCAGCTACTACGATTTCACTCACTCACTAACTAACTCGCAGGCGCACGCTATGCTACGTTTTTGCAAAAATGGGTTTATGGGAGTTAAAAGCTTTATGAAATGTGCGCTGCGTACTGTGTGTAACACTTTTTATTTGCTTTTATCCGTGCGCCGTGTCCGTCTGCGTGCGCGTTCGCTCTGGATCTGATGCGACGACCATGCTTCGGACTCTAATTGCGTTAAAATATTTTTGCTCCCACAACAACAGCATCCGAAACAACAACAATGACAGCTAACTGCGCTCTCCAATTTGTCTGTCTCTTGTGTGAGTGCCAGCTGCTTCTTCTTTCAATTCGCACAGTTCAATTTCAAGTTGAAAACTTTGCTGAAACATCGTTACACACACAAACTGTCTCTGGTGCTGGTCCTGGTGTTCGCTTTTTACCGTTCAATGCGACCAGCGAACGACTGTGACTTCGTGCTGATGCTTTCACTGTGTCACTAGATGCTTGCGTTTGGGTACGTGTCTGTGCGTGTGTGTGTATATTCGTACGTTTGTATGTATGTGAGTTTATGCTGCCATCTCGCCATTGTTGTCTCCCAGCTTCGTAGCGAGAGCAGCGCCGCTTTAACACATTTCAAAATTTCGGCGCAAGCTCAGTTTATTGTTGCCATTCACTGTTGTTCTCATTTGCCTTGTATTCGCCGTTGTTGTTGTTATTGCGGCTGCAGTTGCTGCGCTGGCATTTCCATACAAATCTTGGCTCCTTGTTGCGCTCAGCATCCACATTGTGCTTCCGCTCCCGCTCGCGCTCCCGTTGCTGTTGTTGTCGTCGCTGCTGATTTCTCGCTGTTTCACTTCGTGTTTTGTGTTCTCTCGTTTCCCAGGCCCGCGAGCATTACGAACGACTCAGCCGCCAATATTTGATGCCTTGGGGCATTACCAGAAAATTAAACACGATAAAATTGAAATTAAAATAAAAATAAAGTGTGTTCAACATTAGTTTTTGGCTAGTTCCATACATTTTGTAGTTAATTTTTTTTTATTATTTATAGTATATAAATTTTGAACATGCTTTTACCAAGAATTAAAGTCTACAATTTTCGTAAAAAGTTTCTAATGTAACTTATTCAAAGAAGTACACGTATTTAAAAGATGATATTAGATTAAATTACAGATTTAATAGATACATTTCAAAAGGCTTCAATATCAGTAAAAATATTATACGTGTACATTTTAAAAATCTGTTAAATACATGACCATTCTTATAAAGATGTAGAATGAGCTAACAGTTATGGAGAAGGATCTGACTAGCCATTTCTAGATGACTGAAAGAACTGGATTTATTTGTTTGACAAGAATACAATAAGGCTTTTGAAAAATAAAAATGTTATTAAACTTAACACAGTTAACACACTTAACACACTTTTATGCAAAAGCAATTCATATTAATTTAAAACTGTGCATCAAAAAAAAAGATTTCAAGTTCTAAAAATTAGTTTAATTTTTGAAAATGGCTTAAATTAAGAACTGTTAAACAAAAAACGAAAGTTTTATATATAATAATATATAATTCTAGACTATTTGATCTATTTTATTATATTAATCAAAACCACGAATAATGTAAATTTTTATTTTAATTAATCATATTAGTGTTGATTTAAAGCACAACTAATGGTTAATTCAATTTGAAATTGAATCAGTCTTTTAAGGCGAAATAAAACAATTTTAAGTTGTATTTAAAATTTAATCAGTAATTGGAATAACAACAGAGGGTATTTAACCCCGCACTTGTATTTATATTTATTTTGTTAATTCCTTTTCATTTGGAATGTGTGCCTGACAACACCTTGGATGTAAAGTCCGCCCCGGGGCGTGTCTATGCCACTCACTGCCATTGTTGGCTCTGTTCCATATTATATATATGCATATACATATATATGTATATATATGTATATATATATTATTTTTTTTCGCATATTTCCCGGCTGACTGGCGTTGTTGTGCGTCGTCCCCCTTTGTTGACGTTGGCTGCTGGCTTTCGATGTGAATGTGAATGTGGATGTGGATGTGAATGTGGATGCGGCCTGTGGTTGTGTTTCTGCTCTTGTCGAGTACCTGGGCGAGCTGTTCTTGTTGTGGGTCGCCGGCGGTGCGTTGTTTTTCCTTGGTATACTGTCTGAAGTGCAAATTTGCTTTAATTATTCCGTGGCAAGCGTCAACGGCAACGGCTACGGCAACGGCAGCTGCACCCAACATTGGGGCACAGCCGGCAACCTCCCACAACCGTCCACAAAATCAGTTGTGGACACGGACGTTAGCTGAGCCGGTGACAACGACAGTTACTCGAGCCCGCGAGCACAGTTTTATTTTTATTTTATTTTTTTACTCTTTTACTCGCAAGAGTTTCACCTGGCGTTGCACACTATCTGCTGGCACGGATCGTGGTGAGAGGGGTTTTTCTTGTACTTATATTAAGCGTTGGACAAAGTTTCGCTACTTAACGACTACATTTGTAAAAGATAAGATTTTGGTTACTTATTACCCTTTTCTGGTAATAAACTTTTAAAGGGGTTGACTCCTTGAGCACATTGTAGGTGCATCTACGATTAGAGATGGGTGCGTGTCGTGTATGCTAATAACGGTAAAAACTAGCTGGGATAACTTTCAGTAAGACCGTATTGCTCTTTAGCTGTATTTCAGTATGACCGTGTTTCAATGCAAACATATTCGATTATATAGCATGCAAATATCTTAGTTTATACGCATTGTAGACGCCTTCAGTAAGACCGTATTTACCTTTAGCTGTATTTCAGTGTGACCCTGTTTCAATGAATTCATTAGTATGAATATACTTTAGCTTATTCGCATTTTAGATGTGACCATACTTCAGTATGGCAGTATTTTAGCTTGATCATAGTTCAGTTTAACCGTGTTTCAATGCAGACATATATAAATGTGTGAATAATATTGTATGAAAATATATTACAATTAATCCGTGTTGTAGTAGGACCATACTTCAGTTTGAACGCATTTCAGCTTGAACATATCACAGTGTGACCACGTTTCAATGGAGTTAAGCTCTGGTGTAATTAGGGTAAACCTTTTTCTGTTTTTACTTATCGTTGAATTTTCGTGTCACGTTAGAAAACACGAGCAGCGCACTTCACTAGCGCCCATTAACGCCCTACTGTGTTTGGCGCTGTGTAACCAGTCGCATCCGTAACTGTGCCACAGACGGACGTCCACCCACAACCGCCGATGCCGCATCCGACTGAGCTGCCAAATCGCTGTCGCTGTCCACATTGGCGGCATCGTCGCCATCCTGGACGTCCTGGTCGACGTCGTCGTCGTGTTTGACGCCCGACATTGTTTGCATTCGATATTGGTTGTAATTAGCTTTAATTGAAATTGCTTCTTTGCCATTCACTAGCTTCGTGATTTGGGTTTTAATGTGCACAATGTGTGTGTAATTTTGTCAAAGTTAATTTATGGCTAACACTGAGACCCCCCGCCTATCCACTCCCCCTACCCACTCCCCCCGCCGTCCCTGCAGCGACCGCAGTTCATCAGCAAATATCCAAGCATTTTCATTGGTACCTTTTTGTGTCCAGTTTTCGATTTTTGTGAGTTTGGTTTGCTTTGATTTTTTTTTGATGGCAATGATTAGAGAAAAGCCAATTAAATAAATGCAGAGGTTTATTTAATTTCAGTTCTATTTACAGAGCCCAATTTGAGCTGATTACACGAATTTTGCTGGAATTTTCGCACACTTAAAATCATATTTAAATGGAAATTTATTTGTATTGAGAAGGAATATCGATATGCATATGCGGATGTGGTTGACATCGCAAATATTTCATATAACCACGGAAAGAGTGAGATAGAGATACGAATGGAATTTTAAGGATGAAAATAAATGCATTTAAAATAATTTGTAATAAGCGTGCACGTTAAAGTGTTTATCGTCAAATATTTGGGTTATTTATTTTAGAGGCTTGTTTGAGTTACAGTTTATCTAATTGGTGATAATATGCATTAATTACTGTCAATATATTAATTCTTTAGAATAAATTCTGGTAAATTTTTGACTGTGTGGACTTGACTTTGACTATATGGACTTGATGTTTCAGATTTGTTAATGGAAGATATTATGAACTAGGAGTATAGAGTATATAAAGTAGAGTATACAAGAGTAGAGCATATATAGTTGTAAATTTGACTTATTATCTCTGTCAAAAGCTTTCCAAACGTGTTAAATAAAATACACACATACATCAAGCTAAAGATAATTATACGAATTCATTTGCTTACCTCAGCCAAATTGAAGTGGAAGAATAGGTTCTCTGAGCGTCATAGCACAAATAACTCAAATGGGCATCATTAAATGATATTTCAAAATCTAAGTACATAAACAATTTTTGTAGACTAGTTGGCGGCCGGTTGTCAAGATTTATAACTTTTATCGTACCGAACGTGATTTGATATTCGCTTATTAGATAAGAAAACTGTTGAGGAATGGAAAATGTGAATCAGATACAGTTAAAACTGATTTAAGTGTGCCAAACATTGTTTATCTTATAAAAGCCCCCCAGGCACAATACTTAATACGTACTAAGTCTTTGTAAACTTTACTCAATATGTCAATAGTTGATAAGGTCTGCAAATAAAAAATGTCTTCAGATATTAACAACATAATTATTGAATAAAAAACCTTTGCAGACATGCTGTCTGCTCAAAGAAATTGTTATTTAAATTTTAAGTGATAATAAATTATTTTAGCTCGGATATCATCGCTCATAAAAAGCTCAAAACTGGTTGTCAGGCGAGTCAAACTTTATTTGTTTATCACAATTATGAAAAAAGTTCATATCAAATATCGTAATCGAGTATTTAATCAAGATTTATGCAATGATTAGGCGCGTTTACTCGAAAGTGTCGCATCATTTTAAATCAGCCCATAAAATCCCAAATGGTTCTGCATATTGTTTATATATCCGTACAATTATTATAAATTAATATAGTTTATTTTGATGCCCTATGCCTGTATATTGGTTATTCAGAACATGTATTTCTAGGTAGGCAGGTATTCTGCAGATCTCATCGCCCTGAAAGATAGCGCAATCAAAATCTTATTTTATAGATAAGAGTCTAGCTAAGGTCTTTATGTAATCGCCCCACTGTAAAGTAATACCCAGGCCAATTATACTTGGTTATAGGGTATCTCTTAGTCAAGCAGCATTAACAAAACAAGACTTAATGCAATATCTCCATCTTAAAGTAATACACAGGCATGTTAAATTTGGTTAAAGAGTATCTCTTAGTCAATCAGCATTAAAAGAGAGGCCTTCCCCCATTGTAAAGTAATACCCCGTAATATTAGGGTACTAAATATCATTATAATTATGTTTATTATTTAATAAAATTATGTTTTATTTTGTAAATTATTTTATGGCATATCAAATTCTGACGTTCAAAATAAATCAATTAAAATGTAAAGTCAAACCTTAATTAATTCTCAAATTTTATACTAACTAACTAATATGGATGTGCACCTTTTGCTCCCAATTAATAAAGGAAATGAACTTTGACAATAAAATTAACCCAAAACGTGAAAAAATGCCGACAAATGATTTTTGATTAACTTTCAATCATGAGTAGAAATTGTTTTAGTCGCTGACAGGTTTATTGTTTCATTGCGGGCCAAATGCAAATGGCAATAAAAAATGAAAATGATAAAAACAAGCGAAATGTGAGGAGCGATTGTATATTTTGTTGATGAAATGTTTGAAGGCAAACTAATTGAGTACAGTCAACAATGTTGAAAACAATCTAAGCCATCAATCATTTTTATTGCATACTTTTGCGTATCACATACGTACACACATCTCAACACATACATATACATATGTATATATGCACATGCGTATAGAAATAAATTCGTCAAGTTCTGGGCAAATATTAACTCGACCCTGACTACTCGAAAATGCCGAGCACGATAATCGTTTTAATGCAGGCACTCGTAAATGTTTTTGGCAATAAATAAAGTACTTTTTTGTTCTAATAGATATATATGGTCGAGTTTCTTATAAATAGAGCCGGCGAATTTACGGCGCTTGTAAATCGAATAAAATATATAGAAATCAACTGATTTACGAGTATCTTATGCTGACCCGATTTGATTTATGCGCAGCCAAGTGGTTCGCACGCCTATCAGTAACAATCCGAAAGATATTACAACCGAAGCCAAGACTTCGGCTCTTCTTCGTGTTATAGCACGATCGCCGTGATTCGAGCTAATCGCAGCGATTCGATTCTTTGAATAAGTGCGAGTGAGTGCATACTTGTAAGCACTTGGCTCTCTCTGTGTATGTGTGTGTGTGTGTGTGCCTATAAAGCTCTGTTAAGAATTTGCAGCGATTTAGTCTTATTAAAAGCGGAGCCACGATCGGAAGTCCGGGAGTCCGTGGATCGCGTCCAAAATAGAATACTCGTAATTGTCGCAACTTGACAGACTCAGTAAATTACCCTCTAATTTCCGGCTTGAAAGCAACTGAGTTAAAAAAAATGTAGGTTCCTCCACAATTTCAGTTAAAGTTCAATTAAGTGAAATCGCAAAATGTCATTTGAAATAATAATCTACATATATATAAATTCCCCCACATTTTGTTGTACGTGATTCGGGCAACACGATCAATTAAAAAATGCAAATTGCATACGTTAATTTCGAAATAAATGACAAGTGTATTTATTTATATATATGTATGTGTATATATGCATATCTGTTAACATGTGCAATTACAAAGCTATGGAATTCACATTTCACACATTTGTAATTCGGCTGTGATATCAACAAGAATTTAATTTTGGCTCTGGCATTAAATATTTTAATTTGTAGTTGCAATCTAATGGAAATCAGTGCAATGACTTTTTATTTAAATTTTGTATTAACTGTGTGCATATTAACTAATATGTGTTTAACCGGTTTGTTGCCCCTCTTAAGAAATATAATTAATTGCAATGTGGTTTCATAATTAAATGGGATACATTGAACTCATCACAATTTAATGAAAGACAGAGAGAGCGAGAAAGAGAGGGAGAGTGTGGGAGAGGGAGAGCAACAAATACTCACTAAAGACTTTTTGTTTATAATTATTAACATTTCTTATTAAAATTCCAAATTGCATGCAATTTTTGTAACTAAAATGTATTTTTTTTCTCGCCCAATACACTAATACATATGTGTGTGTGTGGAATCGTAGATGTATTAGTGAACTTTATATCAAAAGCGTTTGCGTGCTTTGCTTTTTCGACGAATTTTTTATTTAAGAATGTGTCGATGAGAAGCGTTTGTGAGCTAAGCCCCAAAATGTGTTTAATTTTGTTGTAACCTTTAATTACAATAGCCGTTACGTATTGTAAGCGATAGCGCTTTGCCTATCGCATTCGTATCTTCCGGCGGAATAAAGTGCGATACTTTCGGAGAATAGAAAAATCTCTTTTCCGGCAGTTTGAAAAGTTAGTGTGGCCTGGGAGATGTATTTACGATAAAAGCAACAATTTTCTAAGTCAATAACCATAACTTTAATATTTGCGAATTCTGCATAGAAAAATAAAAAACCAAGACATTATATCCTGGTAAGGGTATTATAGTTTTGTCAAATGGAGACGACTCCAAACCCATAAAGTATAAATTTTTTGGATCAGCTTAATCAGACGAGTTAATATAGCCATGTCCGTCCGAGGTCTTAAAGCTATCGGCTTGAAACTTTACATAGTCAAAACTGGCCGGATCGGACTACTATATAATGTAGCTGCCATAAGAACGATCGGTTGAAAGTAGCTTCGTGTATGGAAAACTTTTTTTTTTATCAAGAAATCTTACTCAAACATTGCATTTATAAGTTTCCCTATGCTCCCTACATATAAGCAAAATGTTATCAACATCGGACCACTATAAAATATTACTGCTATTGGAAAGATAGGCAATTATTGTGTTTTCCAAGATATTTTGATCGAACTCAGCATTTACGAGCTTCACATATCTGCAAATCGGAAATGCCCACAAGGGTATTAAATCTTCGGCGTGACGAAGATATCTTTCTCTCTCTCGTTTCGTTTGGTTCTATGATTCACTTGATGTATGCTAGACAGTACAGCTCTATGGATGTAAATGCTATTCTATCTACAGTGAAAGAAAATTTCCAGTCTGAGGCATTTCGCAATGCGCAGATAATGTTGTCAATGATGATGTTGTCAATGCAAAGCATAACAACATTGGCAAAAAAAGAGCTGTTGATAATAAATAATTAAAAAATCCTTATCTATTTCGGGAATATCAAATAGGCGGTAATACTCGAGGTATACAACAGCCATTAGCCACGTTAAGAGTCGAAGATTGGGCCTGAAATGGATTCACAACATCGATTGGCATATATATGAAGCACTTAATTATGATAGTCACGCAATTTGACATGTTTCTTGAGCAGAGATAAACACTCCACTGTATGGCTTTCGTATGGTGTGTATTGTGTGCAATCAATACAATACATCCGGACAGACTGTAGACCCACATAAACAGCGCATATAAAGACACAAGTGTCTGGGACGGGTCTGTCGATCAATTGGCCGGCTATAAACCGTTCAGGGCTGATTGATATTCAAGTGGAGATTGCTTTTAATCAAACACCCGTAAGTGGAGTAATCAGCTATACGAGATCCGATCGTCCAACTATTCCATCTGCATTCCAAATCCAAATGAAAACAAAGCCAAATAACTGGAAGTCGGGCGCTAACGATAAGCAAAAAACCTATTTTCCTAGTAACCCAATCCGAACAGCAAGTCGTGGATTATCTTATGAATAAATTGTATTTGGCTAAAGGGCGCGATTTCTTATCAGAGATACTTTCATTGACTGCGCGATAAGCTGGCTACTTAACCAGAATAACTATTTTTCGATGTGCTGCCATCAATCATGGCAGGTCTTTTATATGTGCCATAAACAATTGCCAATATATGTATATGGCTTCTGATAAAATTATGAAAGGCCCTATAAAATGTCGTTCCACTCATCCAATTGGCTACAAATTATGGCGCGGCTGTAAATCATTCAAACTCTTTCGGAATTAAAGTGTTTTTTATTGGGCTGCATGCCAAATCAATTGAGGAGAGGCTTTTGGTGTAAGAATTTCTCTTGACGTCAGCCACAATTTACCCCGATGATAAGTCAATAAACTCGGATTGATCTGCGGTACAAAAAACAAAACAAAACGAAACAAAACCAAAACAAACAATTTGCGTTTATTTAATTATTTCAAAATTCCAATTTGTGATTGATTTGTTGTTATTTTTAATATTTATTATTTGCTTGAGTATCGGTAAATTGTAATTAAATTGATTATATTTTCGAATTTTACTGAAACAAAAATATATTATTAAAAAATTCCTTAAGAGGATAAATGTTAGGGAACTTTTTGAAATCTTTTTTTTTCGTTTCTTCCATATGTTAATTTTTACACTGTGAGAAATTAAAATAAATTGTTTGTTACCCGCATTGATGAAATTGTTAACAACATTTAATAAGAAGTAGCTGAAATTTTGACCCCAATTGAAAGAAAATATTCCTAATCAACTGTTCGTCCATCCAGATAATAATGTACATTAATATCTTTATGACTTAAAAACAGGGTATTTGATAGTCGAATACTCGAATTTCTTTATTTTTATCATTCATAAAGATATAAAAAAATTATATTTCGGAAAATTAAAATAAAATATAGCTTGCTTTTATTTATTTACTTATAATATAAGAATCAAAAAATGATTGGGCTTTCTTCAGGCCTAGAGACAGGGTATTTGCACGTTAATCACTCTTGATTTTACACCAGATTTGCGATTAGAGATTTTGTGAGTTGGTTCCAGTGCGGAACTGGAACTAGCACGAAGAACTGAATACACACGCCGGTTAATAAGTTTTGTAATTGGCCGACTTTAAGTGTCAGGCGAAAGTCTTATCAATATTAATTGACGCGAATTTCCTATGTTTTTTTTTTCGATTTGAAGTATTTGTGTCTATGGGGAATATCTATATAAATAATATTAGTCTCGATTTGAAGTATTATTATCTATGCCGATTATCTGTGTTAACAATCAAATTTCTATATACCGCACAGTCTGCTACTCAAAGGCGATTAGATTAACACGAAAGCGCATTGCTTAAGCTTTGTAAACGTAGCAAGAACGAAATAAACTAAAATTAAATAAATAAATAAAGAGCGCAGAAAGAGACACTGACCCACTGCAGAATGTTGAATGAATGCAAACCGATTGCCCTATGAATACTCATTCGACTGAGTTGTGAAACGTGGCTTCCAAAGGGAAAACCAAAACAAACAAGTTGAGAATGTGCTAAACGGCTCTTGACTGAACTATACCCTATAAGTATGGTAAAGGTATCATTAATACAAATAATTTGTTTTAACTGGAAAAAGTGATTGAAAACAAGAAGAGTTTTGAAGGAAACCAAGCAAAGAGTGATTAGGATAAAGTTTGGACCTTCTTTAAAAAATATATATGTATATATTTTCCAACCAGATATTTATTAATTAAATCAAAGCGAAAGTATTAACATTAAGACTGCAACCAAATCGGTTCAAGGCAAGAACTCTGAAGACTTTCTTTCCTATGAACCGAACCTTAAGCCAAGCCAGTTACCAACTGTTAATTCTCAATTGATTAGGAAAATTTTTGCTTGAAAATAAAAAAAACAAAATAATTTGGGCGCCAAACATTGTATTTATTTAACCATATTTGGTAGATGCCAATTTTGGGTGCAGTTCGAATTTAGCCCTCGACTTCTAGATGAAAATATTGATGGCCAACAATATTCTCGTATGATAAATGACAGATAAATAATAAATTAAATATTTAATATTTTAGCTGACATTTTGAAAAAAATAAAACCTGGGTTAAAGGAGATTGAGAGTGATGTGAGGAACAAAAAGTTAACGAAAGAAATCTCAACTTGGTTTGAACCGTAAACTGAAGCTATAAATTATAAAATAATTAAAATTAAGATATAAATTATTTCAAACTGACGTTTTGTTGTCCTCTCATCTAACTTCGGGTAATTGAGAAATTTGGATAAAATTCTTAATAGATTGCCTTTGATATATTTCCTTTGCTGTAAAAACTATCCCCTTTGCTGCCTCAAGTTCTCTTGGGGCCTAGGATCTGGGCACGACTCTATAGACTCTATATCTGCCTTATACCCTTAACCAAATAATAATTTGTATAGGGTATGGCAAACAATATTTATTGCTTGGGAACTCTGAACAGCGTCCGTTAAAGTGTGGCCGGCAGTTGACCTGTCGCTAACTAAGCTTGAAAATTTGCTTATTGCCAAATGGCCAGCTCGGCAACTCGGCAAGTGGGAAAGTGGGCAAATGGGCAAATGGGCAACTACCCAGTTGGGTAGTCGGCACTCGGTGCTGTGTATTGGCAAACATGTCACGTAGAACGATTTTGCGTTTCGGTGCCAATGCGACGCGCTTTAGTCTTCTTCTTTTTTTTATACTCGTGGTATGCCACCTCTGGCAAGGTCAGGCATTGGCAGCCAAGTGTCGCGATTTATAGACGAGCTCTCATTTAAGTCGCAGGCAAATTTGCCAGCGAACACACACACACACACACACACTGACAGGTATTATGTAAGCCCAATCACAAAAAGAAATGAAATTTAAATATAAATTTTTGTTGTTTTATATGCTCCACTCGGCCTGTGCCATTTACACGTGATCGAGGCTTTTGTGAGTTATTTGATATCGAAATAAGTATAATTATAAATGTGAAAAAGCCTACAAATGACACCGGCTTGCTAATTAAACAGCTTTGTTCGCCATTCTCCGGCCGGCGCACGTGATGGCCCCAGTAGAAATGTTTGTCAACGCACTTGCCAGACAATCGTCAATTAGAACCGAGTCCGAGTAAGTCCACAGTGGTTCGAATCGCATGAAAGCTTTAATCGAAAAAAGCCTTTGTTATTTCAATATACATATACCATAGCCTGAAAGTTTTTGTAAGCTTCAATGCAGCGCGTCATAAAAATATACAGACATATTTCATCTGGACAGCTACTTGAAGACGTTATGGCGTTAAGGCGGGCTGTAAAAACTAGGCACTTAATTTGACTAATTTACTTAAGTTCCGCACATTTCTGAAAAGTGCAATTACTTCATTTGTTATTAGCTTTTATGTTTTTAGTTATTTGTTAGGTTTTTTTTTTGGGTAAATGGAATTATAGGGTGTGTTGAGTTGATATTTCGAATGGAGCTTTCTTGCTTCTTTAAACATAATATGTGCTTGTACCGCGGAGCTTTAAAAGCACATTAAAGCTTTCACAAGGTTGCAAGTATAAGAAGCTTGTGAACGGGCTAAATACATTAAAATAAATACCAAATTCGCAAAGCACATTAAAAGCACATTAAAGATTCAAAAAGCTACTAAAAGCTTAATCGCAATATATTTTGTATATATATATTTAACTTCTAATTCTTATGGGGGTTTTTTTAAATCTTCTTGTAACTCTTAACTCTTCTTTGTATTAATCTTCTAGCTATCCATAAAATGAATTTGGTGCAAAATATTTAGTAAAATATTCAGAGTAAACGACCTTAGAACTGCTTTATATATATGTATGTAAAGGGTATTTCATAGCTGAGTTTTCGGATGTCCCCAAGCCAAAAGCTCGGGTAGACTAAATGCGATTCCTTTGCGGGGGCATCGCATACAAAGCACGACTGTTGTCGCAGAGCAAACGAATTGGAACTCGCAATCAGTTGTGATCATAAATATTGTCGGTATCAATTTTTGCGAATTACTCATATCAACGTCCAAATGGCGTTAATTACAGGTGAAAATTGAAAACATTGAACGTGTCTGGCCAATTATGCAGATTTGATTGCAAATAGACATTGATTGCTCTTCTGATATATATGTATGTACATAATTATATGGACATATTTATATTTAGTAGCTTTATTAGAGCGTGAATAAAATAAACAAGATGCTTATTACGAGCCCGAAGTGATTAATTAGCAGGCACATAAATTGATAACGCATATAAAAATCAAAAATTGACAAGGTAAAGAAACGAATTTTGGGCATTGACATTATTATATTTGGGCTAAATGAGAAAAAATCTTTCAAATAGCAATTCTCGTGAGATTGGGCTAAGATATTCTGTATCTTTGTATTCGAATATAATAATCTATTAACTTGAGCTAAGTATAAAATCTATTTTGATCAAAGCCGAATTAGCTGCAGACGATATATATTATTTATATTATTATTCGATATTTCCTAACTAAAGAGCAAATTTCTTTAAGTGTTGGGATTTTAGTATATCGCAATTCTTCTATATGCCAGGGTATTTCATCTTCGGCTACTATTTTCGCTCGGACTCGAGTAAAAAGTAAAAGTATTTAGCTACTTTTATGTTAAGCCAGGCAACAAATCTTTTTGCCGTTCATCATAAGGCGGCCTTTCAGTTAGATTTAATGCAATGCGAATAATTGAGTATCTTTCACCGAGGTCAACTAAGTGTTTGTGCATTTTAGTGGCTCATAAAAAGTCTATAAATCATCTCCTCATTTGGCATAACAACTGAATAATTAAATATGATGAAAGATCTGTGAGTTACTTGCAAAACTTTTGATAGCTGCATATAATTGCATATACATATAAAATAAATCGAAATCTAAAAGCGAACTAGATTTATGCCCAACCTGAGCCTTACTCAACCTTTTGTGACTTTTGCAAAGCATTCGTTAAATGTTCGATGCATGTTCTCTATAGGCAAATTCTACTGTTACTGGGCCATAAATTGCCAATTTATGTCGACAAAAATTGTTATTTTTTATGGATTTTTTGAGCGGCAATGGAATAGCTGAAATAAAGTATCTAGTAACAGCTAAAAATAAAATTTATATATATTCAAAAGAAACAAGTAAGAGGTTCTAGTCGGGAGCTCCCGACTGGGGGATACCCTGTACTCTCTTCTTCCAACAGGCAATTGGTATAAAATGAAAAATTCTTGATATATGTATATATACTATTCTTGAAGCTACATGTCAAGTTTTGGTGATTAGCTATTATTATTTACCAAAATCGCTCAAAAAACATGATTTCGATATCGATTTTTATCGATTACTTGGAAACGGGGCTAGGTATCGATAATCGAAAATAAACTCGATCTGCGCGGGGACTAGGAGGACCTACAGCTAAAATTTTATTCTCTAGCTCTTATAGGTTATGAGATCCTTGCGTTCATATATACGAACGACTCCGCTGTTGATGCTGATCAAGAATATATATACTTTATGGGGTCGGAGATGCTTCCTTCTGCCTGTTACATACATTTGCACAAATACATTACACCCTTTTTACCCATTTTCAATGAGTTCAGGGTATAAAAAGAGAGTGAGTGGAAGCAAAAGCTTAATACTCTTGATTTTGGTAAAATAAAAGCCAAGATCCAGATCAAACGAGAGATTTGCCAGAGCACCAAAAGTAGAGCGTAATTTTGATGGTGAGTGACAATGAGTAGTACTCAAAAAAGTACTCAAAAGGCGATTGACAATATAAACAGACAAAACAAATTCGGTTAGCGAGATTATAAACAAAACTATTACCAAAATTTAGTACAAATATTATCATTTATATTTTGCATTCGATTTGGGCTTAGCAAAAAACCAGGCTAAGATATATTTGAGATCGTGGAATAAAGCAATTTGTGTTGTAATTTTCTCAATCCTTGACCTTCAGCCAACTTTCAGCATATGTACATATATATTCTATAACTATTCCTTATATTCTATTAAAACCAACTAAAACTAGTTGCTGAATTAATTGAACTAGAGCTAATTGTTATTAATATTTTCTTGTTTAATTTATTTGCTTAATGTATTGTAATATGTGTTATGTATTTAAGGCCAAATATTTGCATTAATCTTTAACCCTTTCACAAGTCTGTGTCGAATTCACACACACACACACACGCACGGCTGGCCCTGCCCAACTCCCACAATGTGGCGATCTGAAACGCCAACGCCGCATGATAATGAATTTATTTCAGCGCTAAACGTTGAACGAGATAGTTGTAAAAATCGCGTAACGCTTGGGCGAAACCAAAACTGAAATAAGTTTCGGAGTCTATAAATCGATATATACTTATAAATTGATAAACGGGCGCATCTTTTTAGCGCAGACGAAGATGACGGCCAACGGGGAGCCCGGCGCCAGCAGCGATGAGAACAGCCTGACAACCCTGCCCATACCGGATATCCGCACCTCGCCGATGCCGAATGGCAATGGCAGCCACAAGACCACAATTGCCATCGAGAGCCAGCCAAGGCGTCGGGTCAGCATCATATCGGATCCGCCGACGATCGCTGCCGGCGCCAGCGCCGCCGGCTACGACAATCCCGCGTTCGAGCAGAATCCCAGACGCAAAATATCGCAGGTGAGTCGACAACGTGGTTGTCATCGACTGCGACTGGGACTGGCACTGGGACTGGGGCTGTCGCCAATGGTCGACTGGGGCCGCGTGTGCTGTTGGCGCCGATTGCGATTGCGATCCAACTCTGGCTAATGTGGTCGTAAATTTGGATTTGTGTGTTATTTACGTGCTGGCCATAAACATGGGAATCGACTGTCGCAGCACAAAGCCCCTATATTGATAATTTCTTGGCCAATGCGATAATCGTCTGGGATTTCAGAACGACCAATAAATGCCTAATCTGTTTTTTTTTTTGGTTGGTTTCTTCAATTAGACTTCGACACATTCGCACAGCGAAATCGGACCATCCAGAAGAAGGAGCATACTGAAAGAAACATCGCTGCATAATAATGATAATGAAAGCGATCTCGGATCAACGCACAGCTATGGTAAGTTAAGATCGGCTATCGATGCAAAGTTTACTAAGCTTTGCTTTAATACTGTTACATTTGATATAGTAGTCCGATTAGATATGGCTTTGCAAATAATTGTTTGGTAAATATTGAGACTTAATTGCAAGTTTGTTGGAGAAAAGACAAAAAAGTTTTCTATACAAAAAGTAAATCGACAAGTTATTTTAAAAGACTTCATTATATATTAGTCTTATTGAACAGATTTAGCTCGACGTATATGACATGAAAATCAAATAATTCTCTTATACAGGAAACTATTTTTTGACGGACTGTGCATATGTCAGCTATATGATATTGTCGTCCAATTCATTTGGCTTTGCCTCCCACAGAAAGTGAGACTAATTTGCATTAGAAAAGGCAGTCAAAGGTCAACTCGACAGATGATGCTGATCAAGAAAATATAAGCCTAATCGGGTCAGAGACGTGTTCTTCTATGCGTTGTATATATTCTGACAAACTCCACAAGAGTGTAACATAAACGTATTGACATACATTGCGTATGCGCAATATTAGGAATTTTAAATATATAAAAATTATTAATAATATCAACTAGTCTGTTAATACTGATCAAGAATATATAAGCTTAGGCGGGTCTTCTATGCGTTATACATATATATTCTGAAAAACTCCACAAGAGTATAACAAAAACATATTGACGTACGTTGCGTATGCGCAATATTAGGAATTTTAAATATATAAATAATATTAATATCAACTAGACTGTTGATACTGATCAAGAATATATAAGCTTAGTCGGGTCTTCTATGCGTTATATATATTGTGACAAACTCCACAAAAGTATAACAAAACGTATTGACATACATTGCGTATGCGCAATATTATTTTAAATATATAAATAATATTAATATCAACTAGACTGTTAATACTGATCAAGAATATATAAGCTTAGGCGGGTCTTCTATGCGGTATATATATTGTGACAAACTCCACAAAAGTATAACAAAAACGTATTGACATACATTGCGTATGCGCAATATTAGGAATTTTAAATATATAAATAATATTAATATCAACTAGACTGTTAATACTGATCACGATTATAAAAGTTCGAGTCAGAGACGTCTTCTTCTATGCGTTATATATTTTGACAAAGAGCATAAAAAAACCTATTGACATACATTGCGTATGCGCAATATTAGGAATTTTCCGTCTAAAGCGAGATTTCGGTAGGCATCAATCATTCGGTTTGTTGACTTGGGGGCATTCCAAAAAACCTATCTGACGCTGCTTTCCCATATACATGTACATATGTATATGTATATATATTTTTATATATGCCAATTTCAAAGAAGGTACCGAAGGCCAACGCATGACGGTTGGCAAAAGCAAATACGTTGACGATAGGTTTCTATTTGAGCACTTGTGCTTCTATTGTCAATCTAATTTGCCATCGCACCGTTAACATTATCAATTAGCAGTCCGGAAAGTGATTTCCAATTTCCAGTTGCCATTCGAAACTTGAAAACACAGACAATCGAGCTTAGTGCCAGTCGTGTGAAACGGGGTATATTGAGCATTAAATTCTTGATGAACCTCCTGAAACTCGAAATATTTGAATTTTGTTAAACTTCAAATATTAATCAAACCAACATATGATAAGATGTTATAAGATATTATAACATATCCCCAAATATCTCATATTATCATTAATTCCGTAGGATTACAAACGACTGGAAGCTTTAACTTGTTGAGAATTATAATTATAATTATATTTATAGGCGTCAAGCAACGAGAAAGAGACAGTTTTCTATGGGATCATTGAGTACTTTGTCATTTAATCAGATCATACCAAAACTCGAGGATATTTCATAGTCAGGCAATTGTTCAATTGATTGCACGCTTGTTCTGATGATTGTATGTTCAGTCCCAGACACAATTAGAATCGAATGCTAAATGATGATATAATTTGTTTATAGACTCGTAATCAGAGTACACAACTTGTAGTTCTCCTGCACTCGGCATACTTTATATACCATATACATATATCTTTGCTATCCATTACAGAAAACTACAGGCAGAGTGCGTTGGATGTGCTGAATGGCAAGTACCAGGGGCATCAGCAGCAGGTGCCGAACTCGCAGGACGGCAACGGGGCGAATTATGTGGAGGACTCGTGGATCTACACGTTCTGCCTGAAATGCCGCGGCGAGGAGCCGAGCGAGTCGTGGGAGCCGCCCTTCTGGCAAAAGATCTTTCCCTATCCGCTGTGTCCCACCTTCAGGACATTCTCTCGTCTTATTGTTCTAATTCTGATTGGTGAGTGAGCATATTATCTCTCTCGCTCTCTCTCTCTCTCTCGTTCTCTCAACGGATTTGTGCTCCTCCTGCAGGTCTGCTACTTTGGATTGTGGCATTTGTGATTATCGGGGACACAGCCGCGCCGGGCGGTCAACTCTTTAGCCTGGTGGTGCTCACAGTGGCCGCCAATTTCGGTGGCTATCTGATATCGTTGACCACCCTGCCACGCCTGATTGGCATGCTGCTGGTGGGCATACTCTTCCAGGTGAGTCGCGAGTCTCCATTCCCAATATTTCGTCAGTTTCTTATGTTTTGCCTGCTGCTTACAGAACGTTGGCTGGGTGGATCTCGACGGCGACTTCTCGAAAGTTACGGCGCATCTGCGCAAGTTTGCCTTAACCATAATCCTAACTCGAGCTGGCCTCGAAATGGAACCGGAAGCTTTCAAGAAGGTATACAAGACCATTCTCAAGCTGGGCATTGTGCCCTGGTTTGTGGAGGCCGCCATCATGACGGTCATGTCACATTTTCTGCTCGACCTGCCCTGGATGTGGGGCTGCATGCTGGGCGCCATCATTGCCGCCATCTCGCCAGCCGTCGTCGTGCCCTGCCTGTTCCGGCTGCGCACTAAGGGCTACGGCGTGGTCAAGGGCATACCCACGCTTGTCGTGGCCGTTGCCGGCGTTGACGACGCGCTCTCCGTGGCCATCTTTGGCATTGTCAGCACAATTATGTTCTCGGACAAGGGACTCGGCTATCAGATTGCCCAGGCGCCGGTCTGCATACTGGGCGGCCTGGCCTTTGGCGTTATCTGGGGCTCGGTGGCGCGCATCTTTCCGGAGAAGGGCGACGCCTACGTGGTGCCGCTGCGCACGCTGATGCTCTTCGCCGGCAACCTGGTGGCCATCTATGGCAGCGAGGAGCTGGGCTTTGAGGGCGCCGGTCCATTGGCCGTCGTCTTCTCATCTTTCGTATCGAATCTGTTCTGGTGCAAGGACGGCTGGGAGGTCGATGATAATCCCGTATCGACTGCGTTCGAGATCTTTTGGATGATCTTTGAGCCGATTCTCTTCGGGCTCACCGGCGCCACAATCAAGATCAACGAGCTGGATTCGCACACAGTCTCCATTGGAGCGGCCTGCATCTTCACGGGCGTCATCATACGCATCTTTGTCACAGCCGGCATTGCGTTTGGCGATCGCCTGAACACCAAGGAGAAGTTCTTTGTCGGCCTCTCCTGGATGGCCAAGGCGACGGTACAGGCTGCTCTGGGGCCCGTGGCCCTAAAGAATCTGGGCAGCGATGCCACAGACGAGGAGCGCAACTGGGCTGAGATTGTGCAGACCATTTGCGTGTTCAGCATCGTGCTGACAGCTCCGCTGGGCGCCATTCTGATATCCGTAACCGGCACCAGAATGCTGACCAAGACGAAACAGCCCCAGGATCTGACCGGCTGGCGTCGCAGTCATCGTCCCTCGATACGCGACATAAGCATCATCGACGAGGAGGAGGAGCGCGAGGATCCCGAGTTGCCCAGGGACAAGCAAACGGACGACAATACGCAGACTAATGCACATTTAACTAATTTATCATATACCGCAAATAAGTAAATTCCTATCTGCGTATTTTGCGACCTGCTCCAGTTTTTTGTTCGACTAAGATATAATGTTGATTGTTATTACACAGTATTTAGCATAGTGGAGTTGCATTCCAAATAAATAATAAGTTTTAAATGATTATCAAGTGTTTTTTATTATCGGTGAATGTCTCTAGAACCTATGAAAGTACTCGAAAAATCGAAGCTAAGTTGACGAGAGATTAACTGAAGAATGAGAAGTATTTCTTGAATGATTAAAGTCTTCAAATGTAAAGATAATTCGATCTTACATGGAGAGCCATATTTTACAATTTTAAATACTATTATTGTTATTATTATATGTTCACATGCCTTTAAGACCGTCTCCCTTTTTTGGGCATTATAATGTGGACTTAAAAAAGTCACTTTCATTATTCGATTTTCATTTCTTAGCTTGGGTTCGTGTGCCCGCTGTGGCCCTTTTATAAGTCGACGAGCTGCCTTTTTTTTGTTCATTTTCCATAGCATACTTTTTGGAGTAGGATCGTATGCCTTAAATTAATTCTATGGTGGCTTTAAAAGCTCTTCAATAAGGGCTAACAAACAGATTAAGAAAAGACTTGGCTTTTCTGAAACAAGCTTCTTAAACTAAAAATTTTAATAAAAAAAACTTCAATTAAATTCAACTAAGGACACAATGTTATCTCGCAAATCGGAAAGCTTCGGATTCATAGTTTTTCCCGATTCGGCAAAAATCTCTCATTTCTGGAATGTTTCCATTTTAATATAAAATATAATATCAAATTATAATTTAATAAAAATATATTTTAAAATTTAAATATATCCATCGGAATATTTCGTTTTGTTAGTCAAATTTGTATATGCGAAACTGTGTTTATAAAATTGAAGATGATAAAACAAATGTTTTTTAAATATGAACTCGTAATATACGGCATCAATTTGGACTTCTGGAAGTTTTTAATGTTATTATCATTAATTTTAAATTTTATTTCGATTCTCGCATAAAAATTTAAAGATTTCTGGTATTATTTGGCACATTGCGCGAATACCGTAGGTTAAATAAAGTAACTCTGAATATTTCGATGAATGTACTTATTTGCCGAAATACAAACTGTAGCAAGAACTCTGTATTATTAAGTTCTTTGGAAAGCCTAATTAAAGCTAACATTTACTTAGAATTTAAGGCTTTATCACTATTTTGAACACGTAAATTATACTTCAAATGTTATCAAAACTGGTTTGTTGCCAAGCGCCGTGAATTTGTTGTATAACAAAAATAATTCCAATATATAAAACAACAGATGGAATTTACTCTTCATCACGCCGAAGATTAAATGCTCTTTTAGTCAGGTGGCTTACGGTTAAGCAGATACTTTAAGAACATAATGAAGATATATTTTGAAAGTCTGGTAAGTTTTTCAAAGAAGAACTCATTTCTCGGCAGATACTTTGTATAGATATATATATTAGTCTGATGCTGATCAGGCTTTGCAAGTATATGAGAAGCATTGTAAACCTAGTTTTTAGTTTAAACCTAGTATTTACTGGCAGGATTGGTCAATATATCATGAAAAGTATATAAGTTTTTCATAGAACTTTATTTTGATCAATCATTCCAATGTCAGCTTATTATATAGCTAATGGTCCGACCCAGCTTGTTCCATGGACCTATACCTATACTAATGCAACTAATAGTTATAGCTTTAAAACTGAGAAACTAGTATACATAGGGCAGACAGACGGACAGAGGGGCTTTGATATATATCGTCGCGTCTGTATATGAATAGTAGACATATCAATAATAGACATATCCTCTATGGAGCTGGACGACGTCTTCTTCTATGCGTTACAGAATTCATGATAAAATCAAATGCCCAAAACGAAAATAGTTAAATATTGATGTACTTAATTGAACATCAAAACAAGAGACAAGCAAAATATTTGTCATTGATTGAGACGTTTGATGATTCATTTATTTTTGATTTAAAAGAATATTCATTGACGTGACAGTTTACACGTATTTATTTTACATATTGTTGTGATAAATTCCTAAATTCGGAAAACATTTCATTTAATTTTATTTTTTTCACAAACCAGCTTTAATTATCGATCAAATTCTCAATCTATTTTATTAACAATTTCCATATGTGAAGCGAATTTATGCGAATTTATCAGCTATAAATATTACATACCATTTTTCTTTTTGCTAGCCAACTTCACTAAACAAACTCATTTCAGTTATTATTTAAAATTTATGTAATTATTGAAAATTTACTGGTAAACAGTTAATAGTTTTTGCACATGAGCTTTTAATCGGGGCTGGGGCATTGCGCGAGCGATAAATAATAAAATTGTATAATTAACGATTTAAATGACAGCGCGCAAATAAAAAAGTGCCTGACCAGTCCACACATGAGGCGAGATGCTTTGTTGGATTTAATCTAACAAACCGCATGACTTGATGCCGAATTCTGGACACAAAAAACAGTCGGAAAAGGCGGGAGTGGTCAACTGAGAGATACTCTATAAACTGTTGTTAAATGCGCATAGAAATACATGTAGATACATAAAGCTTTCTTTTGTTAACAAAGCCTGAAAGCATTTGAATTGTTTATCTTCCCGAGACTTTGCTGTTTTTTGGCTGAATCATTAAATAAGATTTGTGTTAGATAAAGATTTATATTTGCCTAATCAAATTGTGTTTACTTAAAGTAAAAAGTTTCTTTACTTTGCTGATATTTACGAGATTTACTCTTCATTCTTCCAGCAATTTTGTTAATACAACACAACAATCGGAAGAGCGAGAAAGTTGCGATTAAACTGGAATTTAAATACTTAATATAATAAGCTAATATAATCTGCCTGAAGACTGAATAAATAGCTGGCTCGGGGTACGGGGCTTAATTTATTAAAATATATCAAAACCAATTGACCAAAATCAACATGGAAACGTCGTCAAAGTCAACATTACACTAAGGATTATATATACATCGATTTTACCCCAATGAAAAGGTAGCTGCCAATGAAAATCACACCAAATAGTAGCTAAAAAGTTACCCTGACATGTTTAAAATATATTTATTTGATGCTATTGAAGTTCTCATTCTTTGTCTTTTGCGTAACCTAATCGCATCAATTTTATGTTACCGATTCTCATTGTGCGGGGTATAACAAAAAGCCTGATTTAACAAAAAAAACAAAAACTGCAAAGGCTACACAAATAAAAAAGAGGGAGAAAAATGCGATACAGTAACAAATTTCATTAAATAATTAATTCAGCCTCGTTATTATTAGACGATTGTCTACGGGGCGCTCACGTGAATTTGTTTAGACAAAATGCGTCACAATTAAATGACAAACAAACCGATCAAAGCCGAAAACCGACAGCTGCTCGACGAGCTTTACATGTGCCAAGCGACCGCGACCATGCCCAGTTTTTTTTGAGTTTTGGGCGTCGACTAATTAAAGCTAATTATTGCCAAAAAAAAAATTTTAAGTTTTTTATGGCTAGCTGATATATTATTTTCGTATAAAATAATAAATGTTTGCATTAAGCATTAAGACTTTTCACACATGCCACACACACACGCACACACACATGTACAGCTGGTGCCCATTGAGCCCGCACCCCACCCAAAAGCTGAGCTCAGAATCGAGCACAGCGCGCGCTGATGAATTTATTTGAACGCTAAACGCCGAACGGGCTAGTTGTGAGGCCCGCGCAACGGATAAATTACGATAATCGAGCGCGAAGTGTGTGATGTATATCGTAAGCAGGCGATAAGCTCCATAAATCGCAGTACTCGAACGCCACACAATCCTGCAGAGCCACAAGACAATGACGACGACCCATGCGGATCGCGATGAGTCCGGCTCGGCAGCAACAGTTCCCACCGCAGTCGCAACCACGCCGACAGCCAGCGTGCCAGGCAGCAGCACGGCTCGACCCGCAACGCTGGCCATCAATGTGCCGGTGCCGGCGGTGGCCGGGAATGAGGCGCAGACACCGTCGCCCAACCACAAGAGCACCATCGTCATCGAGAGCCAGCCGAAGCGGCGGGTCAGCATTGTCTCCGAGCCGCCGGCGCTGGGCTCCAATAACAACTCCGGCTACGATAATCCCGCCTTTGACCAAGCCCACACACGCAAAATATCGCAGGTGAGTTACGGTCAAGTGATGTGACGGATCGATTAGAAGTGCGCGCCTGCTCCGGCTGATTACGGTCGTAACTATTCGTTTATGCTAGTCATATACTCGTAACACTCGCATACTATATAATATACACGAGTGCACATCCATATAACAGATATCGGATGACGGCATTTATAATGATGCTCGTAATTGTTCAAGTGATCGCCGTGATCAAGTGCCTGGCGATTTACGCGCACTGTTAACTAATCAAAACTCGCAATCTACCCAAAAAAAAAAAATATATATATATATAAAAAAAATACAAAAACAAATTCAATTTTGGCACAGAGCTCAACACAGTCACCCCTCGAGATCGGACCGCCGGGGCGCAGGAGAAGCATCCTCAAGGATACACTGGCCCATGACAATGACAGCGATCGTGTTTCGACGAATAGTTATGGTAAGTCAAGGCCAGACTTTAATTCGAAAAGAAAATTTTGAGAAACAAAAATAAATATATATACACATAAAGTTAAAGCTAGAATTTAATTTAAAAGAAAAAATAAAGAAAAAATTAAGTGTAGGCCAGAATTTAATTCGAAAAGAAAAATTTGAGAAAAAAAATATATACATATACATACATATATATATACATAAAGTTAAAGCTAGAATTTAATTTAAAAAAAAATTTATAAAAAAAATTAAGTGTAGGCCAGAATTTAATTCGAAATGAAAAATTTAAGAAAAAAAATATATATATGTATGTATATATAGATATATATATATATATATATAAATACATATATGTATATATAAAGTTAAGGCTAAAATTTAATATTAAAAAAAAAATTAATAAAAAAAGAAAATTAATATTGTGCTTAGATTTGAGAATTGAATGAAAAATTCCTAATTCTTAATTCTCAATTCGAGAATTGAAAGAGAATATCTTAAATAGAATTTTCGGTATTTTTTAAAATTAATAAACTATAATAATATTAAAATTGAGCAAAAGCTACATGCAATAAAAATTAAAATAAATATATTATCTGTGATATAACATTTAAACATTTTTATCACTTTTATTTAAATTTTAAAGATGCAAAAAAATATTTTTTTTATAATTTCTTTTAGTGTAGCTTTAGTCAGATTCTCGGATGAATATTATTATTGTAATGTAGTCATAAATTTTTGTTAGTTTGCTAAAAATGCATATTTGTTAGATAATTTAAATTGTTTAATTAAGCACTTAATTACTTATTTGCTTTTTTTTTAATATGGATCTAATGTGTTTGTATGCAACGATTTGCTGTCAATTAGTTTATACAATCTACAGCAATTGTTAGAACATATTTAAAATTCGGGGGGATTTTAAATATTGACACAGAATGTCGTTAATGGTTGAAAATGTGATTCATTCTGTTTGAGTACATAATCTCGTCACATTAGTATGCATGTTTGTACTCAAGAGCAATATTGACTGATGTCTTAATTAGTTCGTTTTCCTCAACCTTACATATAAATGCGAAATCTCTCATAGGCAAAAAGTAAAAGTAGTTAAGCGTAGCCGACTGGGAGATACCCTGTGCTTAGCTCATTCGAAGCGGAACTATAAATATGAGGAAAAAATCTTCCGGGTAACATTGGCTAGTCATTTCTTGTACAACTTCCCATCTTATCGTTAGAGCGGAATTAATAACTCAATTAATAAAAACATGGGAGTAAATATAATAAATTTCGATAACTATCGAACATTACAAATTATAGAAAATAAAATTCTGTCGTACATGAGAACCTATATTTTAAATTTATAGATCATATTCCTATTGGGAGACAAAATACAAAATAATAAAAACTCTCCAAAAAAAGTTTAATTTAAAGAATTTTAGGTTGCTGCATTGGCAAAGTTATTTATATATGTGATAAGAATTAAAAATATTAAGTTTTGCAAGGAATAACTCAGTTCAACTTAAATGCAGACCTAATAATAGTTTATTATTGACTCGCAGATATTGTTTGTGAAAAATTCAAAAAAGAAAATGCCCTACTTGACCTCCCAGTCAAGTTAAGAACATGTGATCGCAAAATATAATAATTATTTCGAAAAAAATATGCATCTATATATATATTTGGAACATGAAATATTTGCACAGCTGGAATTCTTAATTCAAGACATTCCAAAATATATGAATTATACAAAGAGCAATATGTTTAAGTGCAGAATTATGGACAATAATATTGATAATAATAATAATGATGGCAATGATAATTACAAAGACCTACCGAGGGCCTCAGAACTCAGACCTCAGAATGACAGTTAGCAAAGGCGAAAATGAAATCTTGAATTTGATATAGTAAAGTTGGCATTAACAATTAACGTGCCGCCGGGAAGTGACGTTCCGATTTCGTATCAAGATATGCAGATGCCACACTTATCACCCAATTAGTGCTAGATGTTAATTTGTTGCGACTACATATATACCCTTGATAATGTCTGTCTATTCGTTCCGCAGAGAACTACAGACAGAGCGCGCTCGACGTGCTTAATGCCAAATACAATAGCCTGCAGGCAGGGATACAGGGATCGCCGGACAGCAATGGCAATTACGTGGCACAGTCATGGATATATAACTTCTGTCTGAAGTGCCGCAAGGAGGAGCCGAGCGAGTCATGGGAGCCGCCATTCTGGCAAAAGGTTTTCCCCTATCCGCTGTGCCCCACCTTCAGGACATTCTCCCGCCTGGTCTCGCTCATCTGCATCGGTAAGCTTCAGTCTCCGGTTGTTCCCATTAAGCTTATAGTATATACACATATTTATATCAGGTGCGCTGCTTTGGATCGTCTCGTTTGTGATCATTGGACATTCGGCTGCGCCGGGTGGTCAGCTCTTTGATCTGGTTGTGCTCACAGTGGCTGCAAATTTCGGCGGCTATCTAGTGTCCTTGGCCACCCTGCCACGCCTCATTGGCATGCTGCTGGTGGGCCTATTGTTTCAGGTGAGTTCCCGGTTTGTGTGTGTCTGTGTTTTGGCTGCTTCATGTTTTCATGTTTTTTTTCTGGTAGAACGTCGGCTGGGTGAATCTCGACGGCGACTTCTCCAAGGTGACGGCCCATTTGCGCAAATTTGCTTTAACCATAATTCTGACTCGAGCTGGCCTCGAAATGGATCCGCAAGCCTTCAAGAAGGTGTACAAAACAATACTCAAGCTGGGCATTGTGCCCTGGTTTGTGGAGTTCGGTGTTCTGGCGGCTATGTCCCACTATCTGCTCGGCCTGCCCTGGATCTGGGGCTGTCTCCTGGGCTCCATTATGGCAGCCATTGCGCCAGCCGTCGTCGTGCCCTGCCTGTTCCGGCTGCGCACCAAGGGCTACGGCGTGGCCAAGGGCATACCCACGCTTGTCGTGGCCGTGTCCGGTGTGGACGATGCCATCTCGGTGGCCATTTTCGGCATCATCAGCACGATCATGTTCTCGGACCGTGGCCAGCTCTATCTGATTGCCCAGGTGCCGGTCTGTCTGATTGCCGGCCTGGGCTTCGGCCTCATCTGGGGCCTGTTGGCGCGCATCTTTCCGGAGAAGGGCGACGCCTACGTGGTGCCGCTGCGCACGCTGCTGCTGTTCATCGGCAACCTGGTGGCCATCTATGGCAGCGATAAGCTGGGCTTCGAGGGCGCCGGTCCCTTGGCCGTCGTCTTCTCGTCGTTCATATCCAATTACTACTGGTGCAAGGATGGCTGGACCATCGATGACAATCCGGTGGGCACGGGTTTCGAGATCTTCTGGATGATCTTTGAGCCCATACTGTTCGGCGTGACGGGCGCCACGATCAAGCTGCGCGAGCTGGAGCCGAGCCTGCTTTACATTGGTGCCCTCTGCATTTTTACAGGCGTCATCATACGCATCCTGGTCACAGCTGCCATCGCCATTGGCGACCGCTTGAACATGCGCGAGAAGTTCTTTGTGGGCCTCTCCTGGATGGCCAAGGCAACGGTCCAGGCTGCCCTGGGACCTGTGGCACTCAGGCATTTGGGCGCCGATGCCACAGACGAGGAGCGCAGCTGGGCCAAAACAGTTCAGACCATTTGCATTTTCAGCATATTGCTGACAGCTCCGCTGGGCGCGATCCTGATATCCGTGACTGGCCCCAGGATGCTGACCAAGACGAAGCAGGCCCAGCAGAATCTCACTGGCTGGCGTCGACCCTCCATACGCGACATCAGCATTATTGACGAGGAGGAGGAGCGCGAGGATCCCGAGCTGCCGCAGGACAAACAGACCCAGGATAATACACAAAGCAATTCACAATTCCCAAACTTTTCATACACTCCATACAACAAATAGTTGGGAGACAAATTTAACGCAGGCGCCAATTATTCCTAAGCCCAACGAATTGTTATTTCTTTTTACATTGCATAATAAAAGCCAAAAATAAAAAACAATTACGCCTGTTTCGGTTACGATTCGAATTATGTAACTCCGCGCGTTAAAATATGGTTCGTAAATCTCGTTTTCCACATCCACTTTTGGTTCGTCTTGGTTTGTTCTATTTTAAATATTTAAATAAATCCGGACTCGAAACCCCTTCCATAAATATTTATCCTTGATCCGCACAAGCTGAGGCGATCTACCTGTAAATTATCTCGCCCAACTCGGAAACTGTAAGACCTAACACTTCAAATTTTATAAATTTTTATATATCTATATTATATATAGAATGTGCTTATATATTTTTCTCGATATATTCCTCCATTTCGATAAATATCGATTTTGAAAGAACTTTTTTAAAGCACATATTGTAGATAACAAGAGCTGGAGACACCAAATTTGGTATGTAGATTCCCGATTTGTATAGATAAAACAAAAATATCTTATTTGAGGTAAACTTATAGCCCCAGAGTGCAACTAAATGATGCCCTGAAATAGGCAACGGCTTTAACTAAGAAACTCCCACAATAAAAAAAATGTCTATACGAATTAATTTAACTACCGCTTTTACTATCCCGAAAATCATAAATATATTTTACATTGTTTCAGCTTTCAGGCAGGTTTCTAAATTGCATTGCAGAAATGTTGTGCGCAAAATATATGAGAGACAATAATTTAGTTATAATTTTTCTTATAAATCATTTTCCCATCTCAGGCTTCAACCTGCTGCAATTGACTATAAATATATTTTATGGGCTATTGTTGACTATACTTTTTTTTTTATAGAGATTTGCAGTAGCCGTCGCAGTCAGCTGTATTGGCTGTTAAGCTCGTTTACAATGACATCAGTCATCGTTAAAGTGATAGAAATAATTGTTGCAAATGTAAAAACTTTACACAGCCAAAAAAAAAAAATAGTAAATAATATAAGTATAAAAACTAGACTCGTGTTCTGCTAAACTGAATTTGTTGGGCAATTTTCTAGGTAATAAACTTAGTTTTTTGCTAAACAAGTGCTTTTTGTTAACTTAAGTTTTAGAATTCCACTCATTTTCCGACCGTGTGAGTGGAATATTCAAAATTGTTTGTATTGCGTGATTGATTAACGGTATATATATATCTTGAAGAGGCTTTAAGCAAATTGGACGATTAAAATACAAGCTGATATTTCCAAAAAAGTACATAGATCCTTTAAAGTACGTTAAAGCTGATAGATATAGCTCCTGATATATATGGTAAACTTTAGAATCAAATAACTTTGCAAAAATAGTATATTTTATTATTTGTCTTTGAATAAAATTAGAAATCATAATTTTGATGAAAAGCGTAAGAAAATCTCGATACTTTGTAGTACTTCGGATAAATCCTATTAAAAATACTTCTGTACAAATCAAGTTTTGTATAGAATTTGGATAGCATGAATCCATAAGTTAATCCATTAAAATGATCTCGGCAATTGTAAGTGGATAAATGATTCTTTAGTTGAAGAAGCTTTGAGCTGAGCTTATAAATATTTTTGCACGGGCTCGCCGAGAATAGTTTCCAATTCCTGGACGGCAGTGCGCGTGTTCTTCTCGACACGATCGTGCTCATCCTCGAGCAGTTCGGCTATGAACGGCACCGTCTCCGGCAGCAGAGGGGCAAAGCTCTCGCCCAGCTTGCGGGCAATGGCCACGCTGGTGTTGAAGGCCAGGATGCGTACCTCGGGCGTGCTGGTGCGCGTCTTGAGCAGCACCTGGTTGTTGAGCTGCTTCCATAGCACATCGTTGGTGGCAGCAGCCAGCTGGGCAATGCACTCGGTCAGCGTTTGCTGCAGCTGCTCGCGATCGCTGGCCAGCACCAAGCTGTTCTCCAGCTGATCCACGAGCGGGGGCATCAGCGTGCGGAACCGATGCTCGTTGACAAAGTCGTTGCTGCAGTGCAGGAACACATGATGCAATGTGCTGAGTATGGCCGACAGCAGTTCCACAACGTTCTCGACGTCCACATCCTCGGCCACCTCCTGACGCAATGTGTTGTGCTCCTGCAGCAGCCGTGCGGCATCCTCGATAAAATCGCCGGCGAAGAGCACGAACAGCGACTTGAGCGCCTCGGCAATGCGATTGGTCAGCAGGAAGTAGGTGAGCTGCGGCTCCAGATCCTTGCGCTCCATGGCCCACTTGTGTACGCGGCCAAACATCGGCCGGAAGCTCGTCTCGGACAGCTTCAGTATCCAGGCCACGAAAGTCTCAATCACGGATGCCTCAATATCCGCAATGCGCTGCCGCTGCAGCTGACGTCCGCGCACCTGCAGCCGGAACTCAAGCGCCTGGAGGAACAGCTCAGAAAGCGGCTCCTGCACGGCCTGCAGGTCGGCATTTCCATTGTGCTTAATGCAGGGCAGCAGAAGCTGGCGCATAAGCATGCCCAGCTCGTCGTAGGCCTGCGCCTCCAACAGGCTCTCATAGATCTTCGCACAGCTGGGCACCAAAATGCGTGCCTCCACGCCCTGCGCCACCGCCGTCCACACGTCCACAATGCGCAGCTTGAGGGCCTGGGTGCGCTTGTCCAGCGCCAGCTGTGCACTCTCCAGCTGCACCGAGAGCCTGATGAGCGCGCCGATAATATCCACCAGATAGGGTCCCAGGAAGAGCGGCAATGTCAGGAATAGCTTGTGCATGGCTTTAAGTAAAAGGCAGGACGAATTCAGAAGTTAATTTTGCGGAAGAATCACTGAGACGAATCCGAATCCTATATGGTTCTCTCTAGTGATGCAGTCTTATAATGGATTCCCTTTATTTATGCATCATTTTATTATCGTACATAGATTAGATTGGGCCTAGTGTAACACGTGTCCGCAGCTTACGCTCCGCTCCTTCTTCCTTTTGCCCCACATTATGGTAAAATCTTTCTTGATTAATTACGGGCTCCGATCATTTTGAAATTTTCAGGATTATAATATGGCATACAAAATTGTGCATATACCAAAGCGCGAGACTCTGTCTTTAAAAACTAGGAGGACCTAAATTCCAAATTTCATGTCTATAGCTCTTATATGTTCTGAAATCCTTGCGTTCATAGACAGACGGATGGATGGACGGACATACAGACGGACGGACATGCCTAGATCGACTCGGCTATTGATGCTGATCGAGAATATATATACTTTGTGAGGTTGGAGATACTTCCTTCTGGTTCAGGGTAAAAATTCTTCTCTAAATATCGATATTTATGAATTTTGTGCGAATCGGAGGATATCCAAAACTAAAGTTATAAACTCGTGAATAATTTTCAGTTTGTAGATTTTCTGATTTTCGAGAAATACAAATATGAAAGACAGCCAAAGTTGGCTAGATCGACGCAGCTCGTCGTCCTGATCAAGAACTTAATACTCTGTGGGACATGCTTCTTTCCGTTTGCGCGGAAACATGCCAACCTTTAACCAAGGTAGACATTGATATACATATATGTTATGGGACTCACCTGTAACCAGAGCGGAGCAGACATAGTCGGGCGCTTGGCGTTGGGTTAGCAGCAGCTGCACCTGTTCCTTGAGCAATTCGGTTAGCTGTGGCGCGAATTTGGGCAGCTGGGCCAGGGCGTGCGCCTTGATGCTGCCGCAGATCTCGACGAGGGTGAGCACCACATTGCCGACGACAGCCTTGGGCACATTGGCGCGTCGCTTGGTGATGCGCGTCAGCTTGGCCAGAAGCGTGCGGCACTCCTCGACATAGTCGCGGCCATGGCGATTGGCCAGCAGCTGCATGGCGTGCAGCGCCGTCTGCTGGAGCTGCGCCTGCTGGGCATTGCTGCCGCCCGTGGTGTCCAGCACGCCGTCAATGATGGCGCCCAGCGGCTCGAAGAGCACACCGAAGTGCTCCGCCTGGGAGTGGGCAAAGTAATCGCTGGGCGGCGTCAGCTTGGTGACCAGCAGCTCGAGCACCTTGATCCGCACATAGATCAGCTCGTGCTGCAGCAGCTCTGTGATCACATTCAAGAAATACTCGGGCGAGAGCAGCCCGATCGCATTGTCCAGCACATCGTGCACATGATTCACCAGCACACGCCAATATTTCTCCAGCGAGGGCGACGTCGAGCCCGTCGCCAGTTGCAGCGCATTGTTGACCACGCCCACATAGGCAAGTGTCTTGAGTATAAAGTTTTGATAGAGCGGCCGCAGCCGGGCCAGCTGCTGCGTCTTGGGGCTGCCCAGCTTGGCCTGGAACTCGACGGCGCTGCTCAGCCCGGACAGATAGTCCATGATGAGGTATTTATAGTGCCGCAGCTGCTTGAAGCTTCGCGTGCGCACATCGAAGAGCTGCTGCTCGGGCGAGATGCTGTTGCCGCCGGCTGCTGCCTGGGCTTGGGTCTGCGTCTCCTTGTTGATGGGCAGCTTGGCCAGGTAGTCAAGCAGCTGTATGCACGTGTCCAGTATGACCTCGGGCTGCTCGAACATGAGCGTCAGCTCGCGGGCAAACTCCACGCGCGACTTGTCCAAGGATTTGGTCGGCTTGCCCGACTGTGCGGGCGCCTGCTCCAGCAGCATTTGCGATTCGAAGATAATGCACAGGAATTGCCACAGATGCTGGCGGGGATCGAGCACACGGAAGAGCGTCTCGTAGAGCGGCAGTCGACGATGCACCGGCACATCCGTGCATATGTCCGCAAACACCTTCAGCACGGCAATGACCAGGCGCTCCCGCTGGGCGCCAGACTGCAGCAAGAGCGTGGGCACAATCGTTTCCACCACGTTCTTGATGATGTGCAGACTGAAGGCGTCGTCGTGGCGCGCCACCGTGGAGCCCACGAACGTAAAGATCTCGACAATCTTGTGCAGCACCTGCTGTGGATAGAGGGCGGCGCAGCGCGTAAGGAAGAGCAGCGCATGCTGTTGCGTCTGTGGATTTTGTGTGTTGCGCAGACATTGGACCACCTGCTCGATGCGGAAACAGGATTCGGGCAGCACCTTGGACAGCTGCACGCCCGCCGCCTGCGACACGTCGCAGCAGTGCAGCAGGCTGGAGAGGATCAGTTGCTTGGGATATTCGGCAGCGCTGTGCTCATCCAGCTGCAGGCACAGCTGCAGCAGCTCAAAGAGCGAGGGTATCAGCTGCTCGGCGCCCACCAGCTGCTTCTTGTGCTCAAGCAGCTCGAGCAAAGTCATGCCCTGCTTCCAGGTGACACAGGTCAGATCCAGTTTGGTATTTGGCTGGCCACGTCGTCGCTCCGGCTGCTTGGCCGGTATGATGCGCGTGCTCTTGCTGCACATGCTGGACAGCATGCCGACCAGGGGCTGGCACTCGATGCTGCAGCGCTTGAGCAGACGATGGGCCGCCAGAAAGATGCTATCGTTGTCGGATGCAGTGGCCGCCTCCACAATAAGCTGCAGCAGCTTCACCTTATGCTGGCTCTGCAGCTGCTCGTAGGTCTCCGGCGTCAGCGAGTTGAGCAGCACGCAGGGCAGCGGCTGCAGCTTCTGCTCCAGCTGCACATAGGTGGTGT
Organism: Drosophila borealis; assembly: GCA_035045885.1. Taxonomy (NCBI): domain Eukaryota; kingdom Metazoa; phylum Arthropoda; class Insecta; order Diptera; family Drosophilidae; genus Drosophila; species Drosophila borealis. The sequence continues at coordinate 300,195 of JAWNOR010000392.1, forward strand.
GCTGCTTGAAGCTCGCCTCGAGCAGCTGCCAGGCGGCGGGCTGGTGCTTGAGCACGTCCAGGCCCACGGCGCCTTCGAAGCGTTCAATGACAGCGCAATAGATGTCGCTATGTGGCCAGTTCAGTTGCGCCAGCTGCGATGTGTCCTTGCTGGCCTCGTTCCTGGACACCGCCCGCAGCGCTGCCTCGCCCAGCGGCAGCAGCGCCGACAGCAGCGTCTCGTTGTTCATGTGCTTTAGCGCCCGCAGCAGCGACGCGGTGCAAATGGCCGGTTGGGCCACATCGCAGACCAGCTCCAGGAGCGTGCGACGCAGCTTGGCCAGCAGCAGCTTTTCGCGGGGCGTACATTTGCCGCTCTGCAATATCGTGTGCAGAATGAGCGCGTATTGTTCGTGATCCATGCACAGTTCGCTCTGGCGCTGCAGCAGGCATTCGACCAGATGGGCCACATGTGTGTCCAGCTGCTTGAGATCGAGCAGCTGGAGCGTGGCCAGCGCCTGTTGGCGCAACGTTTGCAGTGGCGAATTGCACGCATTGGCGATGCGCAGCACGTGCAACAGGCTGCAGCTGACCACAGCCGGACGCGGCCGCAGCAGCGCCTGCAGCAGCTGAAAGCCGCGCACGCGCAACAGCGCATAATCCTCGGCATTGCTGTACAGCTCGGGCAGCGTCTCGTACACATAGAAGTTGCACAGGAAATCCAGTTTGTGGTGCGCCTCGGGCAGCATGTGATTCAGGCAATCCTTGAGCGCGCGCGTCCATTCTCTGCGCTCGGCGGACGCACACTGCTCCGCATAAACCCGACTGCTCAGCGTGTCCAGCAGCAGCAGGCACAGGCGCAGCTCCTCGCTGAGCTCTGTCCAGGGCAGCGTTGCGAGTTCGCTGAACTTTGTGTTCTTGGCCACGGTTTGCAGAAAGTCCGCGTACAGCTGCAGCGGCACATGGTTTTTGTTGCTGCTGCCGTGGCTGGCGTGCTCCTTGGTCAGACGAAACTGAAATCCTTGCGTGTAGACGCCCATGCGCTGCAGCATGTGCAGACTCTCTGCGGCGGTCAGCTCACGTTTCGCATAGGCTGTCAGCAGCAGTAGCAGGTGGGTCAGCTGGGACGCCTCGCCGCGCAGATAGGCAACGCCGCCATGCTGCTCCACGCTCTCGAGCAGCGCCAGCTGCTGTTTGCCCGCCTGCGTCACATTGGCGATGACATCGAGAAACTTTTTGCGATGCAGCCACACATTGAACTCGCCGTGCTCCGTGCTCACCTCCAGCTGCCCCAGAAATGGCAGCTTGCTGGCAAAATTGCTGCTCAATATGATTAGCAAGGCGGCATGCTCCCGGGCGTTCAGTGCATCGCAGGGAAATAGATAGGGCATCAGGGCCAGCAGCAGCAGATTTGTATCGTAATTGTCGCTCACTGCAGCTGTGGTCAGATGCTGCACCACTTGCGGCACCACCGCATCCCATTGCGTCTGGCGCTGCTGCTGAGCACGCTGCAGCAGCTCGCACAGCGTCTGGGCAAATGTTGCGGCGCCCATCATCTCCACAAAGTCAACGGTGGGCAGCGTGAGCAGCGCCGAGACCACAGCCGGGCTATCGTCTTTGATCCGATCGGGCAGACACTCCTGCAGCAGGCGATAGCTGCGCTCCCGCCGCTTGGCCACTTTCAGGTTCTGCAGCAGCTGCTGCACCGCGCCCAGCCGCCAATCGGCGCTGTAATGGTAGAGCTTTTCGTATGCCCGTTTCGCCTTCTCGTCGTTTGTGTTGAGTCGAAAGCCTGCGGAAAAGCGGGAATCAGAGTTTTTTATGGATGAGTTTCATTCTCACTTAAGCTGTAATATAAATATATAGATATAGCTTTTTTATTCTTCAAGAGTTGCGCTAGGAAATGAGAACTTTTAATAGTTTTCAATAAACTTGAATGCAGAGGAAGTCTCTCGCGTACAAAGAGGTTTTACAGACTAACAAGGGCTTTGATCAAAGGGTTTATACAGACAAAGAGAACGATATGGTTAGATACTCTCAAGAATTGAGGATTATTAAGAATCTATACATCTATAAAATCATATAAAATCTTTGAAAGGCTAGGCGTATCTTTACGATTTCTCTTAATCTGACAAATGTAATAAATTTTCTTGTGAAAGTGGGGCTATTGTTTCCTCCATCTGTCTGTGCTTTTTAAAGCGTACAGCGTATATTAAGTTTCCTGAGTGAATTCTCAAATGGTATTCTTTTGTTATAGTTACTACATTTTCTATATGTTATAGCTCGACTTACCCAATGCCAGTTTTAAGGCTTTCTGTCGATTGCTCGTATTGGATTTGGCACTTAAGGCCGCCTTGACGCTCAAGTCAAAGGCCTCCGGATAGCGACGTTCCAGTTTCTCCAGAAACTCTGTGTACCATGTCTGGAAATTGGTCTTGGCTGGCATCGTTTCGTCATCCGAATCAATGATAATAGTATCCTCTTCATCCTCATTCGAATTGGTGTCCATGGGCGTTGATTCATGCTTAGCTTCCATGTCCACAAAAGTGTCCAGGAAACAACTGAAAGAGAGCAAATTATAAGTTTGAGGGGTTTAAAGTGTAACGAATTAAATGACTCTACTTGATAAGCTGCTGAGCGGTGGGCTTGGAGAAGGGCACATCAGCCAACAGATTGTCGAGGAACTGCTGATGCGAAGCTGTGGCGGCATCTCCCTCACGTATGGCCGCAACGGCGCCGCGCATTAGCGGCATGCAAATGGCTTGAATGGCAATGTTCTCCTTGGCCAGCGAGGCCAATGCCGTTATTAACCACTTCTGGCAGACCAGATTCAACATGGTTTTCGGCGTAAACTGCGGCTTTGCCGCCTGCTGCTTGTCGTGTATCCAGATGAGCAGCAGCAGCGCAGTCGTGTGCAGGCGCTCGAAGGTGCAGTTGGCCACACGCTCGAGCAGCGCATCACAAACCTTTGTCTTGAGCTTGGTGCGCGAGACGAGCTGGGCGACAATCACGTAGGAGGCGGCCACATAGTCTACGGTGTCCGAGACAAGGCCCTTGAGCAGCGACTCCAGTATGGTGGCAATGTGCCAGTCCTCGAGCGGCTTGGCCGTCTGCAGGGCGCCCACCACAACTGTGGCATAGAAATTCAGCTGCGCCTGAAGCTGATGAGCACGTGGACCCAGCTCCTTGACCGCCTTGCGGGTGCTGCGGCAGATGAAGCTGAGGAACGCAGGCACGCTCGCTGCACGATTTACTATGGCCGTCTTGGAGAGCGGCACGCCGGGTCGCTGCAGTCGTCGCAGCCAGAACCAATCCTCGTCCGACTGGCGCAGTCGCATCGTCTGCAGCACCTGCACAAATGTGTTTGTCTCATGGTAGGGCATTATCAAGGCCATCACCTCCTGCCGGTTGTACTCGTGTACCTGGAAGCGGCGCAACAGCCACTCAAAGCACATGTGCGCCGGACGCAGCAGAAAATAAGGCGACAAGAGGCGCAAAAATTTCGCAATTGAAGCATCGAGCAACTTGTTGACATCCGACTGCTCCACGGCGCGCTCCAGCGTGAGTGTGGCCTCATCGAAGAGCGTCAACTGAAACTCCTTAAATGTTGGATTAAAGGCAGTCAACTCCAGCAGGCCGCTCAGCCCGATCTCGTAGATGGCGCGTCTGTCTTTGGTCGCTGCCTCCTTTGGATTGAATAATATTGAGGCACGACTGCGTGCATCCGCTAACGTAACCGACGTTTGCGGAGCAGCCAAGTTTTGTAGCTGTTGAGCCAATGACGTCGTCATTTTTGTACAGCTCCTTTGCGTGTAAAAACACTGAAGGAAAAAAATGTTAAATGGGCAGTAACTATTCCACACGTGTTTCGGCGGTAAGTAAAAAAAATGATTATACCGATAATAATATCGAAAGGTGCTACGGGCTAATCGATAGTTTCTACTGTTTCACGACTGTTAATGACGTCACAAGTTAAAGTGGAGTGTTATGCAGTGTAATTAATGTAAATACTAGTAGTAAGCCAATGTTATAAAATAGTATAAATAGGCCAATGTTATAAAATACTATTGGTCTATCGATATCTAATGAACACATATCGATGTCCAGGCTTCGGCAGAAGGAACTTTTTGAATTAAATTGGTGCGGTCGAGACTTAAGCTCGGACATCGAAAAATAAATATAAATTAGAAAAAAAAAGAAGTGTTAAATCAAACCTAAAAGAACGGAGGCTTACAGCTGTGAAGACATTTAATTGAAGTCAATCATTCTACCATAAATTAATAACTTTTCACACGTGCTTCGGCGGTAAGTAATAAAATGAATATATTGAAAATAATATCGAAGTGTGCTGCAGGCTAATCGATAGTTTCAACTGTTTCACGACTCTTTATGCCGGATCAGCTGTTATGCTGTGATGACATTTAATCGAAGTCAATCATTTATTATAAATAATTAAATATTTAATATAATGCAAAATATAACTCAAATCAGACAAAATGACCTTTTAGGTTTAAATCATTGTAAGCCAACTGGCAATATTTTAAGCTGGTAATATTTCAATGATTGAAGTAGAGTTGAAAATCTCCTGGTTTCCGATAGGGCATGAAGGATATTTGTTTACTTTGTTTACAAATTTGTTTATTTTCGTTGTTCGTGTAATGTAAAAAGTATCTTACTTCTATTTAATCTCACAGAGGTACAAGAATGTTGAGCATACGTTACAGCAAAGAATAATAAAATTTGATGACATTGAAATGTGAACGCGCGAAACTAATGAGATGTGGACGACTATAATACTAGTTAAACATGTAAAAAACCTTGGTACAGTTGAATATTCGATAACTTAAGCTAAGGATTCAAATTGGTTTTGTTGTTGTTGTTGCTTTGCTTAAAAGTTTAAACGCTTTAGCGAGTTCTTGCGGCTGAGCTTGTAGTCGCAGTTCTGGTTGCGCTTGGGCGGCGTCAATCTCTCGCTGGGCATCATCACTTTTGAGGGCGTGCCCAGCTCGGTGACCAGGCACTTGACGCCAGGATGCGGCGGGCAGCAGCAGTGCACACAAAAGCGAAATTTGCAAAAAACGCTGGTGCACTCGCCAATGGAATGCGGTGCGGCGGCATCATTCTCGTCCGGCGAGCTTTTCACCTCATCCAGCGAATAGAAGCGCGTCAGGGCGGCCTTCGGCTCGCTGAAGGAGTACACGTGTGGTAATGTTTGCGAAAGAGCAGCTCTGTGCGGCCCGTGGCGATTCATCTGTGGCGTCTGCTCGGCCGTCTGGCTATAAAAGACCCTGCTGCACTTGCCGCAGCGCGGGCATTTGATGCGCTGCATCTGCTCCACCAGCAGGCAATTGTCGTCCTTGGGCACGTTCATATAGTTATCGTGTTTGTTTGGTTTGTGTATGGCATTGGATGGCTGTAATGGCACTAAGTGTTTGTTCAGGGTCTTGGACAGCATGCGTCCACGCTTCACCGTGTGCGTGTTCTCCTTGGTGAGGTTCATCTTGAAGCGATGGTTCTGCAGTCGCTCTGTTGCCCGCTGGCTCTTGTACACCGCCTGCGCCCAGCGCTCCGTCACCTTGGTCATGACGTCCAGCGTGTGAGAGCTGACATGGGCCAGTATGCACTCCAGGGCGGGCAGCGTGTTGCTCAGCATGCCAATGATGTCCAGATGCTCGAAGCCGTCGTAGTAGCGTGTGCGGCAGATGGGTGCTAGCGCGGGCTGTGGAAACAGCTTTTTTTTGGACTTCTTTGGGCTACTGTGATGCGCCATGGGCTGATAATGCGACTTGCGGCGCTTGGTGGCGCACAGCAGCAGCGGCGATTTGCTCGCCTGCCCTCCACCCTCATCCTCGCTCTCCTCCAGCTGCACGCAACTGGCCGCGGGCAGACTCAGCGATTTGTGCCACAGCGTTCTGTTGGCTGTCGAATCGGATTCATTGCAGATGCTGATGCTGCTGCTGTTCGGCGTTTGGAATTGTATCGAATCGTATATTGACTTTTGCAAGCGTCCCTGTGTCGTCGTCGTCGTCGTCGTGTTGGAAGCATTGCGGCAGTTCTCTGTTTCGCTATCACGTTCAAACAAAAATGGCGCCTCCACGGTTGAGTTGTGCAGCACTTTAAAGGATGCGTAGCCCGACTCGTCCATTGCACTGTCCGCATCCAGGGATTTGCTGCCGGGGCACAGTTTCTGTAATACTTTGCGATTATAGGCACTCATTTTGAAATGAGAATGCCAATGAATTTGTCGTTTAATTTTCACATTTGTCTTTCCTTTTCTTTTGGCTGCTTGTTTTTGTCGCAATTGGCGTCGCTGCAAATCTTAGAGTTGTTTAATTAATATCGCTGCATGCGCATATCGATAGATGACTTTTAAGGCGATTAGTATCGATAGCTAGTGCGAACTATACGCAAAGCTTATTGCTATGTTACTCTTTGTGTGTGCTGACGTAAGCTAATATGCATGAATTCGAATACAATTTATAAAAAACCGTTGCATTTGAAAAATCTACAAATTCTGCCGATGCTGAAACAAATTGTTATTATTTTAAATGTTACTTTCTTCTAACTTCTACACATCGCTCGTTTCAACCAGTGAATTTATAAAGTTTTCTTGGCAAATTTGACGTTTATTTCATTTTCATTTTTCATTTTGTCCAGAACTGAAGTAAAGTACACTAGGATTATTTGTTTTAGACTTTTAAAAAGCTTTAGTAAGTGCATTTAGGTTAATTTTTGTTTTTGTTGTGAGTAATAGTTATCTCCAGGTATATGCACACCGTATACTTTATATTAAATAGGTAGCATCGATTATATTCCCACTGTTGTCACCGATTAAGGACAGGACACTCGATGATAATCTGGCCAGGGCATCAATGTCAGCAAATTAACAAAATCCCTCAATAATTAATCATTTGCTCTGTTTCAGGTTTCCTTCAAACTAGACTCCGTCCCTGTCTAACACAAATGCCGCCCGTTCTCCCTCTCTCTCTCACTCAGTTATGGCTCCATCTGACAAATTTGCCGGCTCAAGTTTTGTGCAAATCATGCCGAGGCATAGATTTCGAATTCATGTGAAAATCATGCTCTGCCCACCGCAAACCAACCCCTCATCGTGCTGATAGTTTCATCAGCTGTCCTTATTTTGTCCTGGTTTCTGGGCGCTGACAATCACTTCACCAACTTCATCCACTTGCTGCAGGCACAGGACAGTGCAAAAGAGACAGCGCAGCACAGTCGGGGTGGTGGAATGGGAAGGGGAAGGGGAATGGGCTGGGGCTGGGTGGGCCAAGAGAAAATCAATGAATGATATTTCTTTATGAGGCTCAATTATTTGTTGCGGGGATTTGCTTTTCTTCCATTTCAGTCATCCGGGTGCGTGCTTCATTGTCCTTTTAAATGCTTTGGCAAAATATTTTGGGTATTTGTGCAGTGGCTTTTGTCCTTGCCCCATGCAGCCGCAAGGAGTCGGCGCCTGCGTTAATAATTTATGAATATTTGCTCATTTATTGTTTTGCATTATTTATGCGTTTATTATTATCCCAGTCCACAGTCGCAGAACAGGGGAAGACGGGCAAAGATTTTTGTTTTGATTTTAATTAAATCGACAGACGCACATCGGCTTAATTTAAAGTCATTTGTCCGCCCAAATCCCTCGTTTCAAAAGTTTTCGGTGGGCGTTTTTGGTTGATGATAATTGCTGCCAGGAGCCGAGCATATTTTTATATAAATTTGTGGTTTATTGGTTAAGTTGTCTAGGCCAAACCCGGAGCCGGATTTGCAGCCTTTTTTATATGCGTTTTCAATTGCTTCATTACGGTCTCTTATTATTTTCATAATAAGAAAATATAAGTCGAATAGTTCTTATATATTTACATATAACCTATATTATTGATGTAAATACACGCACAGATACATATATATTATGTATCTATATGCATACATACATACATAAATACATACATACATTCATACATACATACATACATACATATCTACATACATACATACATAAATACATACATACATAAATACATACATATATACATACATACACATACATACATGCATAGCAACACACATATATTCATACATTAAATTCATGAGAATCGCATAGTACGGCATTATTTGACATTCCGGTTTCGTAAGTCGCAGCGCTACATTAAATGAACTTGTTATTGTTATTAGAGATTTGCTACATACATATGTACATAAATGTATATACATACATAGGTATATACACAAACATGCATACATACACCCATATACATATGTACATATATACATATTTACATACACACAAAATACATAGATCGGTGTGAATTTTTGCAATCGGGATGGGTCAAAAAAGAACAAGTTTTCGTCCTTTTCAAAATCTCAGCTTCAGTCCTCAATTTTTTTTTACTAAGTGCTACGGATTTTCCGAATAATCTTCAATGAATTTTTACATTTTTACACATTTTAAAGTGAATTTGAGGTCAATCGACGGAAATACTAAAGAGTTTCATTTATCAGACAATTAAGACAATTTTTCACATTTGCCGAACAAATTTACAAAAATATAGTTGTAGCGTTACATAGGGTACATCAAAAATGTATAGTCCCTAAAGAATTATTACAAAGCATATTTAAAAAGATTGTATCGAATAGAAGTCAAAAATGTTTCTTTCTTCCACCAGTTTTCCGCCTTTTTAGGTGGAATTTCCCAATATATAGGAATTTTTTTAGCAATTAGTACAAAGATATATAAAAAAATTAAGGAAAATGGATCGAATGAAAAATTAAAAAGTTTCTTAAACCAGTTTTCCGCCCATTTTCCACTTTTGCGGGTGGAATTTCCCGAATCTTTTAGGAATTTGTACAAAGATATATAAAAAAAATGAATGAAAATGGATCGAATGAAAAATTAAAAAGTTTCTTAAACCAGTTTTCCGCCCAATTTCCACATTTGCGGGTGGAATTTCCCGAAACTCAGACTTATCGTGACAAAAGGTAACTACTTTAAAAAAATATTTGTAACTCTTCCGGTTTGGTTGATAACCAATCACCCAGTCAGTCAATCAGTCAGTCAGTCAGTCAATCAGTCAGTCAGTCATTCAGTCAGTCAGTCATTCAGTCAATCATTCTGGACAAATTGTTTTATGTACGTGATATACATTTGCTTGTAGACATATGTGTGAATTGTTTGCGTGTGCGTGGGATTGATACCAAACTGATTAATTTGCGTTTACGAGCACACCCACAAAAGCTGATGAATGTCGGAATAGTTGGGCGGGCAGGAGGAGGAGGTGTGCATGGTAGTTGGCCGGAATGAGCGTCAATATTTGCACACAATCCGTACATATGCTCTAATTATGATCCTTTTTAGCTGTGGGCAGTGCCGTTCCGCGTTATGTTGACATCGATGCCGTGACCCGGACGGAAGGACGCACACACATCCGCACGCACCCTTCCTTTGGGAAGGCGCTGATCAAACAGCAATGGACACCAGTTTCAGTTTCAGTTTCAGTTTGCTGTTTCCTGTTTCTGGTCTATTTCGAATCAACTAATTATGGTAATTTCCCGCGGAATGTCAACAAATATTTTGTACCCGGCTATTTCAGAGCTCGAGCCCAAGTCAAAACTCTTGACAAACGATGTTTACCCGCTGGTCATAACAGTATGTACTTGGTGTATATTGCAGTATGTCATTGTCCTTGGCAGGAACACGTAACGGTCGGATTATTTTTAACCAACCTCTCAGAATGGGAACAACCCGAACAACTGAATGGCCAACTGTATGGCCAGTTGGGTGTGTAGCTCGAATGTAACTCGAACTGTACCCAATTCGCTTGATTATGTTTGATTTTGGCCGCGTTTTTCATGCCCCGCTGCCCTGTAATTCGCTTTTAGCCAATAAATCGTTGACCCACAGGTTCAACCTGGGCGCGGCGCCGAGCTGATTACGGCCACAATATTAATTTGTAGGTAATACCTATTTAATCGCACTCATTTATCATTTTAATGCATTCGTCTTCGTCTCTTCTGGGCGAGCCAAAAGCCAACTTAACTTGCCACTTAATGCGATTCATATTCTAATCGCTGCAAATTAGTCTCCAGCAGGACTCTTCAACTGAGGGTTAAGGTTTTGAATGCAACTAAACATTCCGTGATATATTCCGCGCATATTTTGCGAATGAGATATACTGCAAATAGTTGGTAAAGACAACGAACATAAAATACCCTTGCATACAGTTGGCATCCTTCTTTACAGATATGTGTGGATATTAGTAAGACTGGGGGTGGGAAATTTTGACTTATGTCTGTATAGGGTACCATAGGGTGCCATTTGTGCATGAATTTTGATCAAAAATAATGTTGTTAGATTTAGAAGCCGAATTGATATAGAGGCCAAACCATAAACAAAGAGCCAAACCTAGTGAAAATCGGATGAGATTTGACCAAGTTATGGAGATGGGAAATTTTGACCTACATATGTCTATATAGAATATTTGAGGGTATCATTTTCCCATGAATTTTGACCAAAAATGAAGTTGTTAGATTTAGATGCCAAATTGTCAAACCTCGAGTAAATCGGAAGAGATTTGACCGAGTTATGGGGGTGGGAAATTTTGACTTATGTCTATATAGGATATTTGAGGGTACCATTTCCACATGAATTTTGACCGAAAATAATGTTTGCAGATTAAGATGCCAAATTGTTTTAGAGACCAAACCGTGAACAAAGAGCCAAACCACGTGAAAATTGGTTGAGATTTAACCAAGTTATGGAGGTGGGAAATTTCGACCAATGTCTATGAAATGTCGGATGAAATTCGACCGAGTTAGGGGGGTGGGAAATTTTGACCTATAATGTTGGCAGATTTAGATGGGTGCCATGTCATATAGCTGCTATAGAAAAGATCTGTGGAATATTAGGACCGTGTATGGCAAAATGTTCTGCCTTCAAAGATATTTCAACATATCTGCAAAAGGGATGTTATCCTTACTTTCACGTTTAATCTAGCCTAGATCAAAGTAGTCTAATAAATAATACAACTTTTCCTTATTCAATGTTGTCTTATATATTTCTTAGACAATTTAGGAAACCCGATTCCATTCCGACTTCACATTCTTAACTGCAAGCAAAATACAATTTGTATTTTATTATTTATTTATTAATTTATTAAATTTCTTCATTTTGTTTGAATGTGATATTTTCATCTTCAACATTCGCGAAAAGTGATTGATTTGCAATTGCAAAATTCGCAAGCATCAATCAATGCAATTTTTGACTGCGACACGTGCACTACGAAATGATATACGATGGAACTCAGATGTGCACAGATGAAAGTATATACATTTTTTTTTTTAAATTCCAATTAGGAAATTGAAAGTGGAAAAATATCCAATTTCAGTTAATTTCAGTTATTTTTAATTTGCCAAAGCTTTTCTTTCTTTTTAATTTGCAGCCTGTGCTAAGCACAATTTGTCAAGAGGGTCTCGAAAAAGTTAAGTAGTTGGGAGAAAAAAAAATTATTTGGAAGAGTTAGCTGGAGCTGGGTCTGGTCAATTCGTGACGTTCCCAGAGTGTGAATTAATCATGGCCGCAATTTAAGTTAAAAAATGCGAAAAGTACACTCAAAAGCGGCGTCAATTTGAATGGGCCAAGGGGTACGCCCCCCCCGAAAAAAGGGCGTGCCAAAGGGTTGCCCGGCTAAGGTGTCCCGTCTCGCATGTCCCGTCTCGCATGTCGCATGTCGCCTGTCGCTTGGCGGTGTCCCTGTCATTTGGCTCATTTGGCATTCAGAACATGCGCGCCTCTTGCCAATTTCATTTGGCGGCATCATTTCTTCTCGTGCCTCTGTCATTTTTTGTTGTCCTCTTTTCTACTCAGATCAAGGCGAGAGTAATGAAAAAACAAGATAAATGATTTAAAACTCGACTTTTCATTTCGCATATTAGCAGGAGACGTGAGCCACATTCCACAAGCCCGATGTCGTGACCAATAACTATTTAACCCTCGCCTCGGCCACGGCCAGTTTTGTAATTGTTTTCCATTTAACGAGCCCTCGATTTGTTCCATAGACCTCACCAGTGACTTTTACACATTTTTGGTTGATCAAAATATCACACATCACACATCGCCCTTTCGCTTGTACCTACCACTTTGTGGACATATGTTGCTTTCATTCGAATGATATACGAGCCAGTTCGCATTGCCTTCGGGCGACTGCTGCCTGATTATGGTGGCCAGAAATGCGACAGACCATAAAGTGGTTGCTATTGCTGGTGTTTCCTACTTATCCTACTCGCACTTTATTTTGTTTACTCAGCAGTGAAATGCTCCTACAACCCAAATCAGATGAATGCTATCGCCTAATCTGGGGCATATCTAATTAAACTGTTTCAAATTTCTCAAAATATGGTGGTATTATTCTAAGCATGGCTGCAAGCCCAATACAGGTTTTCGATAGTTCGTTTTGTGGTTCAAAAAATAACTTGTCTTATGATATGTTTCGTATATCTCTTTTTCCACAATTCACAAACTCAGTTTTAGCTTAGCCTCTGGCTTTGTCACAATATTTCCAGTTTTACATACAAAATTTTACATTATTTTATTCAATCATGGGCATTTATCTAAATAATTATCTAAAAATTTGAAAAATATTTATATGCATCAGTTTTGAGCATATAATTTTTTCAATTATTGAAAGCAAATTAAATATATTTTCAAGCCTTCAAGGAGTACATAAATAAATAAATTTAAGCATACGCATATTTTAATATTTTTTTAAAGCTTGAGAACATTTTGGAATATTGAAAATAGCTTCCGAAAAGACTTAGCATATCAACAAGGTATCGTAAGATAATTTTCATAAAAAGCTTAAAGTCAGATTTCTCATAATTAATCAAAATAAGCCTACAATATTTACAATAATAGATAATTACCACCAGATAGGCCACAATTTAAGGAAGTAAATATAAGTCCAAAATCCATGGCGAATTTCAAATATGTCCAAATCTCTTACTGGAGCAGGTACAAAAGCTAGCTTTAAAATGTCAATAATGGGTTATAATAGATACAAAAGTATATGTTACAAAAAATAATGGCATATTATATTATATTTAGAAATCAAATTTGAACAAAAATATTTATATATATATATTAGTAAATATTTATGATAAATCGAGCCCGATTCAACATATTATTCTCATTGATTTCAAGATATTACCCAGATTATTGCCTCTAATTCCTAATATAATTAACACTAAGTTGTCCCATTTAGTTATAAATACAAGTTCGACTCTGCCATAGGTAACTATGTATATAAATAATTATGCATGTATGTGTGTGTGTGTGTGTGAGGGGGGACACTTATATGAATTATAAAAATCGCCCCTTGAATTGAATAGTTTGAGTAAATAATAAGTGAATTCCCGCATTGTTTTTTGTGTGACGTGTGTCGTTAAGTGTTTTCATTAGGCAATTTATGTAATATTTACCGTACCAATAATAAAACAGCGGCATTTCGTCTTAATTAAGCGCTCACACAGGCGACATTTCCGAAGGCTCTCCCAAGAAAAGAAAAAAAAAAAAACAGAGTCTTACATAAGCATATGACACCGACACGTGCCCTAACACAAGTTCTCGTCTAAAAAGGCACCCAAAAACGGCAGAAAGAAGAGGAAGTCGAACAACAACGGCGCTTGGGAATTTGAAAGATAATGTGACAATCGGCCGATTGTCATTGGGAAGTCAATAAGGGGGCCGGATGATGATGATGATGCCCACCAACCACCATAGAAAGGGAACCGACTGAAACAATACAAATATTGTGCTGATGACTTAATTGATTAAATGCATAAAAAAACGTTGCCACCACCGCCAGAGCCACCAGCACCGCCAGCACCACTCCATCTGCTCCCTGGCCCTGGGAATGACCCCTAGCCGGCGTTAAGGTGAGACCCGAATCTGAGAAAAGGCGCGCCGCGCCGTTTGACACTCATCAGGCAAGCAAACAATCAAGCAACATTTCCCATCGCAAGGACATTGCAGTGAGGCAATCACACTCACAACTTGCAACTTCTCTCTGATATCCGGTTACATTTATGCTGGTAAAAAAGCATTTCGTAATTGTCTGTGGCCCTAAAGATGAGCGTAATGGGAAATGATAGCAATCGGGCACGGTAATAAGATAGTTTTTTGGAACTTCAATCTATTTGATAAACACTTACAAGATATTTATTGATACGAGTATATTAATATACAAACAAATAGAAATAATAAAAGAGGCCTTTGAATCCTTGAAAAAAGTCAAAGTTTTGAAGGAGGTAGAAACTCTCTAACTCTCCAATTCTAAAGAGCAGAAAAATAGTTTTACAGAAAATCTTTTTACTTATTTCTGAAAACTATTTTCTTACTAAAAAAAACAACATTAAAGTATGAAATTATTTTCTTATCTTATAATTTTTATACCCTGAACCCATTGAAAATGAGTAAAAGGGGTATAATGTATTTGTGCACATGTATGTAACAGGCAGAAGGAAGCATCTGCGACCCCATAAAGTATATATAATCTTGATCAGCATCAATAGCCGAGTCGATCTAGCCATGTCCGTCCGTCTGTCCGTCCGCCCGTCCGTCTATAACCTATAAGAGCTAGAGGCTTGAAATTTTAGCTGTAGGTCCTCCTAGTCTCCGCGCAGATCGAGTTTGTTTCCGATAGTCGATAACTTGCCCCGTTTCCAAGTAATCGATACAAATCGATATCGAAATCCTGTTTTTGAGCAATTTCGGCAAATAATAAGAGCTAAAATCACCAAACTTGAAATGTAGCTTCTAGAATAGTATATATATATCAAGAATCTTTCGTTTATACCTATCGCCTGTTGGAAGAAGAGGGTTCAGGGTATCCCCTAGTCGAGAGCTCCCGACAAGAACCTCTTACTTGTTTATTCATATTTTCAGATATTGTAGTAGAAATTAGGAATAAAATTTCTTTAAAATATTTTAACATTATTTTTCAATTTTTTAAGGATTTAAGCCCTGTTTTATTAGAAAAAAAGGTAATAGATTTTTTCATATCAATATACTCGGGTCAATAAATATTTTGTAAGTGTTTATTCCAGTTCCAAAAAGTGTATTTAGGCCAATCTTAAACAGTTTGGAATGAAAATTTTTCTTTTGGCAGAATCATTTAAGAAATTGTGCTTCGCAAATTAAATGCCTGGCATATGGTAGAATGAAAAGTCGAGTTAGGGTAAGGCTGATGGAATGGAATGTTGTGTGGGATCTGGCAGGCGTTTCTGGTTTTTCAATTAAAAGTTTTGCAGGTGCGTAAATTTAGCCAGTAATTCGGCTCCGTTGCCGCAGAGGAGCCCACTTTGAAGTGACTTTCGATTTATGTCTGAAAGGGGAACGAAAGATGGGGCAGCATTTCATATTTTACACACAATAAAGTGCAATTGATGGATATTTGTGCTTACAATTGGAAATCTGTGTACGGACAACAATAACAACAACAACAATGAACGTTGTGCAGCATAGAGAAGCAATTTCCCATAACAATTCCGACTGCGAGTTCTCCATTTTAATTTCAATTGCCATGTACTATGTAAGTGTCGTACACATGGCCCCAAATGCCAAATGCCCCCTTCACGTCTTGTTGCCGTCGTCTGCGGGCTAAATGCAATCCATTTCGACATAATTCTTAATGTTTTGCTTTCAATTTGCTAAGACTACTTAGACAAGTCGTATGCAAAATCAATTTGCACTTGCTCTGCCCCTCAGCTAGTCCGTGAGCTCTACCTAGCTGCATGTCTGGTTTTCCTCGGACCCGGCCCCAAGATGCGCACACATAAACATGCTGCAAACAAATGCAGTTATTTACAAGAGTTGACAACCTTGTTTCAATTACATCCGAATGTCTCGTAGGATATACGTTCCCTAAGGTTGACCACAATTTGCAGCAGTGAATATTGCAAAATCTTAAGTTGTTTTACCCTCTAACAAAGGGCACAATGGGAATATTCGCATAGACAAGGATTTATGAAAACTACTTTAATTATAGTCGAGCTTTAAGCTTTAAGTGAGCTTTAATGAAAGTCAGTTTTTCTAATTTTTTAAATTTTAGGAATTTCAATGGCTAAGAATATAAGTGAAAGAAATCTGTAAACCTGCTGAGCTTTTGCCGAGCTTTAATTAAGCTTTAATTGTGTTGTGTTCAAGAGCTCAAGTCAGAGCTCAATCAATGTTGTAAGCTTTATGCAAGCTTTCATTCTATTCGCCTTAAAGTTCGCCAGTAAAGTTTAATGATAGAATCTTAAGAACTTGATTGAGATAGAAGATGTGTATTGAATTTTAAGTGTGTTTTGTTTATGTCATGTTGTGCGCTTTAAGTGTGTTTTGCTTCTTATCGGCTTAGATAATTGATCGTTTAATGAATATTCCAGCAGTAAGGTTAATGATAGATGCCTTTGATTGAGCCAGAACAGAAAGCCTGAAGTCGAATCTTGAGCTTTAATATTTTTTGGTTTATACAATTTAATATATAGATATTAAGCCCAGTATTATCCATATCCACTTGTCAGACTGTTCAGTAAAGTGAAGTAATACTCCTAGTATAGTTGTCAACAATAGTAGTAGTAAAAGGAGTAGAAGATTAGCATTAGTATAAAAAGTAGTAAAAGAAGTAGTAGTAGTGTGAGTATTAGAAGTAGCATTAATATTAGTAGTACGTACTTATAGTAGGGCAAGTACTAAGATTAAAAGTAGTAGAAGCTGTTATTATAGAAGTATTAATATTTGTAGTATAGTTTCTGGTAATAGTGGAAGTAATATATATATTAATATTAATAATGTTTATACATATACATAGATCTGGTAATGTATAATATAATAAATTAAAAGTTCTACTAATATGTGGAATGAAATATGCAGCTCTATAATAAATAACGCTCTACAGGGTATTACACAGTCGAGTCAATAGATTTGTAGCCCTGCAATTTGTTTATTTGGTTATTTGTCTACGATTCACAAGTCAATATTGCTGATTTTATTGGAAAACATTGTGTTTTCTTATTGAATAATTGTGTTGTGTTATTTAAACTAATTTACAACGATTTAAAATTGCAACCGTCTAGATTCCCTGGCCATAAACTGGCTAGATATATATGTGACAAAATGTTATCCGATTATTGTTCTCCAGAAATATTATTGAGCATTTTGATAGGCTTTGCAAAAGAATCTATGTAACCTTAGGCTAGGCTATTTAAAAATGGATCTGAATCCCTTAATGCCATTAATGGCATTTCCATTGCGGATAATTACGGGGGTTGTCTACAATTAGAGTCTGCCTTGGCTTATGCACGCCTTTAAATTTGCATTTACCCTCCATCCAAAAGCCGCACCACCACGAAACCCCAAAGCTGAAGCACATTTCAACTCTCTCGCAGCTCAGCCCAAAATTTTCGCTTCCATGTAAATCATGATGCCAGAGCAGTTGACAGCAAACAGTTGTGTATGTGTGTGTGCGTGTGTGAGTGTGTGTGAGTGTGAGGTAAGTCGAAGAGTTGTTCGCTTAGGAAGATTCGTCAGATTCGCATAATTAATTGCAAAGCCTGGGGAGCGCTTCCTGGAGCTTACAGACCAAGTACAACGCGCCAACCTGGTCGTAGCCGTGCTCTGGAATTTTGATTGTGTGTTGGGAGCGCATATGGGGTTTGGGCATGGAGGCCATGGCATTGATATGGCCGCCCTGCATGGGTGTGCCTCTGTAGCGATTTGTGAACGTAATCAGGTGGGCAAATGGTGAAGGGGGAGGGGGGGTTGTTAAGGAGTATGCTTAACCCCTTTACGCACACACACACACCTTGCGTTAGTCGTGGCTGGCATTTGTGGATGGCACAAAATTAATTGCTTTTGTCATTATACGGAATCTTGAGGACGGCTCGTTTCTAATTTAATGTAGTGCAGTGTTATGGGGCGCTCTCCAAGGTGTTCGCCTCCCAGCCTGAAGCGAGTTGTCGACGTTGTTGATTTGTGATTTATGAAGATTAATTTATTGCTAAATAGTTGAGCATAATTTATTTAACATTGATTTCAACTTGGATTAGTTATACACCTGAGCGCCTTTAAACGGCTGTCATGACTCGCATGAAAGTTGCAAGAGTTGGCCTTTGCATGTCTCATTGTTCTTGACAAGCATTTTCCTTAAATTATGTGCAATTAAAAACTGTTGGCACAGATAATAAATACTTACTGCAGCTTTAGAAAGTACAGAATACTAGTTATAAAGAGAACACGCTTAGTTCAGAAAATAGCTATTTTTATTTTAGTCAGTCAAGGAATATCCTGGAATCTATGGCCTTCGGCTTAGCCTTGGAATTTGAGACATCGTTGTACCGAGCACTATAGATGCTTTAGTATAAATATATTATTAAATATTAATTTTAAAAAGGTACAAAGTATGTGGAATTATGGATCCAAATCAATAAAAACTCGATAAAGCTTATTGCATTAGATTACTACTGAAAGGATATTTAATTTAGCCATCTTAGCGGTTCGCTCTTTAAACTTAGTATTTCGAGGGTTGGCCCACATTTAACTTTGTCTTAAAAGGGGTTCGATTTTTACACTTCGTTCTTAGTATTTCGATGCTTAGCTCACTATTAAATTTTGCCTTCAGAGGGGTTCGAGTTCTAAGCTTCGTCTAGGGAGATCTAAATACCTAATATTTAATTGTAAAAAAAATTCATAAATGTATTAAAACAACTTGAAAAATGTCTAAAAAACTTTTATATATTATTTTTTTATGTATTTTATTTATATGATTAATTGCAACGCAGGTAAAGAAAATGGTTTAGGTTTATTTTTGAGATAAGTTCCTATTCGAATTTAATAAAATAGTTATATATATAATCTTGACAAGCAGATGTCTTGAAAAAACTGGCTATACATTTTTTTTCTATATATCTAACGCACATGCACTTCGACTTTTATATGCATATACATATATATATCTCCTCACAAGTCTTCTAAAAATCCATAGGTAAAATAGCCCATTAATTAACTACATTAATTCCTAAATGAATGTGATTGAAATATTTTAATATTAACAAAGGAAAGACTTCCTCAACGTTTTAACTGAGACTTGAGAAAAGTCCCACGTCCATAAGTTTTCACCAGTTGTTAATAGTTGTGTCCTGGGTGAGGGTATATAAGTGCGTTTAAGGGTTGCTTGGACAGAATCTGCACATTTGGGCTGACAATTGGAGTGGACCATAAACACGAGACAATATATGACATGAGATTTGGGAGTAAGCCTCCAGCCCGGACGCTAATTTAAGGAGCTCTGGAAAACCGAAGAGTGTTTTGGAGCCACTTAATGGTTTGTTTTCGGTTGACAACTTCTCGTCTGCCGCTCTGCCCGCTGGCACGGAGCACTTAACATTTGTTTAGCTTGCGGTTAGCCAGGCACACAGAGCCCGGATACGGGGGCGGGGGGCGTATCCGGCACGGACAGTAACAACTAATTTAAAGCAATTATGTAAAAAGTTTTTGGCAATTGTCGGACGAGTTTGGCATTTAAAATTTGGCAGCCGCAAATGTTCGTTTCGTTAATAGTTTTAATTAAATTTTAGCAAATTATGACAGCAAATTCACTTAGTGCAAAAACACATTCAAGTTTATATTTAATTGTGCGGCAAAGCGGGGTATGAAAGGATGATACAAAGGACATCGCATGTCCTGGCCAATACGGCCAGGCAAATCCCCGTGCGTATGCTCAACAAATCTCATCGGCATTTAGCCAGACTCTGGCGCTGCACTTGCTCGCATATAATAACTAATCATAAGCATACTTCAAAAAAAAAGAAAATCTTTGCAATCATTTCATGGGAATCTTCGCCAACTCCATTTGCCTTTTTGCTGCGCCACGTGCGCCGTCGACGCACTCTGATTAGCCCCGGCTCTGGTCATTCCCATGCCAGTCGCAATCCATTTCCATCGCAATCATCATCCGGTTATCAGCGCACCACCCCACCATGCACCGCGCTGGCAACTTGTCGCGCCCCTTTTTCCGGCACCAGCCACCACCAGAGTGGCAACTGGTTGCACCAATATCCGATTGCATATGAACGAGTAGCCGGGTAACCGGGTAGCCGGGTAGCCGGGGCACGCGGGCTTGAACCTGAACGGCGACTTCCACTTGACGCGTGCGGATTGTGGGAAGCTTTTCGAGTGTCAAATTTTTATGACTTTGTTTGATTTCTGGCCGGCGTAACGCCGTTAATGGAAGGCACTTGTTCGTTCGACCCGTCCAAATTAACGAGATTTCTTCATTCAAATGCGGATATAGGTTTGCTAACTGTGCCGCGTCATGTGGGAAACATTTATATGGAGCTAGATTCTAAATAAAAATAAATAAGTCAGGTAATGCAAAACTACTTGACATTGTTTAAGTTAACATGAAATAACATTTATTTTGTGCTCAGTCAAAAGTTTGTAATATTTGGATTGTTAATGAAAAAGAGTTCTGTTGATCGTGAGAGCTTGATTTGTAAAAAAAAACTGTCTTGTATGAACCATTAGTATTGCATACAACAAGAGTATTCTGCTCGGAGTCTTCTCTTCCTCGAATAAATTCTTCTATTCTAAACTATTTAGCTAGCATATAGTCTTGGCCCAAATACTTAGTCTTTATTCCCTGCGGGAAGTGCTATGCAGCATGTTGCTTCGGCATTCGCTTGAATTAAAATTGAAATAAAAATATGTGATATTTTATTATTTAACTTTTCAATTTCAAGTTTCATTTAAATGAATATTGCTTTTATAATACGGGACGTTTGTTAATAACTTCTGAACCATGAAAATAATATCAAATTTCAGTTATTCTGCACTTGCAGGGAGTATAACAATTTTGTCACGAAATTTAAGCGAGACAGCTCTGACCTTTAAATAAATTTAAAAATTCTTATATAATTTTCGTTATAACTACCGTTTCTGTAAGATATACAATGCAACTTCTTAAGATATATTAACTTCACTGACAATCTTAATGTAGGATCTACTATATAAGGGATCAAACAGTTGAAGAACGAAATTTTAGTTGATCAAGATATCTCAACAAAATTTTAGATTTTAGATATTATCTTCTGAATAAAGAGAGAAGTGTTGGAATCAAAGGTTTCTACCGATCTTAGTCTTGTCTAAAGTTGAGCAATAGCGTTAAAATGTTCTTAATTGTGGAGTATGTGTATGTGTGTATGTACGAATATATGTATGTATGTGTATGTGTGTGTGTGTGTGTACGTAAGTACACATAAATATTTTCTTTAGCTTAACACAGTCTAAGTTTGATACTATAGCGCTGCAAATTTAAAATAAACCCATTTTAAATGCTCTCCTCCTCGATTCTCAGAAATTTAAGTAGGCCCTGCTTAAATTCAACAAGTCTGGTGGAGGAGCAACTTGAGGCGGTGGAGCAGGAGGATGTGGAGCGGTTAAGTAGTATAAATGTATGTATTTATGTATGTATGTATGTATGTATGTATGTATGTATGTATGTATGTATGTATGTATGTATGTATGTATGTATGTATGTATGTATGTATGTATGTATGTATGTATGTATGTATTTATGTGTGTATGTATGTATGTATGTATGTATTTATGCATGTATGTATGTATGTATGTATGTATGTATGTATGTATGTATGTATGTATGTTTGTATGTATGTATAAATGTGTGTATGTATGTATATATGTATGTATGTATGTATGTATGTATGTATGTATGTATGTATGTATGTATTAATGTAGGTATGTATGTATGTATCCGAACATGTATTCATACATGTACGCATGCACGCATTTTTGCATATATATGTACAAATCATTAAATCGAATTTTACAGTAACAATCCCTCTAAGTACCCGATATATGTAATTCCAAAATTCTTTAACTGATTTAAAAATTGAAAAAAAAACGGTTTAAACGCTTTCATTTCTATTCGTTGCTTGACGCTTGCAATTCTCAACAACTTAAAGCTTCGAAAATGAGTCAATAGCAAAGGCAGCTGACAAAAAAACTAGTTTAGATTTTAAATATTTTATGAATTTCTTTACACTTATAACCATATTGCCTGCCTTGTCAATTAGCCAACTGTGAATGCGGCAAATGTCATTTGTAATTCAATGCGGCTTTGGAGGCCAAGGATTGTGTTTGCAGTTGGTTGCAAATTGTGGCCATTTGTGCTAATATGAGAAGACTTTAGTTCATAATCTCATTGGGTGCTTCATATTTCAACACTTTCAATCAGAAACCGAACTAAATCAAAATGTAAGTGGGTGCCATCGAGTGCGAATCGAGTGTGAGGCTTACGAATAGAACCGAAAACTCAGATTGCTTGGTGGCAATGGGCAAATGTGATTTATGCGCTACGCTTTATGTAAAAATGTCAGCAGCAATTCCAGTGTCGAGGCACAAATTAACTTCAATGGCTGGCAGGATCTGGTCTGGTCCAAGGGCCATTGTGTACTGAAAGTCGAGACGTGCCCCGTAATTCAATATCAGAGCGTAGGCTGCGGCTGTAACTCCGACTATGGCACAGAGGTCACATTTGGCTGCCAGCCTGGTAAGTATTCCCCCGAGGAGCCGAGTAATTTTCTACCCTTGGCACTAAGCATTATTGTGCATTAGAGGACTAATAAACAGGTTCGCAGCAGCAGCAGCAGTGCTCGTCCTTGTCCTCCTCCTCCGACGTTTCGTCTTTTATTCATAGTTTTGTCTGCCTGCAGCTTTTACCTACTACGTGATTTGCGGCAATAACTCATCGGGCTCCAGACGCAAATCAAGAGACAAATAAATCACGAATACGAAATTAATTCACTTTTTTAATTAAAGCCGAAATATATATATAGCGCCTGACTTAGCCTAATGATACACATAAGACCTGGCGAGTATCCTTAGGAGTCCTGAAAATTAAAAACTTATAATGATGCGTGATTTACGATGATTAAATGAATTATGTAAATTTAATAGCCACAGATATATTTGGAGTCCAAACAACATTTTGAGACTCTACTTATAAATTTTATATTTCGCCTAGGCTTTGTAGTTGAAAGTTTTATGCGGTTGGGAAATATATTTGGTATATTTAGGAATATGCTCGTATCAATCAGAGATAGCTTCAGGGAGAGTTTCTTTTAATTACTAAAACTAAATCTTTCAAAGAGGACTTCAGCTATATATATTTTTTTTTATTTACTCACAAATTATTGAACAATAAAATAGATAATATAAAGTATAGTATAGTATAATATAGTATAAACAATTCGAATGTTGTATAGTCTGAAAGATATTGTTAAATAATCGGAAACAATCATAGGTCTGCTGTAATAATAGATAAACATTGCGGGCCTTAAATCAATTTTCACTCGACCTCATCTGATTCAGGGCAAAGGCGTACGCCAAGGACGTGGGGTGAAAAGGATGCGTAATGCCGACTTATGACACCAAAATATTTAACTGCTCAATTTTTGGGCGTTGTGCTTTTCGCTGCCGGCGGCTCGAGGCGTGCGGGGTGCGGGGTGCGGGGTGCAGCAGGATATAACAAGGGGTTACACTTGAATTAGTCCAGAGGGATTGCCGGGTCGCTGGGGTGCGTTTGCATGGCGTTTGTTTGTTTGGCATTTGGAACTGGAACCGGGCACAGCCAGTGCCACTTTGTTCTTGTGTAATCACGCAGCAGGAGTCCGCATCCGCATCCGCATCCGTATTGTATTGGCAACAGTATTGCAACAATTGAGACGTTCAATTGGCAACAACAACCACCGCGAGTCGTTGACACTTCTTCGTCTGTGTTTGCCCGCTGGGCGTGCGATTAGTTTGGAAAGCTGCCTGATGTTGCGCATCCGTAAATTACTATTGCGGTTCGATGTGGTTAGCAGGAGGGTGGCTTCGACCGGGGCAGGGACAGGGACAGGGACAGAGGCAGGGTCAGTAGCTGAGGCACATTACAAATCTCCCCAGTTGTGCGTGTTGTTCTTTCTTTTGGCATGCACTTGAAATTGTCAGCAGGTGCAGCGCATGCACTGTAACAACATTTACAGATACGCAGATACATAGATACAAAGATACACAGATACGGATAGATGGGAGTGAAATCAATTTAAGCTGCAGCTGATTGCCATGGAGGTCATGATGCCTTTATGCGTGGACCATTAACAAACATTTCGTCGACTGTTTGTGTAATAAAAATGCAATTGTCATTAAGTGCCGGGAATATGTCACAACTGCGACGCTTCCGCCAGGTCCACGGCACAATAAAAACTAGCAAGGATATGCTTGACAAACATTCAGCATTGTGCAACGGTCAAGAGCTTGGATAATGTTGCAAATCGTAATCATAAATAAATAGTAGTTCCTTTGACTTCTCACAGAAATGCATACCGAAAGACTCGCAGGGCAATATTTAGGATTTCTATGGAAAAAATATAGATTGGTAGAAAGAATCTACTTACCGAAAAGCATTTTCAGCATTATTTAGGTTTATATTTAATAAAGAGTTTAGATTTTGGATTTTTAAATATTTTTGAGCTTTTATGATTAAACGGGATAATTTATACCTGTTCCCAGTTGCACTAACGATCAATTTTATATTCTTCGAAAAATTAGAAAGGATTTAAAAATTTGTAATATGTATGAAAATTAAAATTATAAAAATTTATTTAGCTGGAACTTGATAAAAAATGGAAATTTCGTTAAAATCCACATAAATAATTTATATGTCTAACAAATTATTAAATAAATAAATTCATATAATTTTCAAACATTTTTTTTTAGTGCACATTAAATGTTTGAAATATTTCTATTAAAACTAAGTTATTTTCAAGATAAAAAATATGAATAAATTTTGCTGGATTTGGCGAGATTTCCTAGCTATAATTATTTGTTTGGCTGAAATAACAAAATTTGGTTTTTTTTTTTGAGCCAGCCAAACAAATAGTTATTATAATAAGTAGTAAAAATTGTAATTATAATAATAATAATAGTAATATTGATAAAAATATGAATAATGATAGGTATCATACAAATATATTTATAATTATAATTTAACTCAAAATGGGTAAAAAAAAACTATATGCTTCAAAATGCAAGTATAACATTCATGCAAGGAAAGTTTTGATCCAAATCACACAAATATTTTTAAATAGTAATTTTACACTTTTTTCGAGTAGTTTTCGGTGTTCATTTAGCTTTGTTAAACGAAGAACGGGTTGAATTAAACTATTGGATCTGTTATAATACTTATTACACTCGCACATACCTTGCATGACAATTTGGGATTATTAACACAGTTATTTCCACAATAAAATTTAATTAAGATCCATTGTCTTATCTTCAGCTACGCTCGGATCGGTGTGCCAGCAGAATTTAATACCAAAAAGGGTGCAAAGTTGTTGAAAAGTCTTGAGTCATCTCTTCGAATGATCTTCGTGTCTGGGCGCCATAATGATGGCGGCAATAAATTCGCATTAAGAACGCGATGTATGGCCGTATTATAATGGTGCAGATGTTGCGCCCATTACACGATCTTTGACAATGACTTTAAAAACATGAGGCGGACCCTAAATCATGCATGTTGCGTGTTGAGGTTCCGCATCGATCGCTGATCCTTCCCGGGGCTGACCCCAATCCCGATCCCAATCCCAACTCCAAGTACCTTCGCTAATTGCGCTTAATTCTTTCAAAGAGCCCGCATAGCAACGGCATTACTTAAGGCTTTTTGTTTTATCGTTCGTAAAACATAGTTACGATCCAACTATTTAGATCTTGTAGATCTTCTATGTGGATTCTGTGTGAGGTTCGCTGAATCGAGCAAGCAAAGGCAAACAGAGAACTTGGACGGAAGTTGCTGATTTCTCCGGAGTCAATTTGTGACTTGGGATCATTTAAGATTGATTGATCATATAACGTTTTATGATCACCTACGCCCGGTCAACGACTCTTTGGGCTTTGCTTTCGCCGTTCGGCAAGCGTTTGTTCATTAAATCGCAGGATGTTATCGATCATTGCATAAATTAAACGTTCGATTTGCTTGGCTCGGCTTGGCTACCCAACTTACAATCAATTTTTACTGCTGCTGCGGTAATTGCGGGTAATGAGTTGCGCCGCGTCTCTAATTCTCGATGACATATGCATAAATCTATCAAACCTACCAAATGCTGCTGGTTCAAGCATTTTCATGAGTTCACAGCGCAAGAGTTTTCCACTGTGCAGACGGTTCGCTTCCATTTGGCGCGATTCGATAAAACTGAAATTGTCTTTTGCCAAGCATATGAATAAGAAGTACAAATGCTTGTGTGGCGCGTGATCGACTACGAAATACCCTGTGGTTTGCTCTAGGCTCTGCCATACTATTTCCTACTCATGCAGGCACATATATATGAATTTTTGCCGAGCTGTGACTGAGTCGCGAGTGATTGACTACGAAATACCCTGTGGTTTGGTCTGTTCTCTTTCTCATGTATTGTTTAAACCAGCATCATTATATATTTATTTATATTATAGTTTACCTTTCCGCATTTATTGTGCTGACTTTTGCACACTTTTGCACACTTTCCGTACAACATGCGGTCACACTTTTCGGTATATTTTAAGAGATGATTGATATTATTTCAACTGGTCATTATTTCAACTTGTTCACGAATACGTCTGCTGGCAATCTATCAAAGCTAGCTAAGGAAGTTTTTAGTAATTTTAAAGTACATGTTAATTAAAAAGTATTTTCCTTTGAGTGTGTTTTAACTTAATGCTAGGAATATTTTATACTACCATGTTGCGGGCCACTCTAAGGAGATGGAACACAAGATATATGCAAATGAAATAGATTTATTTTTGATAAAATGGCAATTTCCATAAAGTAGTCCCTGTTACTGTTCCAACCATGTACTTTACTCTATCATACCCGCCGTGTTCATTTCATGTTAACAGGGTATAGAAAAATAGCAAAAAATAGCAAACTGTGTCCTTTCCTACACGTGTTGCCAGGTAGACAAATATTTTTTATTGATGAAATTGGTTTCGCTGCGACTCCATTTGCAAAGTAGACAAGTTGCTCCACCAAATTGCAGACTTGGGAATTTGTGCAAGTATATACATATATACGGGGAAAAGCGTCTCTTTGCCCAGCATTCAGCATTATTATTTTTTATTGTCAAATTTGTTTAGAACGAGTGCGACACGGCACCAACACTTGCCCTCGTCTCGTACGTGATATTCAATACCGGTCGTTGGACACTTTGGGGAATACGAGAAGTATTCACACGGCTGCCGTCTACTTAGGACTCTTTAATCATATGCTCGCACGTTGGGAGTTTGCATATTCAACGAGTATTTGGCATTGGACATTCTTATTTGTGCTCACGAACAATTTCAATTCGCAACAGACTGTCACATCCTTGGACAAAGGAATTGGCAGCTGCCAGGCAGGTGTCATGAATGCGAAAAGAAGGACTCGCACTTATAAATATCTAACCCCTTTCACTGCCAACTTGACTTGCAATTCTTATCAACTAAATATTGATAAGTGCTGCTTGGGAGGGGTTTGTCTTAACTACAATATGAAATCATTAAACTTTATTATTTTCTATTGCTGTTCAAAAAACATTTATATATATTTCTAACAAAACATCTCTAAATACCTCAAGAGATTCTTTAAAAATATAAAATATTCTCTAATATATTTTGCAACTAATTTAAACTAAAATATCACTAAACCAATTGTCATTTTTGAACCCCTGACCTCGACAAAGCTAATCAAATATATTTTTTAAAAATAAGTATAGCAATTTTAATATATATAAAAGTCTCTGGAAAAAAGTTTGGTCGCAAGCTTCTTATCTGAGTGTAGTAAAACAAAACTTGTGTGTTGAACTTATTAATAAATTATAAGTATATAAAGTTAATTTTCAATTGCTTTAGTGGTAACAAATAATTATTAAAGGATATTTTAATGATTTCGTAAATTATGTAATGCAAGATTATTGCAAGATTATTGCAAGAAAATGACTTTTTTCATATCTATTGAATTTTTTTTGGAATTTTTTAATTAAGCAGTGATAAAGAGCTATTACAATCCCAGCTGAGGGGCAATCCTCCATTATTTCGTTAGGCAATTTTTACTCTCTTCAATATCCCTATTCTAAATATCTGAAATTAGTTAAACTTCCATTAAAAAGTATTTAAAATGGTTTTTTTCCCTTTCAATGACCAGCTTCAGTTACTAATTCAGCACTTCTCCCTTTCTATTCATCGATTCCCAAAACGAAAATAAAATAAACAATTCGATATTATTTAGTTTTAATTGCTTAATAAATTTAATTTATTGGAAAACATAAAAATACTTAAAATGTATGTTAGATTTATATGATGTTTTTATTTTATATATCTTGAACATTAAAATGAAAATATATTTATTTAGCATTTGTTTTTACATACATACATACACATATGCATAAATAAGTTAAAAATTTATTAATTAGACTAAATTCATTGGAATGATATAATATCAAAATAGCGTTTAAAATTTCACAACTATCTAGAAGCGAAAATTTGGAACATTAATTCTTAGTTTTTTACTTCTTTTCTTTAGTTTTAGTGTTTGGTTTTTTATTTAATTACATTTTACAATTAGTACACGCACGATTCATGGCTTTGTTTTTGATTTGATTTACGTTTTTCTTTTTGTGGTTTTATTTAAATATTTAATGTGTAGCAGCTAAGGAGATATACATACATTTATATATATATTTCTTCTTCAGTAAATTTCATGTAAATTAATCCAAATACAATCATACAAACACACACACACACACAGACATATCGAATATGCATATATATATTTAATTTACAAAAAACAATTTTTTTGGAATTTTTATTTATAATTTTTTTTTTTAATTTTGAGAATGTGTGTTGTATATTTTTTTTTAAATATTTTTTTATTTTGCTGTGCGCTGAGAATTAGAGAGAGAGAGAGAGCTTAAGATTTGGTTTTCATTTTGGTTTAACTGTTTCTCTTTGGTATAATGTATTTAGTATATGGTATGCATCTATTTATGTTTGGCAACACTGGAAATTTCTTTTGCTTCTCGGCTTAATCTATTCAAATTTTATTAACGACAAATGGAAAAGCATGCCGGCGTCCATTTGTATCGGCAGCTATTGCACAATGATTCCGATTAATTGGGACTGGACCTGGTAATGCAACTGGCGCTGGCTCCCGCTGCGGCTGCAGATGTTGCTGTTATGCCAGCAGCGAGACCTTCTGGCAATTCATCGAGCTAACCGGCGTGGAGGCATTCACTGGCCCCGACGGCGCCGCCTGCGTTGAGGCGGCGCCAATGGGCAGGCCGATGCCCGGTCCGGGTCAGGGTCCGGGTCCGGCGACCAGTTCGGCAGCAGCGCCCGCGGCGGACATGAAGTCCACCTTGCCCAGGTGAACGCGCAGATCTGTGTGCTGTGTCTCCTTGTGGCGTCGCAGATCCACTTTGCGCTGGAAGGACTTGTGGCATAGCTTGCAGGAGAAGGGCTTGTAGCCGGTGTGCTTGCGGGAGTGCGTTATCAGGTTGGAGCTCTGGCTGAACGCCTTGCCGCACACCTGACACTTGTGCGGTTTCTCGCCTGCAACGACACAGAGAGAGAGAGAGAGAGGAAGTGAGACAGAGTAAGATAGTTTCAACTAAAATCGATAGGCGTTTGCATTTTGCATGCTGTTCTTGCAACCAGTGCGCGCCATTTTAGGCAGCGACGAGACGAGCTTTGCTTTCATGGCCGTTGCCAGAACCAACCCCACACCCCACCACCCCCTCAAAAAAAGCGATACACCCACACGTACTCACAAGTGCACGCAACCCCCAAAAATTGTCTGAGCTGCGGTGAGTCAGACCAACCCCCACATACCCCCGCAGACAGCTTCAGGCTCTAGTCTTCGTCATCATCTCCGTATGCCAGCAATGGCGTCGACCGCAGCAACGACCCCCCACCCCGCTGCCCCCCTCTGTCACCCCTGCTCGTGAAGCGGTCGCCGGCTCCTGCTCCACATTGAGTTTTTAAATTTCAACTTTTTGGTTCATCTGTGTGGTGTTTGCGGTTTGGCACTTAAAGGCAGCCACAATAAAAATGTACAAAATGCTAAAAGAATTTCTATGGCCATTTTAAAGCATTTTTACTTCAACTTTTTTTGTTGCTTCCTTCATCTCTTTTTTTTTTTTATTACATTTATAGCGCTTTTTAAGACTGTTTAATTTTTCATTAGAGATTTGTTCTCTTCTTTTCGCATTTGTTTCCACCCTAATTGAGGTGTTTTATTTTGCTCGTCGGCGCCAAGTGCTGTCAAAAATTTCATTTCAGATTTGATTCGCAGTTATCAAAGTCGGAAATATGTGAAGAACTGCTTTATAGAATATAATTTCTACATCTATATTTATCTAATCGGTTGTGTAGAAAAGATATCTATATATTATGAGCTACACATATGTTGAGATATTCAATGAAAAAAAATATCTATATATGCGACGAGAGATATTTTATTTGCGACTCCTAGAACATTTCGTAGACCGATTCCACTAACATAACCTAAATGCAGGCAGTTAGTTCCGTGAACCGAACCCACGAATCATTTTATTATTTTTTATAAAAATACTTGTTCACCTAAGAGAAAAGCAGAATCAGTTGGAAGTTCGGAATTTACATATTTCTATACTATTTAGTATATTTATACTTTCATACATCTTTTTTGATACCTAAAAACAACACGGAGAGGAGAACCGAAACAAACAATTAAGAGTTAGTTCCGTGAACCGAGCACACGAATAAATTGATACGCTTTTATATAAATAGTTCTTTGTCTAAGAGGAAAATATAATCATTCGGAAGTTATATCTATACTATAGACATCTATAGTTCTTTGATATCTAAAAACTACACTGAGAGAAATAACAAAATAATCTATTTAGTATTTATAGATTGAAGACTGGTTTTTAAATAACGTCGAATACATCAAAAAATTATTTGTTTTTAGATATTAGAAAATAATTAGGAAAATATCAGACTTTAACATGTGTTGGTTTATATGAAACTGTTTTTCTTTTCTCTCAGTGTATCTACATATATGATTTCTCTACTAGAAATCTGTACATATGGCAAATAGCTGACTGTCCACAGTCTACTCATATAATTTGACCAGTTTGTCTATTTTTTGTATTTTTATTTTTATGATGGTTCCACACAAAAATGTGCGCTTATCTATGGAACCTATAAACTTTGGCCAGCAGAGATAGTGCTCCAGACAGCACTACATATATGCCCAGATATACACACACACACACACACACACACACACACACACAGACAGACACACATACTTTGACTACAAAATAACGACAAAATGCTAACTTGAGTTAAATTTGCGAGGGGCTGCGACTTGGGCATGGAAAAACAGAACAATGTATATAAAGTAAACACACGCGCGCACACATACATAGAACACACACACACACACACAAACACACTTCGTATACCATGGTATATATATGTGGGGATATATATGTATATGTATAGATGAGAAGTGGCAGTCGCTGTAAGTATATAATGGAATTGCAGCGACGTGATTCTGAAACATTCGACCGTTGGGATGTGCTCTGATTCAACTTTAGCTCCCGCGGCAGGAGTCGAAAATGCTGCTTGTGCTTAAGGAGCAGCAGCAGCAGCAGCAGAAGCAGCAGCAGGAGCAGGAGCAGGAGCAGCTGTGGCAGCAGTAAAAAATTGAGTAGTCATGCTGTAGTAGCTCTCGGCTGCGACGACTGCTCATCGGCATGGACGTCCTCACGGAGCATGCCCTGCGTAAAGAGCTTGGGCTGAAGGGTTTCTGGTTCCGAGGCTGGCGGAACAGTTGGGCGCTCGGGGCACGTTCGTGCACTATCGGCACAAATAACGTCACGTAGTCGCAGAGATTATAGAGCAGCTTTTATTATTTATCACGGCAAACGAGCAACGAACACTAACGAGACCCAAATCCAAATCCCGTCGGCCGTCGGCTGTTGCCAATGTGGGAGCTGCTGTTTCTCAGAGCTGCCTCATGCTAAGGAGGCGAAGGGTGGGAGGGGGGGGGGGGTTACTCTGGGGGAGGGTAACTCTGGTTAGAGCTGCCTGGCTGCTCTAACTAACACGCTCCGTGCCCAAGCTGAGGGCATACATAGCCCAGGCCTTCTGCTGCTGAGAGTTTGGGGGCGTATGGAAAATTGGGCTGTGGAAGCGGGGTGGCGGGGCGGCGGGGCGGCGGGACAGCGGGACAGCGTTGGGTTGGGTTAGGGGGCGCCAGTTTTTGTATGTACAGATTTCAAGGATTTTTATTGCATCACATTGTGGAAATTCTTTTAAATCTTTGCTTGCTTCTGCGCTGCTTTTTCTTTTACTCTTCTAATATTTTATGTCTGTCTAACTGTCTGTGTGTGCGTGCGTGTGTGCGGGTGTGTGTGTGTGTGTTTCTGTCTTAGAAGGATGCTTGGCAAATCCTTTCAATTCAACACGTTTTATATTTCGCTTTGCTTTGCCTTATAACATTTGCTGTTTCTTTTCGTGAACTCTAACAAAATAACGCATACGCAGCGTGAGCCACGCAGACGAAAATAATATAAAATAAAATGATTTTCCATCTTAAACGCAACGCATAGAATCAGATTTTATATTTTTGGAATGCGTTGAGATTTGATTTGCGTTTTATGTTCCCTATACATTTAAATTTTTGAATTTCAAGCGAGCTTGAATCAAATGAAATTAAATTAAATAATAGATTGATATGTAGCGAATAGATTTAATTTTGTTAAGTCAAAAGTTTTTTGAAGATATTTAAAGAAAGTGTCGTTGTTTTTTATGAAAAAAATGGTTTGCTTTAGTACAAGTTAATATCTTTAATTAGAAAATTTTATATTATAATATATAAACAATATATAATATATCGACAAACAACTTTGTCCGAAAGGAAGAAGTTCCTTTTTCAAGAAACAAAAAAATAAGCAAATATATAAAATTTATAATTAGTATAAAAGTGAAACCATTTTATAAAAGTCCTAACTAATTTAATTTTAAAAATTCATTCATATTTCGACATGGTTCATTGGGAACATTTTGTGGCAAGTTTCTTTAAAATTTCCCAGCTTTAAGTTATCGATTTGTTTACAAGCCTTGACAGAGCCAAAGGTGAAAAAGAATTTAGAGTTTCAGATCGAAATCAATAAGTAAATAAGTTAACAAATACACGCACACAAACACACGAATATAGAAAATTTATTTGCTCCGCTTTTATTGCGCATAAATTTACAAACGAAAATCTGAGGCGGGAAAATAAAAAATGGAAATGCGAGCCAAACACAAAATGGATATAAAAACGTAGCCAAACGTGAATGCGGAAATGGAAATGGAAAACAACAGACGGAAATGTTGAGGCAAATCACATCAATGTGGAAAAAATCTGCTGCCCCGCTTATTGCTAGCAATAGAAACACGTCGCCCGAACATGAAACAGTCGGAAAAAAAAACAAACTGAGTAATAGGACAAAAAAATGGAGAAAAATTAAGGATGGTCGTAAAGCGAAGCAGCAGAAGCACGCACCGAAATCGGACAGCGAAACAAGAAAGAAAACTAAGCCAGGGAAAAGCCAAAGACTGAAGCAAATCCCGAGACATTCAGGATCCGTTATCATACACTACCTTGCCCCATGTGTGTGCCTCAACAGTGAAAGCAACACGAATCACACGGAATGGACGGGGGGAACGGCAAGTAAAGGGGGGGTGCGTTGTTGTAGGGGTTGTTAGAGCTGTGCGGGGGTGGTGGGGCACACGTCTTAAATCGAACAATAAAAATGTCTGAAATATTTGCGTCTGTATGTGTGCGGAGTCGCCTTCCACTGATTTGGCCAGACGACGCTCGCTAAAAACGGGGGCTGCAAATTGGGGCGACGGGGTTGATGGGTGTGGCCAGATGGATGCTGGCTGAGCGTGGGGCTGCTTATTAGAAGGTTATTATCCTTGCAATTTGCAAACTGATTTGAGGGCAAAAAATATTGTTATCATGAATCTCACAAATGGTTAAAGGGAAAGATGGTAAGAAGATGAGGAAAATGCTTGTCTTTAAGTAATTCTTGTCCTGGTAATTTAAATATCCTTATCGTTCAATAGTTGCAAAAGCTTTAAAAAAAATTATGTTGGAAAGAAGCTTTGTTTCTTTTGAAAAAGTAGGTTGATAAATTTATGAAAAATCAAATATTCATTAACAGAATTATTATTATAGAATACTATATATAGCATTTCATATTTAATACGAGCAGTTCTCTAAGAAAAGTTTTGAGTGCTAATCTATTTATTAGATTTATTATTATATGGAATATCATATATTCCAAAGTTCCAAAGTTCGTTTCTTCGTGTTTACTCATGCACTGAATAATTTTTGCTTTAAATAGAGATGGTGGCCATATATAATCAGCCGAGGTCTGCTACCTAGAGAGATTAGAATTCCATGAGTAAGAGCAAAAACTATGGAGCTCGTTGCATACGCTTTGAGGCTCTGGGCGTAATGGCGGCGCAAGAGTGCGCGTCGCGGCGGCAGCGCAGTTGCTACGTTTTCGGGCAGAGCTTTGTTGTTATAGTTATATAGGGGTGTATGCGCAGCGCACACACAGAGGCAAATACATGCACGCACATAGTCTCACAGGCGCTGTGTCGGCAAGTGCATGTGTCAATGTGTGCGTCGTATTTGTGTATTCGTGTGTGTGCGCGCGTATAAAACAGAAAATCAAAATCTCTTGACTAAATTTTTCATTGGTCGGCTGTGATTTCTCTGCCCGCGTCGCTTGTCGCTGGCACACTCGCTCGCTCTCTTTCGCGCTTCAAGGCGTAGTCTAGATCTGGCTGTGTGTGTGTGTGTGTGTGTGCTGTGTATTGTATGTGTCGTTGTCTTTCCAATGCTTCTCCCAAGCTTTGTACATAGCTCGACGTCAATGCTGGTCCTCACTGCTGCCTCTTATCAGTTACATTTTACCATTGTATATATTTCTCTGTGTCTGGGCGTGAGTGTGTGTGTGTGTGTGTTGGGTGCTCTCTCTCTCTCTTGCTATTTTCGGAGAGTAAGCGCTTTTATAGTTGGCGCTCTTTTCAGCTGTCTCTGCGCTTTCCTATCGCCGTCGTCAGCTTCATTTTTGCAGTGCCCAATTCCCCTGCACCCCCTCTTCGCTCGTTACCCTATAAACTCGCCGTTCTGTCAACTCGCAACTGTAACTGTAACTTAAATTGTAATTGGAACTGCGACTGTGGCTTTAGCTGGCGGTTGGTTCGACGCTTTAATGGCGCCCGTTTCCGGGTCCCATTTTCGCTATTTGGGTTTATCGCCGCCATTCTCCAAAAATTGCAAATATCTAGTCTTTATAAGTATGTATGTATGTAAGTACATATATGCATTTTTGTACAATACACAAGTGCATATGTGTATGTATATAGATGTGTGCACATATTTATGTATAATTCTAGGCAGTGACAGTAACGATAAGGTATCTACATATAAAAAAATTTCTACTGGCAAAACCATCAACTAACTAAAATACATATTCAAGAAAATTAAAGCTGATTACCATAACATTATGGTAATAGGGAGGTAGATCAACACTATTTATAATACTGATCCATATTCAATATTATTCATCTAGAAATATCAACTACGAATTTGTAAGATATATTAATATTATTATACAAGGCTGTGTATTTTTTGAAACCCATTTGAGTACTTCTAAAATGTTAAAATTTATTAAGCATTTTATTAATGTCAAATGTCCAAATATTAAAAAAAAGCACAATAAGATATAGAAGGTATTCTTATTGATTTGATCTCTCTTAAACAATCTGCTTTGAACGTTCTCGGTTTTTTTCTACCAATAATGCAGATGGCAATATGCATTATCTTTAGATGGTTATATATTCATCTATGTATAGGGAAGTATCCATACACGTATAGTATTTAATTTCTAGGTATTTTAATATACCTATCATTATTAATATACCTATCATGAAGCAAACTCTATATTCTACATAAAGTGTCATAATAATTGAACTTTCCCAACCGTCAAGATCCCTTAAACTCTTTCCATAATTTTCTATTTCTGCGGTTGCAAGCAGTTATGGTTTTCCTTTATTTAAGACCCAGCTATGCAGATATTTTAGTTAGGATTACAAGTAACTTACCCGTATGGATGTAGGTGTGCTTCTTCATATCACTCTTTTGATGGAATCGCTTGCCGCAGTAGCTGCAGGGATAAGGCCTCGTGTCGCTGTGGATGAGCAGATGGGTGGAGAGGGTGCTGGAGCGCTTGAAGCGTTTGCCGCACTGTTTGCACTCGAAGACCTTTTCCACGTTGTGCACCGCCCTGTGTGGAAAAAGAGGAACCGTTAAACGACATGCACCATAACATGCTGGCGGCTATTTGGTGTAATTAAAGCCAAGCTCGAATTCCCTGGAGCGGCTGCTGAATGCTAAATACAACCGCAAAGCAAACATTTGGCCAGGCTAAATCCAACATTTCAGCTAAATTAAGTAACGCAAAACTGTCCCTGGCCCGGCCACTCATTAAGCATGCAAAGTGCCCCCAACCTCCGTCCTCCCCGCTGTGGGGCGTGGTCAGAGTATGAGGCGGGACTTCGGACTGAACCTGGCCAAATGCTTGTGGCCGAATGCTCAACATACCTGTGCTGGCTAAGGCT
The DNA here is from genome assembly GCA_035045885.1 of Drosophila borealis. Classification (NCBI taxonomy): domain Eukaryota; kingdom Metazoa; phylum Arthropoda; class Insecta; order Diptera; family Drosophilidae; genus Drosophila; species Drosophila borealis. The sequence continues at coordinate 336,957 of JAWNOR010000392.1, forward strand.
GACCTCATGGCCAAAGGTCTTGTTGCACAGCTCGCAGGCGTAGGGCTTCTTGCCGTGGTGGGTGCGGCGCGAGTGCACCTCGAGTCCGTGCGGCGTGGAGAACATTTTCTCGCACTTCATGCACGAGTACAGGTCGCTAAATTGATGCAGGCCCGGCCACTTGGCGGCCATGTGATGGAAGTGCAGATGCGGCTGATGCGGCAGACCCAAATGCCCTCCGCCGGGTGGCACGCCTACGCCAACGCCCACACCAACGGCCGCCGCTGCCGCTGCCGCCGCGGCAGCCGCAGTGGAGCCATTCTGGCCAGCTGACTGGAGTGGCACCATCAGGCTGCGCAGTCGGAAGAGATTTTCCTGCGAGTCCGGATGGTAGCTGCACGACCGAGCGCAAGCGAGAGAGACAGAGAGAAAGAGACAATTAGCTTAAGTACGCACTTAATTAAGGCAACTTAATACGGACAGAGTGTGAAGTCAAGTAAGCACACTAAGAGAAATGCTTGTGACTTTAAAAAAGAAAATCTTTAAGTATGGTAAAAATATAATATAAATTATTTGGTTAGAAGAAATCAAAAAAAGCTCTATTAAACATTTACTAAGAACATATCAAACCAAAAACCAAATTTTTATTTGTTATTACAAAATATTTTGAAATTTACATTTAAATGTGTAGAGTACACTGAGAGAATTTCATATCTTGTTTTTATTTACTAATACAAAATATTTTTAAATATTTTGAAATTTACTTTTAAATGTGTGAAGTACACTGAGAGAAATACATAGGACTTTAAAGAAGAAAAAATTAAAAAATATTTCATATAACTTATTTGATTAGTAGAAATCAAAAAAGCTCCATTTAACATTTTCTTAGAGCATTTCAAACCTTTAGTTTCTATTTATTAAAACAAAATATTTTTAAATATTTTGAAATTTACTTTTAAATGTGTGAAGTACACTGACAGAAATTAATATGACTTTAAAGAAGATAAACCTAAATTTTCTAAGAACATTTCAAACATTTTGTTTTTATTAATTAATACAAAATATTTTTAAATATTTTGCAATTTACTTTTAAATTTGTGAAGTACACTGAGAGAAATACATATGACTTTAAAGAAGAAAAGATTAAAAAATATTTCATATAACTTATTTGATTAGAAGAAATCAAAAAAGCTCCATTTAACATTTTCTTAGAACATTTCAAACCTTTTATTTCTATTTATTAATACAAAATATTTGTAAATATTTTGCAATTTACTTTTAACTGACAGAAATTCAAATTACTTTAAAGAAGAAAAACCTAAATTTTCTAAGAACATTTCATACATTTTGTTTTTATTAATTAATACAAAATATATTTAAATATTTTGAAATTTACTTTTAAATGTGTGAAGTACACTGAGAGAAATGCATATGACTTTAAAGAAGAAAAACTTAAAATATATAACATATAAATTATTTGATTAGAAGAAATCAAAAAAGCTCCATTTAACATTTTCTTAGAACATTTCAAACCTTTTATTTCTATTTATTAATAAAAAATATTTTAAAATATTTTGCAATTTACTTTTAAGTATTTTAAATGGAGCTTACCTCGCGACCAGTCCGGATTGCTGCTGTTGCTGCTGCTGCTGTCCCTGATGAAAGGCAATGGCGGCAAAGAAGGGCAGCGCCGGGGAGAAGATGGGGCGCTGGAACATGGCCGCATCGTAGTTGGGCGGGTAGCTCTGGCGCATGGCCTCCAGCGGATTGGGCAGCGCCAGCGCTGCGGTCGAGGCGCCAACCAGGCCAAGTGGCGGGCTACGTGCGCGTCGCGTCGCCGGCTCGTCGCGACGCAGCAGCGCGGAGACGGAGAACAAATCGGATTTCTTGGCGCTGCTGTTGCTGTTGGCCGTGATAAGCAGCTCCGAGGCGGAGACGGAGGCGGCACTGGGCGAACTCATGCTGGGACTGCCGGGCGGCGAGTCCACCTCCAGCTCCACGGACGAGCTGCTCGAATGTGATCGGGATCTGGAGCGGGAGCGGGAGCGCGAGTGCAGTGAACGGCGCGAATGCCGCGAGTAGCGCTCGTGACTGCTGTCCGCATCGTCCATGTCGATCTGCGAGGAGCAGTGCGAGGCGCTGCGCGATCGTGATCTCGATCGGGAGCGCGACTGCCGCAGCTGCTCGCTGGCGCTCAGATAGGGCAGCAGCTTGGGACGCTGCAGTTGCTGCTGCTGCTGCTGTTGCTGTTGCTGTTGGTTCTTGCTCAGCATCGAGATGGAATTGTTGTTGTCCTCCGCCAAGGCGACGCTGTGCGCCGACAGCGGCGGTGGCTTCAGGCCCGCGGCTGCCACAATTGCCGTCAGGTGTTCAGTCTTGACCAATCTGCTTATGCTAAAGGGGTGCGCTGCATCTATAAGAGAGAGGGGGAGAGAGGATGAAGGGAAGTGAGCTATTAGCGAAATCAGAGCACAGAGCAGCACATCATCAATCACGCACACACACATATGCACCTGTATTACACACCACACACATACACACACACATTCGCTGACAGTTGGCAGCATATCGAATTTCAAATGTAATTATTTTCGTATTCAATCGCCTAATCCACCTTACATGACCATTAATTCACCCTAATCAAGCGCACAGCACAGCAGAGCAGAGCACGGGAACAGGAGCAGGAGCAGCATTCGACGATATTACCAATGCCTTCCCGTTCCGCATTTGACATCAGCGCGTCGTCATCATCAACAATCGTGTTGGTCGAGAGCGACGGTGTCACCCAGTGTACGTACTATAACGCCCAGGGTGTGTGCCACCCGACAAATTAAAACAAATCGAACTCGATTTTGGTGAAATCAGAGCAGAGTTGACAAAATACAAAGGAAGTCCTTTCTCATTCGTAACAGCTGCAAATTTATTATAATTCTTTTCGATACAATTTGTACTTTTTTTGTACTATACGAAAAGTAAGCATTTTGTGATTCTTTTTATAATCGACAAATAATATGAACCTTATAACTGAGGTTATTTCTGCTCCGGGAACATTCTATATAAGGTTTGATATTATTTTCAACAGAAGTAAAAGCTGCCTGTCTATAGAAATTTAACACGAACTCTTGGGGTGATAGCATTTCGAAAGAAATTTAATTAAACATCAAATAAATAATAGATTTAAGTGTAAAATATTTAAAAAAAAGATACAAATGATGATTATCCTTAAAGTCCGAAAGTTCTCACTAATCAAAAAAACAAAAAAATGTTTAATTTTCAGAAAGGATAACATCATTTACTAAGCTTTAACTCACTTAAACAGGCTTAAAATAATAATAGTGAAATTTAATTTGACTTTTTTCAGACTCTTGCTTCTGTTAAACGAAAACGTTTGCCGACAATTTTGTGTGGTGCGCACAAGAGACGCACGGCAGCCTCAGATTCGCCTGTCGAAATGGAATAATAATAATGTGCGTTTAAATAGAACATCTGTTCGGTCCGCACTCGGCTAAATGGAGCATGACAAAACAGAAAACACACAAACAGGCAGACATATTGAGGATTGAGACGACGACGACGACGACGCCCGGCGACTGGCGACTGGCGACACTCGTGGGTTGACGCAGGCGCAAAGGAAAGGGGTAAGGCCAGTGGCAGGGGCAGGGGCAGGGGCAGCATAGCCAGGGGCTTGAGCGAATCCGAATCGAATGAATGAATACGCGTCGCAACAAAAGAATAACAATTTGACAACATTCTAATTCGCCACGCAGATAAAACTGACTGCGTAGGCACAGGGGTTTCTTGGAGTTGGGGTGGAGTGGGTTGACGGTAGAAGGGGGCGATTTTGATGATGCGGCTTTGATTGTGGCACAGCTAGTGAGGCGGCAAACGCAAAGCCAAATAAATATAAACAAAACCCACGCGCAAATTGCAAGCACGCATCCGTCAGATACAGATACATTTGCAGCTACTCAGATACTATATCCCCGAATCGTTTCCATTATTTTTTGGGGGGGTGGCCTTCTGGCGTCAGAGTGTCAAGTGTTTTTATTGCAGCGCCTTTGTTGTTGCGCTTATTGTTCAGTTCTCCCAGTTTTGCCATGTTTTTAAGTGCTTCACAGGGCAACACTTAACAAAACATTCCGTACCGAAGCCTCTCGAAATTAAACAGAATCACACAACACTTGCCAGAGCTGGCCGGAAACTCTAAAGAGTAGCTGGTGCTCTGAGAGGTGAAATATTTGATGCTTGTATCTGTATAATATTTTAATACTTGATCTCTCCAAAAACTTAATTTTTTTAGTTTTCTTGAATGAACATTCGCGAAAACTCGTATTTTTGCGCTTTTGCTATTTTAATTTATCCTCGCAAATTTTCTATTTCAACAGCTCTGCTGAATATAAATGTTACTAACAGTGTGAAGATAACAGCATAATAACATTTGGGTTGCATTCGTTTTTTTAACATATTTTGGTATTTTAAAGTCTTTATAGAAATATAAAACGAGAATTTTCTTATACTTTTTTGAAATAATTCACTAATCAAATACTCAATAAAATTTGTTTCAGTAATTTTATTTAATTTAAAAACTGTTTTGTAACTAAAACTATATTTAAAATACTTTATATAGTATTTATTAATTTGATTACATTTCAGCATTTTTTAATTAACTAATTGTTAATATAAAATGCAAGGTGCCCCACTTATATATCGTCTTTAACTTTTAGTTCCAAATTGTTTCATATTCGTTTGGTAAATTTTCAAATTTTTTTAAAATTAATATCTCGAAGAGCTTTTTCGACATGAAACTTGATAAGAATTACATCTAGCACCAAAACTATCGAAAATCTTTCAGATTAGGCTTTATGGATTATATAAATATTTGAATTCAAGTCTACATTTATTCATTTTATGATCTTTTCATTCGACAATTCTCAGCAGTTTCTTGTAGATAGCCTCTTAGTACTATACTATAATATTCTCGCTAAGAAAAAAATAAATAAGAGAATCATATAAAAAGAAACCTGAGCCCAGCTGGGCATAAACCAGGCAAATTTTAATCATCGCCATTACAGCAAATGTCAATTGCAAACCCTTTATTCTAATTATGCACACAATTGTCCCGGGAGCATTAACATTTTCGCGCCCATTCTGACCATCCAGCAGCCCGGCACCCCAAGCACCCCAAGCACCCACAAGACCTGCACACAACCACCAGCAGGAGCCACACGGCCACCAGCTATGGACCTGGACAGGGAGAGAGAGAGAGAGAGGGGGAGAGGGGGAGGCAGAGACAGAGTAGTACTCAATTTTTCCGAGTTTTAAGTATTGAATGCGAGAAATGGGGAAACGTTTAACGCAGAAAATTGCCGGCAAGTGCGTTGGCCAAAAATCAACCCCGGAGACAAGTGGCTCTGGCTGTGGCTCTGGCTGTGGCTCACGTAGGCCGACTTGTTTAAATGATAATAATGAGCTTAAGCATGTGTCCACAGGGTGGCTGTTGCTGTTGCTCCAGCCTGGAGGCTGACAATGTAAACAGACGACACGCAGCAACAACAACTACGACAACAACAACAAACCGCCCACGAGCCAACCCCGCCCTCAGTTCCATGTTGCGAACCCTTGGTACACTCGCTAGTAAAGTCATAAATTTGTGCACATTAGACATAGCCGTCGTTCGACCCCCCCTCCCCGCAGCCCACACTGGGTGCAGGACCTCGCATCCTGGGCACAGTCTCGACCCACCCTTCGCTTTGCTCATCTGTTTTTATACGCCCGGGAGCAATATTCACGCAATATCCACGCACTTGTGCCCAACAACAAAAAAAAGGTAAAATAATTATTCGACACTGCATGGTAATTGAAATCATTGTTATCCTGTTTATGCACCCCCTACCCCTACCCCAGCCCCAGCCACGTTCTCGCCATTGTGTACCGCGCCCCCTCCCTATCAATTGATGCGCTTATGGCAGGATTATCATTGTTTTGCCCCGACTTTGTTTAGTGGGTGATAATTATTTCAAATGTGCTGTAATCTAATTTCTAATTTCGCCGTTTTTCTAACTTTTTGACAACTGTTCGACAGGTGGAATAAAAATGTATGAAATTGTGCTATGCCAATTTGTATTATAATATTTTGTATAATTCTTTAAATATTTTATGCAATCAATTTGTTGTATGTTGACTATTTTAAAAGTAATGCTTAAATGTGAAAAAATTGAAAAAATTTATTTTGTACCAATTCATATAAACGTTATATATGTGTGTGTGTATGTGTGTGTTAGTGTATGCATGTATGTATATATTTATGCATGCATGTTTGTTTCCTGATACCAAACACAGACAAGCTTATTTGCCGCTGTGCTGCAAATTTAAATAAAACGAACTTCTACCGAGGGCTCTCCTCCTCGATTCTCAAGAATTCAAGTAGGCTCAGCAGTTTTTCATGCTTTGCTAGTAGTGTAGTATTTTTTTTGTTTTATGTTTATTGTTGTTAGGTATGTATGTATGTATGTATGTATGTATGTATGTATGTATGTATGTATGTATGTATGTATGTATGTATGTATGTATGTATGTATGTATGTATGTATGTATGTATGTATGTATGTATGTATGTATGTATGTATGTATGTATGTATGTATGTATGTATGTATGTATGTATGTATGTGTGTATGTATGTATGTATGCATGTATGTATGTATGTATGTATGTATGTATGTATGTGTGTATGTATATATGTATGTATGTATATATGTATGTATGTATGTATGTATGTACATGTGTATGTACATATGTATGTATGTATGTATGTATGCATGTATGTATGTATGTATGTATGTACATGTGTATGTATGTATGTATGTACATATGTATGTATGTGTGCATTTATGTATGTAGGTATCCGGATATGTTTTCCTACATGTTTTGCATGTACGTATTTTTGCAAATATACAAAACAAACATGCATACAATTATGTACAAACAGGCATACATTTATATGCAATTTCCACCGAGGAAGCTTGGGTTCTACGAAAAGTGTGAAACACGTCTCAAATGATTTTTCGTGTAGATCTTTGGAAATAAATTCGAACACGAAACGTCACCCACCAAATTTTTAACCCCCATTTCCACCAAGGAGCGATGGATTTTCCAAAAAGTGTGAAACACCCTTTAAATGAATTTGAACAAAGATCTTCGAAAAGGAGTTAGAGATCGACTGGATGGTAAACAAAAGAGTTTCCTCACATGCCATTGGAATTTCCCGAAACGCCATCTTAGCGTGCACCTTCATAACATTAGGTAAGTGCGGTGAAAATTTCAGCTCTTACGGTATGGACTGTGCATTGATAAACAATCAGTCAGTCAATAAGTCAGTCAGGACAAAGAGTTTTATATATAGAGATGAAAAGGAAACAAATTTAAATTTTGTTCGATTCTGCTTTTAAGAAACAGACAATGACTAACTTATGATTTCCTATATTGATGTTAAGTACATTCTTATTAGATTTCTTTTCGCACATTCGATCGATGCATAATTTACAACGTTTGGAGCCAAGGTACAATAACGATATCGATTGCCGGGCAGAGCCAATCGATCAACAGTAGTTGGGGGCCGCAAAGTCAATATAAATACTGGACGTAGTACAATATTATAAAATAGCTGCCTTTCGGCAAATATGAAAGCGAATAATACAAAAAAAAACAAAAAAAAAAAAGATTCGACGAAACGCGCAGCGAATAAAATAGCGCACAATATAATAAATATAGAGCTTGGGTACCGATATGGCCAAAAGTGGGTGCCATAAAGTTCGGGTAGATAGATTAGGGCCATGATTTGGTCACCGGCAGCCGAACAAAATACCTGATGCATGATTTACGAATTCGTTGAGATTTCCATTCGTTCGATTTCGTATCAGATTAAGAATGCGGCATATGGAGAGCCGCTCGAGTGGGTCTCAACGTCTCAGTTTCCCAATCCCCGGCCTAAGCTCCACTCGTGCTGCTCCACTCCAGGCGGCATTAGATGGGGATTGCGTACTCAAACAAAATCCATGCGGTGGCGAGCAACAGTTGCAGTTGCTGGCGTGTGCTATCGGCAACAGTTGCTGCTGTCGGTGAATGCGCTTTGAAGCGTCTCGAAACGATTGCAAATAAGCCCAGCGCAATTACAAATTACATATAGTTTATTTATTTTTTTAACACACTACAAATCAATCAGGCAACGCCTGGGCAAATGCCAATGCCAATGCAATGATCGTTAGACCTCTGCTAAACGGCTGCCAGCCCCCGCCCCGCCCCCGCCCCCGCCCCTCGCCTTGCCCCCGCCCCTGGCCCTGGGTCTGGGCAGCCCGTCGCAACCCTTGCGCTCAGCTCGGCTTATCGCAGGGCTATAAATCAGAAGGCTATCTAAACTTTAGACTCTTTTTTTTTTTCTTTTTTGCTGATAAATGACATTTAATTGGTGGTCGCTGGCAGCCGCTGTCCCAGCACGTTTTCACTTTTCAAATCCCCCCCAAAAAAAAGGAGAACAATTTATCTATATATACATATATTTCTATATAGGTCCGACTCGGACAGATTTCAAGTTGCAAAATCAAGTCGAAAATTCTTTTTGCAATTCAATATTATCTGTCGACATTGCAGAGTTCCTGTTTGGTTTGTTTTATGATACTCGGTAGAAGCTTCTTTATTTGCTTAAATATTTTTGTGATTTTTTCGCCAGAACTTATCGATAACAAGAGCTATAGAGAAATATAAAACGCAATTGCGCCTATATAATGATATAGAGAGCACAATTTCCCTTTATTGACCAACATAAAAAACCTTATCGAGTGCACTCAAAATATCATTTGATACATTTCACTCTCTAGTCTCCGCATACTTTAAGCATATTTGCCCATTTCAGTTGGTTAGCATATCTGCCTTTTTTCTGTGTGATGGAGTGGGGCGGGGAGGGTTGGGGATACAAGGTGTTAATTTCGTATATTTCGTACTGCTCAGGGTCCAATTTTAGCTGGGGCTGTAAACTGTCTGTGAGCTCGTATCACAGCCATAAGCTGATATCGACTGGTAGCGTTTATGAGGCTTAAATGCGATATCAATATCCTACAGAAATCGCAGTACCTCACACTTAATGCTGAAATAAACCACAGTTGCTCAGTCAAGTTAGGAACGGTCTAACGAAATGGCGCAGAACTCAAGAACTCTTGGGTTTACTTCTATAAATGGAAAATACCTTATATATTATATCATCTAATATGATCCTACATTAACAAGTATGATATATTTTGATGATTTAAGATAGGAGATATAGGATAGGTTATACAAATTATATGGCTATCTGAAAAACTTTTTTTGTAGAATTGAAAAAACATGCTATGAATATCTGAAAATATATTCTATAATATTATATAACTCAAAGTACTACAAACTCAATGATTCTATATAATATGATAATATGGGAAATGGAAATATTGTCAAATGTTTATATAGAATAGAAACGATGGAACAGATATTTAGTTAATACGTAACTCTCTGGCCTTATATGAAACAATATGATCCTTCATATTTTAAATATTGATCGTAAAACTTATTATGTAATTATATGGTATTATATGATACCTTTCAAAGCGATCCTTATTATTAAAAGCATAGATTATAAAGTAGAGCAGTTTATTTGACGCAAAGGATTCTTGCACCTTCCTCGACTCATTGATAATCTTTTGTATACTTGCGATATTTACATATTTATTTGGCAATCTGATTTTTGGTTTTGGGTGTAAAATCTGTTCCAATTTCGACAGCTTGGAACGTGACGAGAAAGTGTTTGGGAATGCTTAAAGGGTTCTGTTTCACACCCGAAATTGATTTTTCTTTGTCAAACATGGTGGAGATGATAAACCGAGCAAATATAATCGGATCATAAATAAAAGTGGACTCATTTTTAATGTGGCATCAACTATGCGAGTGTTCTTTTTCTCTTCCATATTTTGCGGTCGGCTCAACGAACTTCTTGTGGTTGTTGCTGTTGTTGTTGTGTAGTTATCGGTTTGTCGTTGCTTTTACGATACTTTTACTCTTTCAACTTTACAACTGGGCGAGGATATTGACATGTTTAGATGTCGTTACCTATTTACCTTTCGGATCGTAAATCATAACGCGTGTGCGGTGTGCGTAGTTATTAGCGACAGAGTACACAGCACGGACAGCACGGACAGCAACAGCTACAAATGTATCTTGTAGATACATGCTCTATATATGTATATATATGTATAAGGGAGAGTGTTGCTGTTGCATTGTTTGCTAGCTGACTGGTTGACGGGCTGACTGTTTTGGTATCTTTATAGATTTACAATGCCCAATTTTCGTCTACTTGGGAGAAGTTGAAAGATATATGACAGGCGTTGAGCGCATATTCGATGAGTTGCCAATGATTACGACGTGTGCCATAAATATTTCATAAATATTGCTCTGATTTTCGTTGCGACAATTTGTTATTGATCAATAATGTACGAGTGCCAAAGGTAGCTAGCTAGCACTGTTAGCGACAATCACTACACTGAGCGAAAATTAGTCAGCCATTCAAATAGAACAAAAGAACTCGAGTACCTAATAAATGCTTAGAAAGAAAAGTTGTTTCTTAAATTAATTTAAAATATATATATATAAATTAACAAATAATATACAAATATAAGAAAATACATTTATATAAAAATAAAATGATATATGACTTTATTACTTTGATTTAAACTAATTAATTAATTGATTTATACAAAAAAAAATTACTTTAAATTTAAGACTAGAACAATTTAGAGACTTCTCTCAGTGTACGCGTATTTGAAGTGCCTTTTTTTAAAGCTGTTCAGCTCGAGTCGCTATGTGAATGCCCTACACTGAATACACGTGTTGAGCCTTAAAGCTAATCATTTCTTTTTTGCTTCGATTGTTGAACCACTTCAGATTATAAACCAGGCAGTCATCGTGATTGTTTTGGGAATTAGTTTTGAAACCTTTTCGAGTTCCGATCCGTTCCAAAAGATATGTGGTGCAGAAAGGCAGCTGCTGCTTGGTGTGTCGCCTATGCCCTGGCTTCGATATTGTGTTTATTTTTTATTAATTTACAACAATTTTCGATGCGTAAATTTTCCAGATAGTAGACACCTAAACACTTGGCTCTGATTAGAGAGCTCTTGACTCTGGGCCGTCGGATGGCAATGGATCGATTTATATGTACATATTCGATAGGATATTTCGATTGCTTTTAATTGATTCGAATCGCCGTTCAATTGTTTGGTGTGATTGAAAATGGCTTAAGAATTTATTGTAGAATTTATATCGCCCCCCAACCATAACGCCACATACTCATCTAATCTATACATAAACACATAAATTATATGTATCAATATCAATATGTTCTTTTTGTGCCCAAATACCGATCACATTTCTCACTGATATCATTTGGCAAGTATGCGCAGCTGTTGTTGTTGTTGTTCTGCCTGATCATTAGCCCATATGAATCAGTGCGTGAGGTTCTCTGATTAGACCATTTGATCTCTGACTCGTGCTCGTGCTCGTGCTCGACTCATCGTCTAGCTGGGCCTCCCTCTTAAGTAGATTGTCGAGCGGGGGCGACTGTCCGCCAGCCGTGGGCAATTTTAATTTAACTTAATTCGTGACTCACTTTGCGCTACGGTAAAACGTAACCCATTGACAAAGTTTTGCTATGTTTTTCTATTAATTGAATGAGGCCGGGCCGGGCCGGTCTGGGCTGGGCCGGGGTAAAAAACTTCGGGTTGGTGTTGATCCATTTGGCGCATGCGACAATTTAAATTGTTGTCTTTGCTCAATGGGAAATCGAGACGGAAATTACTTGTGTATACGACCTTTGCTCCTGGCAGGGGTAGGCTATGATAATTAATGAGACAGGCTTAAGAATATTTACTGTTGAAATAAACGATCTTTAGATCTTGGCAGCTCTATTTAATCATTCATCACTTTCCTTAACTTACCTTAGGCTCGATAAATTAAGAGTGAAAGTTAATATATATTAAAAAAAAAACTAGGTTTTCGCATGGAATATGTATGTACATATGATCTAATCTTTGGAGCTATGAGCTACATATATGTATGTTGCTCTGTGTTTAGTCTTCAAACTGAACAATTTTCTTGAAAATTTAGAAATTTATTTCTCAAGATTGAAGCGAACGAAGTTTTTCGATGCATTCTGAATAGGTATATCATTTTCCTTTGGATCTGTGGATTATTTCTAACTAGAACTTAAGATTTTTCCCCAAACGAAATATAGTCTTGTGTATGTATTTATAAGGTGCATATAAGATTTCTACATTTCAATTAATTTTTAATAATTTGAAAGTTCTTATTTTTGAAAAAAAAATTTTTTTTTAGTAAATATTTTTTATTTAAGACTTATGAAAACACCTAAAAGAAACTAGTCGAATCAAAAATTCGATTAAGCGCTTAAACTTTTTTTTTACTTATGAAAACAATCTCAATCGGAATTCTCAGGCGCAAACTAAGTGCGCATGATACACAAACAAAATTAAAGCGAATTTAATCACATTTCCCGTTCAAAGCGTTGAGATTTTTTGTGATACTTATTTTTGGCCACATGCGATACTCAGTGGGGAGGGTCGCACACAAGGAAATCGTGGCGATGATTGTGCAACGGCGACAACTCGACGGGAGTGGCCAATCAGTCAACCCGGCGCATGGGGGACACTCAGGAAATTGTGGAAAGCTGCTTCGCCAATATTTTACCAAAAAATATTTCAACAAACAAAGCGAAATTCATTTTCACGAGCGGCCAACAAAAAAGAACCCAGAGAAAACCCCAACAACACGAAAAGTAAACGCATAGAGAATGTGAAAATGGCGAACAGAAAAACGGAAAGTGGAGAATGAAAAAAAAAAGCCGTGGCGCGCCAAACGGAATTGAAAATTCTGCACAGCACGGGTGAGTGTGTGTGTGCCTGTGTGTGTGTGTGTGTTTGTGTGTTTGGGCATATCCATGTCTGTGCCGGGCTCAAGCTGCGGAGCTAAAAACATATCCGCTGGATACATGTAATGCCGGTAAATGAAATCCGCTTGTCGCTGGCTATGTGTGCGTGCGTGTGTGTGTGTGTGTGTGTGTGTGTGTGTGTGTGTGTGTGTGAGTGTGTGTGTGTGTGTGTTTCAGAGCATGGCCGTGCGCTTGCACACTCATTCATTCATTCAATGCTCATATTTGAAACTCAACTGCGATGGCGACGACAACGACCAGATACACACACATACACACACACGGATACACACACCATATGCCTGCTGTCTGTATCTGTATCTATGAGTTTGTCCGTTTGGCTTGTCCGTGCGCACTCGTTTCCGTATCTGTGGTTCGCTATGGATTTTTCAATCCCCGATATCCATTTGTCCGCCATGTCCACACGGAAGATTTGCACATTAAGCGCCCCACACACACACACACACGCACACACACACGCACACACAAACGGAATAATGAATATTTTCAGCACTGCCATACCCCCACACCGCCCACTGCCCCTCCCCCCGGCCCGTTCGGACAGCACAGAGAGCAATTTTTTTCAATTAATCTGACATTGTTCTGGGCCTGCTCGTTGGCGGCTTTTGGCCAACGTCAACTGCCTGTTGGCGATTGTCAGAATTGCAATATTTTAAAATCACACATTATTCAAATAATTTTTAAAAATTTTCCTGCCATCTGCGTGTGCGTGTGTGTGTGTGTGTGAGTTAACTGGCAATATTTTTAATTAACTTGGGAATATGAAATGCGGCATTTGGGAAAACCTGCTGACGGGTCAGCATTGCCTGTGGACTGGGATAAAGCTCTGCCTACGCGTGGCCTGGGCTAAAGCTCTGCCTACATTCGCAATAAACAGAATATAGTTCAAGTTAAAAAAACATGTGCATACTGTATATACAATTTAAATATCTCAGGGCTTGCGTAGATACATTCTTTAATACATATGTATGCTTGTCTGAGAGCCAAGCCAAATAATGTTTCTTGCAACTATTTTCGCTAAATAAAAAGTCTCAAGTTATCAAACTATCAAGCAAATAATGTTTAAATAAATCTATAAATTTTAAATTTGCTTCAAGTAATTGGACAAATCGTTATGGATTATAATTTGCTTCTTCTTTTTATTGCAGACTTTTTAAAAAACAAATATTCTGTAAAAAATTCGTTCATTAATTTGTTTGAATTTGTAATATTAGTACATTTTCTTGAGTTCGTCAGAAAAAAATTAATAAATGTCTTACATTCTTTTTGTATAGGGTATCTTTATGGGCATATGTAATATATACTGTTTAACATTCTGAAAGCTTTAACTATCGCAGTGAAAAGTTAATTATAAAGTTAGTTATAGTTTATATGTATATAGTGGGCCAGGTATTCACGTATGATAATTGATGCAAAACCCATTTGGAACTTAAAAGTTTTCAAGTAAAATAAGACATAGATTTAATTTGGGAATAAAAACCTTAGAGTGATTAATTTTTAAGAAATCTTAGTTACTTCAAATTCATTGACAGGGTATGTCTTAGTCGTGCACTTGTTTGGCACATTTTTTTTTTATACTCGTCTTTATTTCTTTTTGTCATCTGCATAAATTGTTAGGTAGATATTGTGTCTGCCCGATCTTAGGTTCAAGGGTAACACTTGACTTGATTGGATTTTTCCTCACATTTTCAATGTTGGGACAGCACAGACACTATTTATATGAATATTCATGGGCCCGTTGCAAAAGCAAAGCTACAGAGGTTCAGACATTGTACTTCTTACAATAGTACAGATGGAAATCATTTTAATAATTTTATTAAGATTTTTATTTAAATTTATTTGCATTTATTAAAGCAAAGACCGGAGAGTTTTAAAGCTTTATGTTTTGTGAAAAGCAAAAGAATTTATTTAATTAATTAGATTATATAAAAGAAACAAAATATGTGTCCCAATGGGAAGCGCCCTTATATTTAACTAAATATTATTCACATGTAAAAAATGAAATTATAGTTAACATAATTAAAAAGGAATATTTACGATACAAAGATGCTCACACTTAATCTTGCCAGTTATTTGTTGTATATGGATATATTATTAGAGAGAATTGAAAGATCATAGAGAAAATATATTATAGAAAAAAATAAAATAAATAAAAAATAATATAATATATTCTCAATATATCTCAAATATATCAATCGTATTATATTCATAATTACAATATTTCCCAAAGTATTTGTTTAATTTTTTTTTTAGCTAGTAATTGTTTTTTCATATGCTTATTTCTGATTTATAATAATTTTATTTTGTTTTTCCATTTGCGGAGTTCCCCTACTTCTACAGGTATTAAATAGTAAGCTGCACGTGAATTTGTAATGTAAGTGCGAAGGGAAGCAGGCATGTTGTTAGTATTTAAGTATTTGCATATCGATAAGAATCAGATTGATTTAAATCAAATAATTATATGCCACAATATATAAATACCATAGTATTTGCAGGCTGTCTTTCAAGAACCTATCAGTTTTATCATAAACAGACTTTGCTAGTGCCTCTGTGCCTTTTCCTCTTTAAAGCTTTAACTTGTTGCGAATTACAAGGGTTAAGCTCCGAAAAAGTCAAGGAAAGGATTCTAGCATACATTTTTATTCACATTCGCAACATTCACTTAAGTAGATAAAACCACATTTAGTCAATTATTGATATAGACTTCTTTGCTTTCGGATGATAGTTCCTAGAGTGTCAACTATATGTAAGGGCATGTATTATTTGGGTATAGTCAGATTGGAAAATAACTTTTCCTCCTCCTGATCCTCTTTGCCTCAATTATATTTATTAAATTTCCGATTATGTATAATACTTCACTTAGGTGCATACGTTTGTATAGGATTCTCTCTTATCTGTATCTTTTGCTTACCGTCGGTGTTTCGCTTCTTGGGCAGCACCGCCTTGAAGGCGGACATGGGCGCGTAATCATGTGGCGATGTAGCCGCCGGCGGCAATTGCTGCTGCTGCTGCTGCTGTTGATGATGTGAATTCACCGTGATTTGGGCCGGTTGCATGCGCTGGTGCAGCAGCTGCGTGGGCGAGGGTATTGCTGCCATTGTGGTCAAGGTGCTGAGATCGCGCACGTGTAGAGCGGCGCTTGACGTGGCGGTTGAGGGCGATGCGGAGGATGAGGGGCTGGCGCCAAAGGGGCCGCCGGGAAAATCAGCTGCAATGGCGGGCTTGAAGTTGCCCAAACTGTAGTCGATGGGCAGGTGATGCTGTTGCGCCGGCGGCGGACCAGCGGAGGCGGCCGGATGCAGCAGATTCTGATTCTGGTCAGGCGCTTGCATCTTGCCAACGTTCATGAGTTGAGTTTTTGGTTTGTTTTTTTTTGGCTTTTTTTTGGTTTTATTTGTTTTTTTTTTGATAACGTTTAAAAGCTTTGGAGTGGCACACGCGACGGCATGGGCAGCGAAAACGGCAGCGGATACGGATGTGGGAACTCGGTAAGCGGAAACGGATTTACACGCGCGTTCGACAACGGCAACTGTTACGGAACAGATTTCTTTTGGCTTTTATCAGCCATGCAAGCAGCTGCTGGGCTGTTGTATAACTGTTGTGTTCGGCGTCATCGAGCGGACTAAAACCGTAAAAGTTAATCACGGTCGGTCGCTGGGCGCGCAGAGTTGGAAGTCATGGAACGCGGCTGGCTGACGCCGGCGCCAGCTGAGGCTGACGCTGAAGCTGAGAGTGTGAATCTGGCGGCTGATTGAAACAACAGCAACAGCAACGTCGGCAGCGACAGTGGCAGCGGCAGCAGCGAGTGCCTGCACTTGACACGCCACGCTGTGGGGTGGGCTGGGGTGGGGGTGGTAGCTGGAAGGGTGCTGAGGTGGCTGCTGGTTGCGCCAGCTTATCGCAGCACGCAAATTCAACCGACTATTCCAATTGTTGCGATTGTTCCGATTTCCCAGCCAAGATTGGAAGAAATCAAGTTAGGCGTCGACGCCAACGGCGACGTCAACGACGGCAGCGACAGCGAAGTTAGCGCCAGCGAGAGGCTGCGAGAGCAAACACAGCAGCAACAACAACAAATGCTCGCACTCGTTGGCTTTAGTTGCGGTTACAGTTATTCAGCATGTGTGAACTGAGCGAGCGACCGCACCGAAACGAACCGTCTGTGCGCCACAAAGCACAGCGACTGACGAAACAAAGCAGAAACAACGACAACAACGACGACGACAACGGGAACGACGCGCTCTGGCGTTCTCTGCTTTGATAAGCGTGCGACACCCACCACCACCAGCGCGCCACCCAAGTGACTTGTGCGAGCGAGACGGCTAGCTGGAGTGTGCATTCCAGTTGGAATCACAGCTGGAAGTCTGTGTGGGCCACCACCATTGCTGCATATGCGCGCGCTCACTCGCACGCGCACACCGCGTGCGGCAACAGCTGCTGCCCGTCCTGGTCGCACACGTTGGACAGCCTGTTGATTTGGTTGGGCTACGCCCAGTTTCCAGAACGTCACGCTTAATCTGGATTTGGTATTGCCCTGGTGCTTGTTGTTGGTATTTTTAGTGCGCATACCGCTTTGATTCGTTCAAATCAATGCGCCACTCACGGGCCAAGGGTGTGGGAATAGACGCGTGCAGCGAGCGGGTGATGGCGGGGTGGGGCCTTTTGCGATGGGGTTTGTTTGGATCGCCTTTGGTTTTCAGTTGGGCTGGTCCTCCATGGCCATCATGATTGCCACACAATGTGCTGTAATCGCCGTTGTCTTTCGCCTCTGCTATGCGCACTGCGTTCCATTTTCTAATTTCAAGTGCTTTCCGGCACCTCACTCAAGTGCCTTACCTCATTCACAATTCATTCAGCCCCCCTCCTCCACCCAATAGCTTTGCGACTTTGACTTGCCACTTGGCAATCCCTTACGGCTCAACAGTCCAATTCAAGCGTATTTGCCACCAAATCGATCGGAAGTGCTTTGAATTGTTAAAAGCCAACGAGCCAATGGCAGCTGTCTAACAGAGCAGAAAGGATGAGGCAAAGGAAAGCCAACTTAAGAAGAAAATCATTTTTATTCGGCAAACATCGAAGCAAGCTGTTTAGTTTCTATAATTCCAAAAGCATTTCCATACAATATTCTTATGTATTTATTGAATTGAAAATAAATTATAAAAAGGCATTATTTAATTTAAAGAGAGATCAATTAAAGTGTTGTAATAGAGGCTGGGAAACAGAATTAAACTCAATTCCTTTTACTTTTATTATTATTATTTAGCATTGTAAAAAACCACAATATTCAAATATTTTTAAAATATATTTGATCGTATTTGTAGTATCTTTTCTTAAGAAGTAAGAAAAGAAAAGCAAGATATTTATAGAGAGAAAGATTGTGTGACAAATAAGCTGACTCGAATTATATGTATATACCAAGGCTGCAAGCCGACTTTGAACCAAACCAGTTCGAACCCAGATTAAAAATTGAATGTAGTCCTTAACTTCTGTATGAAATTATTAACGGCATGCAATACTTTCAGTAGAACAGGCAATTAGCATGTTAAATTAAAAATATAACTATTTCAGTGGGTTTGAACCGTGAACCAAACTGCCCACAATTTTTATTTGGACCTGCATCCCTGATATAAGATGTTGTACGGTCGGAGAAGTGTATTTAAGCACAGTCATGAAAGTTGTGAATTTTCGCCATGATCTATAGAGTTGATAAAGTTGCCAGACTATCAACAATTGTTGTACTCTGTTCACAAATTGATGTTCACCTAGATGTCCAAATGAATGCAACTATTCTCGACGCAAAGATATACAAAATCGTGAAATATATCCTTTTCAAAGAAGAAGAAGGTGCACAAATAATTTTAACAGAGTTTCAAAGCTGGAACTACCAAATTTTCGAAAAAATACCTCCTCTAGCATCACAAAAATTGCGAAAATCATCTGAAAGTCATTTATTTATAGCTTTAGGGTTACCATGCTAATAATAATTATTTTAATGATAATCAATACTGAGAAAAGCTGCTACATAGTATTAATTTTCTTAATTTTCTTAATTAATATAAAAGAATCCTTAAATTTGGATTGAATTTTGTTTAAAAATGTCGCGAAATTAATTTCGAGCTAACGCATTTAAATGGAATCGCGTCAGTCTTGTGCATGTCAGCCAGATTTGAGTTTGTCTAATTGAGTCTTCAGCGAGTCGGGGCAGTCGATGCAACGGGCTGCTGTGGCTCGGATGACGGAAGCCGCCTTGGAGAGCCACTTGCCTGGAGTCAGAGCAGGCCCCGGCTAAATTTAGTGTGTAATTCTTGAAATCGTTGCCATGTGTTGCAGATGGCGCCCGATTCCAGCTGACACAAATATGTAATTCAGTATTTCTTTTTTTTTCGTGGCCTCAAGCGGCAGACTGGGCTCTGGGATCTGGGCCGAGAGATCAGCGAAAGAAATCTGTGACGCAAAGTTGGCGGGAACGGGTGCTCATAACACTTATTTATGTGCATGTTGAAATGGGAGCATTAGCTCGCTGTGTTTGTAAATATTTGTCATAATTTGGGAGGGGAGCCAGCCCAGCACACATGCCATAGGGGCCGCTCACACTTCCCGAGTTTGGCCCCCAAAACTCGCAGACGTCTCGAGGTCTTCATATTTGGGGAACGTTTTTTATTTTATTAAGTGTTGCTTCGTCGGGCTTTTAATGTCGCAATTAAATGCATGAGTTTTTAAAAATTAGATGCTTGTCAAAATTTATTATTTATGATGCTCGAAAAGCTTCCCGTCTGTGCATAAAGCTGTTCAGCGACTAGAGCAAGACGTCCATCTATTTTCCCTACCATTTGCATAAGTCGGCAGTGGAAAATCTGTGACTTACTTGGGGACTGCCCTTCGCATTTGTTCCCACATTAAATGTGGGATCACAAGTGAACTAATTTGTGGAATGTTGAGAATCTTAAGAATCTGCAATTAATGGAAACTTTTAGTCGACTTCTCTTCTTTTTTATATATTATCAGCCTATTGTAAATATATTTCCGGAATTCAAAATTATAATAAATACCTATAACATGCTTTACTATAAAGACAATGAAGTTGCTGGGCACAAAAAAACTTAAGCGAAATCCGAACTTATGCAAAAAGAACCTCAAGTATGGGAGCTGGTTCAAACCGTGTGACTTTACAGGGTATTATGCCAAAGCTTACGATAGGCAGATATAAATATTGTACCGACGATCTCAGAGATTAAATTGTGGATGCAGTTTGTAATAGCCAGTATACATCACATACGCATCAAGTGTTTATTAAGTATCGACATAGTTTATAGTTTAAGCTAAAATAGTTCGCCTGTCTCAGTTGTAGTTCGGGAAATTAAGTGACGATGAGATCGATCTACCTTTGCCTCGCCAGCGTGGCGACCTTTGGTCGGAACGCAGTTTTTGCAGAATGTTCCGGGCTTTTCCAAGAAATATATTAATTAAAGACAGTCGTTTCCACTTAATTTATTTACAAATTATATTATGTTTATATCCAACTTTAGGACTATCGTCTGGCGCCCTTTTATTTGTATAGGGCATTCTATAAAATTTCATATATTTATTTTAATATATGTAACAATATATGTACTATTCAAACTTGATGTCTCCTGGAACTGTTCTATTGTAGGCCAGCTCAAAAATGTTCAAGTCTTTCAGATTGCATAGAAATTACAATTTTAAAATTGAAAACAAACTATAGAAATCTTTTTTAGTGATTGTCTATCATTAATATTATTAATCATAGCATTATTGAAAAGATCTTAACTCGGACAGGATAGCTTGTTATTGTGATTTAAGAAAATGTATTTGATCTGATCGAGTCTTCCAAATAATAAATGTCAATATTTCGTGCATAATATTAATAATATCATTAAACAGAGTGTCACATTTAAGTATTTAGAAATTCTTAGATAATGCCTAGAGTACAGCTTGTAACATCTGATTATAAGCAACTATATCTTGTGCGATTGTAAATGATATATTAGAACTATTGCTCAGTAATTATTCGCAACAAAATGCCGCAACGCGCCAATAAAGTAGCTGTAAAGAATATATATACTGGTTACGCATACGCCACGTTATCAGCACGGAATCTGGATCCTTCTCAGTGCAGATATTAGGTCTCATATGAGGCCATCTTGAGGAATGTCTTCCATTGGCTGGGCTCTGCACATTTATGTAGGTGAGCAGAAACGGTTCGATTGTGAGTTGTAAAGACTCAAATGAAGTTTTACAGCAGCAGTAAAATATATTTTTGACATGAATTTTCAATCAGAATTTTAATAGCCCTTAATAATAACATGGCTATCAGTTATCAGGGCACACAATCGGTTATCAAAGCAATTTTCGGTGCGAGAAAAACCTCAACCACAGCAAGTAAGTGTGCTCAAGTCGGACCTGCCCGACTAGGCAATACCCTGTTCCCAGCGGATTGCTATCATTATAAACATTCTAGTTTTTTTCTTTATATATAGATACTTTCTACCTAGTTTCTCCTTTCCTTAGCCTCGCACTACAGGATTGTGTTATTTCTTAACTTCGGTGTGTATAGTCCGATCTTTATGAAAATTCCAGGGAATTCATATGTCATCGAAATGGGTGTAAATATCATAGTCCAAGGCTATACCACCAAAAAGGGGGCGGGGGATTCTAGATCTTTCAGTACTCCGCAAGAAATTACGACCTTAATCAGGTCCGATATATGCTGATAAAACCTAACATGACTATTGATACTTATCGATTCAAAGGAGATGAGCTATCGATCCTTTGAAACATAGAAGCTCCTACGTTGATCGATGTTCATACAGACGGACGGATTAACAGACAGACAAACAGGATTACAATATATACTTTTATACTGAATATATATATACTTTAAAGAGTTGGAGAAGTCTCCTCCAGCCTGTTACATACACTTGCACAAAATCATAATACCCATTCTTTGTCTTTTGTTTTGCAGGGTATAAGAACCACGGGCCACTAAAGCAGAACGACTCAGCGGATCGTCGGATCGGCAATCAGCAAAACGTTGTACTGATTGCCCCGTGTCCGTATCCGTCTCTTGGCGTGCACCGGGTATCGGGTATCGGGTATGATGAGGTGTTGGTGCTGGTGCTGGTGCTGGTTGCCTCTATTACCTCTGTGTGGTGGCAATATTCCACCACCGAAGCTATAAATAAATTATTTATAGCTCTGACTCCAGTTGGACGCGGCATTGCTGTTGTTGTTGATTTAGTGCCTCTTTATAGATCGATAGATGTATGTGCGACTGTCGCTGTGTGTGTGAGTGTGTGCGCGGATCTGGATGCATAAACGGGACGCTTACTTGATGATAGAGACCCATTACGCCTCCAACTTCCACCGCCCAGCTCCCACCTTCCCAAACTGCAGTTAGCTGCGGTTCGGGTGGGTTCGGCGGGTCGAGCCTCCTGTTGCTGTCCATACTGGTGGTGCGTGGTGTTCGAGCTCTTATCTAATCGACGGCAATGGTGGGCCACAGATCGATTGCGGGCTGGGCTGACTCTGTGCGGCTGATAGGCCCATATATAGCGCCCAGAGGCGGCAGATTGAAATAAAACTCCGGTTTTATAGCCACCACAAATACCCCGGCCGTATGGGGCTGCCCTTTAGCTCCACAGTCTTTGCTATGGCCATGCCACGTAATTATTTATGGCCCGATTTACACAAACAGCAATTTGTATTGTAATTATTGACTATTTTCAATTTCCTGGCTTCACACTGGAAGCTACGAGCGTGAAAGACGCTCTACAAAGGGTCGTGACTCGTTTCACTCGAGATCCGCAAAATATTGTGATACATAGGTGAAATACCTTAACCTTAAACTCTGGTCTATATCTCTGAATTCCTTGCTTCATACTGGAAACTACGAACTCGCATTATTTAAAACGTTCCCTAAACCTTTATAGAAACGCCGTAAATCTATTCACATGAAATTCACAAATTATAGTGAAATATACGTGAATCAATTTGATCAACTCTTAGCTTTGCTACGACCATATCCCAGAAGGTTCAGGCATATGTACATACTTCTAATAGAATACATACGCCCCGTAAGTGTACTATAATATAGACGGCAATTGGAAAGGGCAATTGCCCTGAAGCTTTGTTGATTGATATTTGTGTAATTTACGACATGTAACTGCGGCAAATGTCTGTAAACAAGTCTGGATGCGTATATATCTGACGTTGCGATGGCGACATAAAGTCTACGAGTTTCGGGCCGGGTTACCTTCTCTCCACGTTTATTGATAAGTTATAATTATTTTTATGGTCGGGCTTGTTTGCTGCCACCACCTTTACCAGGAGATAAAAGACCAGATATACGAGTGCTCGTCCATTATTTAACCAGCGGATTAATCAGAGAACGTGACGAGAGCGACCATACTACTTACTGCATGGTAAATATTTGGTTAACGTCGAAAATATAGACGAATGTCTAGTTGCTTCTAGTTGAGGCTGCGAAACAGATTGAATTACCGTCAACCAAAACCTAAATATTAAAAGAAACCTTTATTTCAAATCCAACGAAGAGACTTTTATAGAGGCAGCTGCCGCTTAGAAGCGCACGTCCTGGAAGAACCACTTAAATTTGCCCTCCTTGTACAGCGACTCGAACTTCTCGCGCGACTGGAACCGGCACATTTTGCGCAGAGCGGGATCCATCAGATCCCTGGCCACCAGCTGCTCGAAGCTGACGTCGTTCGCCGTGTAGCGTGTGGGCATCAGGTGTGTGTATCTCAGTCTCTTCAGGAAGGTCTTGAACTTGGATCTCCGCTTCAAATAGTTCGTGTCCATCTTTCTGGTCAACTTGCGCGTGGAACCGTCGATGCCCGCGACAAGCGCATGACCCAAGGGCTTATTCTCCGGCTTGCCATCATCGGAGGTCTTCACAATGATGGCCTTGCAGCCAGCGTAACGTCCAGTCAGGACAATGACGATCTTGCCCTGTTTGTAAATTTTCTTTATCTTCATCATAAAGGTTTGCTGGGCAGTAAATATTTTTGAATATACTATTTGAATCCCTTAAGTTACATAAGGAAATGACAGTGAACGCAAAAGTTACTCAACAAAAAAAATTTTCGAAACCCCGTTTTAGTAAAAAATGTGGCCTACTATATCTTACAGTTAAGTCTGTGCGTAGATTAATAGTCAGTAAGTCAGTGAAAAATGTGGAATCTATATAGTAGATATGTAAGACAACTTGCGTTAGCTAAGAAACTTGAGTTTTTAACCAATTTATGTTATGTAAGACCGCGATAATATTCCACCCGCAAGCGTAAAATAGATTTACTATCCGATTGGCCTCAAACTCATTATGAATCATTTAAAAAAACTATAATAGAACTTAAAATTTAATACTTAAATAACAATTAAAAAGGCATTTTCAAATCCACCCGTCGAAAGTGGAAAATGGGTGGAAATAGTTGAGTTCAGAATTAATTTCAAAGCTCTAGCTTCTATAGCCACAGCTATTTGGAAAATTCCAACTGGAAGTGTTGAAAAGTCGTGGAAAATGAAAACTTTTTACCATCTGATCGGATTCAAACTAATTTTGAAAGATCCTTGTAGAAATTCAATTGTAAAATGTCCTTCACTTTTCACTTCAGGTATATGAGAAAGTTTAATTTTCAATCTTAAACTGATATTTAATGAAAATACGTGTATTTTCCAACTGTTTTTTCTGTGTTTTCCGTCCGATCGACTTTAAAATAAGCTTTATGAGAAGTATAACTAAAATCGTGAAGATCAAAGTAATGCATGTAGATATAAATTTGTGTAAAAAGTAAAGTTTAAAACTTGAAGAAAAATCATAATCCATGCAAGTAAACCATATAAATATATTTATGTAAACTGAGCTGGTTTTGAATTGGTTTACCAATGAAATTAAATAAAAATGCAGGCAAAAAGTCTACAATATTGATTTTCGTTCCGCCAACACGTATTTGTCTGGCAATTCGTAGCTTGTTTTTTACCAATTTTGTCAAATAAACATGATTTTGATTGAAATACAAACGGGTTAGTTGCAGAATGTTGTATTTATAAGGTGCACATTGTTTTTCTAACCGCACAATTCGCCGACGCGGTGAGAGATTTAACAAAAATAAAAACGCCAAGCGACAAGAACAACAACAGCAGCAGCAAAAACAACAACAAATGTTGTCCAAAAGCTAATTACCGAACAAACGAATTCGAATTCGATTGAATCGATTGATTTTTCCAGTGGGCAACCAGATAAGAGCAACCATTGCGCCGATTAAGATTTGTTATCTGTGAAAACAGAGGCGCAATCGCAGACCCTACCATGCGCAGTGCCCGCAGAGCTGTGATTGGGTCGCCCCAGCGCCAAGTGGGAGGAGCTCTGGGCTTCGTCTCACCTCGCATTGGTGGGGCATCGAACCCGTCGACCCGCTGCCCGGAACACACCAGGCCCTGATTCACGTGTGTGTGTGCGTGTGTGTGTGCGTGTGTGTGTGCGAGTGTGTGTCTGAACTAAAGTAGAGCAGCCATATCCGAAAAATTCCAGTGCCAGTGCCATGTTCGGGGCGGAGCCAGCGCATTGTTTAAATCAAGGTAAAACAAATACAAAACGAACAAAAATATTTGCACACTACATATGTATATATACACACACACACATATATATATATATATATATATATATATATAAGTAATGCGTGTGTTTGTTTTTAGTTAACGAACAAGGGCAACTTTCGTAATACATTTTGCCCGCTGCCTCGTTTTAAATAATTGAGTACCTGATTTAAATGTCAACATTGAGCTGCACTTTTTCTGCAAATAAATAAATGGAATACAATCGAAAGAAGTTGTATATAAACAAATATGTATACATATGTATACACATAATGAAGGAACATTGGAAACACATTTGTTATTGTACTTTAGCGATAATTGAAACTATTGTTGACCGACACAAATCCCCAATACTCTGATAATGTTTATTGTTTTGAGGTACAACTCATGCGAATCATTTCTAGATAAGCCAAGCAATTGGAATTTAAAAAATAAATTAAATAGTTTTTTAATTGTGCATTTTGTAGCTAGCTTGAAAAGTCGCTTCGGAAGGTTCCTAAATCAAAATGAAAGTGTTTTAATTTTGAATCTTTAAGCTGAATAACAAATTTATTTAACGTATGTTGGTTTGTAACGGATTTTTGTTTATTTTCTGTAATTATGTTTCTAATGTTATTAAAAATTTTTACTTTTTGTAGAATTCTGCAGAAGTCGCCTTAACATAAGCCAAAAGCACTACCAAATTCTATCCTTATGTATTGAATACTTAAATTGAGTCTCGTTTTGTCGACAATTAATAAATATTAAGTTAATGTATCATACATATCATATCATATCAATACATATCTTCCAAATTATTCAACATTTAATCCATATTTCTCAATTTTCTCTTGGTTCTTTCAAGCTTACAATGTTCTTTAAACTGTTGTGGAACTCGCACTGAATTTCTAAAGTTTGTTGATATAAATAGAAGAAATCTTTTAGCTTATCTGCTTGTTCATAATAATTCTATTCCCATTTAGACACCAATCACACATTTTCGATATTGTAGAGATTCTATATTTAACTCAAGTTCTAACGAATAATTATACGTAAACTTTGGACTTACGATACAAAACAATTATTTTACTTAAATATTTTTATAGATTATTTTGTTAAATGCTATTACGCGGGAAATTTCATTTTTGTTAAATTAAATATAAATATTGTCAATCATTATATATAGATCTTTATATATTAACATTAACCCTGACTAGTTATTAATATGCAATGTTAAGGCTTACATATGATTGTTAGAATACATATCTACCTTTATCTACTTAAATCTGATTTTGCTAGGGGTCAAACTCTTCAAAATCTTGGAGTTGCCTAGTAAACTCTGCTTGATTTAGAACAATATTGCATAATTCCTCAATATAACACAATTAACGACTATATCTCGTCATTCGGTTTTCGCATTCTGAATTGCAGATACATTTAATCGGAGCACAGTTCTCAGTTGTAACTAATTAGTTAGAAGCAGCTCCCCGTTTGTCAATTTGCAGCTATATTTAGAACCAGTTGGGCATAGCGCATAATTGTCGAATGCAGATACAACAGCAGCAACAACAACGACGACAGCGATGATGGTAATCTATGTAATTAAGCAGTCGCATTGTCAAAAGTGTCAGTCGGTTAGTTGAAAAGTCGCCAGTTGCAGTGGAAGCTCTAGATCCCACGCCCCCAGCAGCCGCCCCCGTTGGGGCCAATCATTAGGGACACGGACAGAGGGAAATTCACACCCATACATGGGAGCAGAGATCTCAAGCTGTGAGCAGCGGCTCATCGTGCAATTAAACGAACCGCAGGCAGAACCCAAAGACCCGCACAAATGCGGCTGATGATGTCATATGGTAGGTCCGTAAGCATATACATACATATATACACATAAGTACATAAAAGTTGATGTGTACTCAAATGTATTTGCAAGCACTGTTAGATGATCAAATGATTCCGAGACAATGTCGCCCAAAGTAGAATCCATTCCATGTACTCTCATTAATTTATCCCAGCCAGCCAGCCAGCCAACCAGCCAGCAGGCGAGCCGAAGCGAACGGCCATTTCCAGCTTCAGCTATCGGTAGACAGCATCGAGTCGAGTCGAGTCGAGTCAAGTTGAGCTGTGTTGCTGTAATATATCTCATGGATACATTTGTATCTGTATCTGTTGCAGCGCCTCGCTTGGAATCTAGACAGTGTGGCCAATTTAGTCTGCTTTGGCAAATCAATTAAATTCAATTAATCCCCCAACACTGTTAATGGAGCCTAATGAAAAGGGTGACATGGCCATATCGCGCCCACAGCGTATCCAACGGATACATTGCGTTCCGGACCGGACCGGGCCGGACCGGACCGAGCCGTTGCTGTGCCCGGCTCTTCTTTGGAGTCTTCGCAATTGATAGAGTGCAAAGAAAATCGCATGTCTGAAACGATTTGTGGTTTTTACACTGCCAAACAAATATCAGTCAATTTATTTGGATTTTTTTAGGTTTGATTTTGTATCTGCAACCAGACGGGATTGTATCTATTCAAGAATATTGCGGTCTTTTTAAAGTGCGAAGAATATTTGCGTTTTCTTTTGATATCCCTCAATAATATGTATCTGAAAGATACTTTGCTTCCCAACAAAGATACTTCAATGATAGTCATCTATCTTATCGCGTTAAGTGAAAGTTTCATTTTGTATCTGCAACCAGACAGCATTGTTTTTTAGCTTTATCCGAGAATGTTGTTGATATCAGAGTTTCTTTAGATATCCCTCAATAATATCTAAAGGATACTCAGAACTAATTACAAAGATACCTTATTGATAGATAATTATAAATAGATATTTTTCTTGTAGATTCCTTTCAGCTGCAATCTTATTGTTTTCAGTGTATTTTCCGCTTGCTGCTTCCCACAATTCCAACTTGAACCGCATTTTTAATTGTAAAAATATCTTCTCCTTCTCTGGTTTTGATTCACTGCAAAAATATTTCTCACGCTTCGAAGTTTGACATTTTCGAACTTTTGCATGATTTCAAATTTTTAATTGTTCTTAACTGTTTTATTTTTTCAAGCATTTTATCGTATTTCCGAGCAAACAGCAATATCGCGATGCCAATTGAGAGCACAATGCACAACTTGTGGAGATATTCGGATCGGCATTTTATGCCTTAGCAGAGGGTATCATAATTTGAGACAAATAATGTGACGCATTGGCAGATGCATTTCAGACTAATGAAGTATATACAACTGATCAGGTTAAAGTATTTTTTGTTCGTGCAATTATTAAATTAAAACGTTTCGATAAAACCTAGTTTTAGTTTGTCTTGCTGGCGGAAAATTCTTTTGAGGAGAATTGAAAAAGTGCGTATTTGACCTAATTAGATTCATTGGAAATAACTTATACTTGGCTGGAAAATATTTATATATATATATATAGTAATTATATATAGCATACATTCGGCTTCCCGCAACACAACTAAATCACATTTAAGCTTCGTTTACAGAGAAGCGTTTAATTTCCACCCCTTCCAGTGAATATGAGAGTTCAAAGTGGATCGGCAAAATCACAAATCGATGTATACAACTTAATGAAAAACACTCGGCACGGGCAAGGTCGGATAATAGCCACTATTCTGGAAGCGTTATAAGATCTTCTATGGAGAAAGGGTAATACGAAGTAGAATACAATATACATTAAAGATATATTTCATAGTTTTTGTTTTGTTTTAAAAATATGTACAATAATATTTCTGATCATCTGATAGCTGTTAAGATCTTAAAATGAATACGTTTTCTTTATTGGATTTGTATTAAATTTCCGTTAAACAGCTCGCTCTCCAATTGCCACAGCGAAAATCCACTTGCTCGGCATTGAAACCGTTTAATGTAAACATAAATCGGCTAATCTGAAAATTGGCCACAACATAAACGACATATGACGCTGTTCCGGAGAACAGAAAAGGGTTCTCGGCTTTAAAACAATTTTGGAAATCATGAATAAATTTTGCGGTTAAATTGTTGCATAAATATTGTGTGCGGGTGCTCGATGGGGAGGGGGAGGGGGGGGGCGAGGAAAGCGCACGTGCGCCCAAAAGCCAAATGCCCACAACATACGGAAGCCCTATAATTATGGGATAATGTTCGATCAGCCAACACACAATTGGGCGGACGTATATTAGCGATGGGATCAAAGGGTAAGTCTCGATTTCAGCGGCCCAACAAAAGGAACAATCAGCGCCGCAAGCAGCATTTCAGCTACATATAGTATGTATGCAAACAGAGCCGATTGATGCCTCATCCTGGCGAGTAAACGATGTCGAGAGTCCTGGCTACTGCTGCTGCTGCTTTGTAATCGCTTCGCTTACGCCTCAGTTCACATGTGACAAAATAATAACAATGCTTGGGCCAGGCTAGAGGCTAGAGGGTTGGCAGCGGGGGCAATGAGGCACGCAACCGCGCCACACTGCCGCATTCTGCGTGGCACAACTGTGACTGAAGACAATGCGGGCTAATGGACGACCAAATGCAACAAATTGAGCAGCGACGCGATGGGGGGAGGGTGAGCGCGGGGTGCCATGCGAAACTGGGTTAAACGGAAGGGGTAATTATTTTAATTACAGCGAATGCAAAATGAGAGCTGGCACCTAATACGCAACCCGCTGACATATTCAGCTGTCAGAGGCGGCGATTAGAAGGAAGCTCCGCACCTTTCGGAGCGGTGCCAGTTACATGTTAAAGTAATTAACTAAATTACCAAGTCCGAGCTCCAAAAGATAAACGAGCTGCAAGCCACACACAACACACACACACCCACACACACAATCTACTCCAAGTGTTATAGTCGTTCATTTTGTCAGCTGGCATGCAGAGAAATTCCCTGAAGAAATCAAGCTAAAAACTATATAGTGCAGCACCACGTGTGTGTGCGTGTGTGTGTGTGTGTGTGTGTGTATTTACCTGTGTACGTGTTTGCATTATTTGCATATTATGTCATCAGTCGTCCATCAGTTGTGTTTGCCTTCGGGGACTGGGTCGTCAGCTGGCCACGAGCTCAGTTTCTACTCTGTTGTTTCATTGTAAAGTTCACAGATTATTTAGTTCAACTCCCCCCTCCCCCTCCCACTCTCCCACTCTACCACAGGCTTGCCCTAACTAGTTATTAACGTCATTTTGCTGACCATCATTTGAATTCACGCCCAATTGGCTCGTCCTTTGGCTGGTGGTATGCTTCAAAGTCGTAAACTTTATAATAAGCTGTTGCGGTTAAGTAACGAGGTTAGTAATGTTTACCCTACTCGGAAATACCTTTGGGACCTATCATATATCCTATATCATCCGGAATTTGTTCAAGCTACGCGTATGTGTCATAATGGGTCAATTAAATTCCTTGTTGAAACTAGGAAATAATAAACTATGTTCAGCAGCTATTTATTAGTTTAAGAGAAAAATGTTAGAGAAAATAAATAGCTGGAAAAGGAAAATGTCCTTTGGCCTCTTCTCGAAATAATTGACTAGATACATGAAAATATACGTAAAATGATGTTTACATATCTAAAAGGAAATGTGCTCTCTGCATTCTCCTATGCATTTAAAAAGTTGAAGGAGGTTTAGTTTATGTGATGAAAATATAAAAAATAAATACTTAGCAAACTCGTAGAAAGCTAAACTAAATTCAATTAATTAATGATTAATGGGAAAGAGACAGACATATAAAAATATGGAATATAAGAAAAGGAGAACATATATATGAACGCTTTATACCAAAATCGGTAGACATATGAAAAGCTGGTAAGCATCTAGAAAGGAACAAAAGTTGCCGATCAATTTCTTATGGATATGTCATTTATTTATTTAATTTTTATTTATTTAATTTTTGATTTATTTTATTTTTCATTTCAGAACCTTAGAAAGGTAAATTCATAGAGAGAGAAAAATTAATTAGTGTATCCATATTTAAAATAATTTAAAAGGGAATACTTTAGCTAGGCTTGAAATAGAATACTTTAGCTAGGCTTGACTCTTCCTACGTCTATTTACTTTATATCAATTAAATTCCCGAACTCTGCAGCTACAGACTGAGCTGAAAGTTTCGCCCGAAACAATCTTTCATTGTGCACATTGATAGGTCGAGTGATTTTCATATATTGTATCATTGAATCGGCTCGATGAGACGAAACACAATCGAAGGCGTTGCGTGGGTGTATCTCGTCACTTTTCAGTTTGATTTGTTTCAATTGAAACGAAACGTTTTGAAATGAGCCCCCTACCGACATGCCCACAATAACCTCAGGCAGCCCCCTCGCCCATAACGTGAGTCGAGCCGCGCCGAGCGTGTGGTGCGCTTTATGGTGGTTGCGTGACTGGTGGCCATCTGGCACTCCGGGCGATCCTCGAGCAGCCGGAATGACGCTGCAATCTCCAGAGTGTAAATTGTGAAAATGGAAAGTTAGGAGAGCCCAGCCTAGCCCCTGGCGATCGAGAGCCGATGTTGTTGACCAATTAATTGTCATTAAGCGTATTTGAAGATTTTTAATTAAAACAAAATCTTCGGCTTAATTTAAATTGATCGCCAGCCAGCCAGTCAGCCAGCCAGCCCCCGAATGTGTTCTCAATAACATTGCGCGCTTATGAAGCCTTAGGACAGACCCCAGCAAACGAGGCTGCTTGGGTGTGGGTGCCATTGAACGTCAATACGGATGATGAGGTCGGCATTGAAACCAAAGCCAAAGCCGCATTCGAAATTCCATAAAACGAGGCGTGCTTAAGAGTTGAAGCCTTTCTTAAAGGATGATCGATATGAGGGATTCGAGTCCCAGACTAGTGTATAGATAAGGTACACTAGGGTCCTCTGGTTGGGAATGAACAAACCTTCTGCTAACCTTTTGTTACACTTTTATAAACATGCACATACATATACCGACAAGTAAGCACGTACATCGATAACTGCGCAATTTCACAAAAACATATTATATATGTATGTATATAGATATAGTCGTGAAATAAAGACACTGAGAAAAAAAGAAAGAACTGCGGACTTCATAAAATTGTATGTATATCTATATGTATTAAGAAAAAGAGTATTTCTGATTACTTTAGTTCTTTATTCGATGAATAGTTTTAGTGTAAAACCAGATTTTTCAATAAATGTGGTTTTTGAAACTTGGAGAGAACAAAAATAATCTTAATATTTTTATAATTTATATTGACATTTTTTGGGCTTTTTCATGCATTAATTTAAGCCCAAACTTTACGCTTAAATTTAAGCTATTCATGTCAACTCATTGCAGCATGTAGATAGTTTATATCGGGGCAAACACTCTATATCTATCGGATCTAGGGTATTACCCTATTATATTATTTCCAACACATTTAGTAAAGTCGCTAATCTAAAGAGTTTTAGTTTAAGAGTTTTGGTTGATTTTATCCTCCCATTTCATACGCATTTTATCGACATATAATATTTTATAGTTGTAATATTTACTATTATAAACCAAAAAATAAAAAAATATTAGCATGGCATAATTTTTTTTACAGCCCACTTCTACACGGAGCTCAGCTGATCAATTTATTTTAGATATTTAGCGTATTTTGGTCATAATTCTTATTGAGTGGGATTTCAATTGTTTTGCTTCGTCTGCTCGAATTGAAATCAGCAGCCGCAGCTTTGACACAAGAGGCGGGCCCAAAGGCAGCAGCAGCAGCATTTTAAGTGACTCGTAAACGCAGTCAACCAGTTGAGCAGAGCCCATTTATTTATTCATTTGTTCAATTCATTTCTTTTTCGGCAATTTTGTGGATAATTTTAATGTGCGCCTTTTTGATTGGCGGCACATTTCATGTTTCGCTTCATTCATTGGGCTGGTTTCTTATTATAATTTTTATTTTTTGTTTCTTTTTTTTTCTTTCATGCAGCTAATTTAGTGCGCAATTAGGAAGGCCTTTTGTGGGCTCCGTGCCGCGCACTGAACTTTTGCCCCCCAAAAAATGAAAAACAAAACGAAACGAAACGCAAGTAAACGCTTCACGTTCAGATATGATGATAAAACCGGGGCTAGCTTACGATAACTGTTAAGCTATGCAGATAACAGTCGACCATTCACCAACCGAAAACCTAACCGAATTGCCTCCAATCGAAACAGTTCAGAGTCCATGACTAAAATTGTCACCTGATGAGCTAATTCGAACATTTGCGCTCTGCCTTCAATTGATTTTGGGGCCCGTTTTATCGGGCCTGTTTTGGTTCTTCGCCTTTTATCTGCGATTGTTGGTAGTTGTTAAGTGGCATGTGAGCATAAAACCATAAATGAAATCTTTTAACAAATCGTTTGGTAGGCAACCCATTCACCTACTCGCACAATGAACGATATCATAGGGCAGGAAATGGTAATATACTATTCGAGATAAAAACTGAAACACATATCTCTAGTTTATTGCACACAAATGCCTTTTGGCACCACAAATGGAAACTTTTAAGCATATTTTATTTTTGGTTTGAATTTTAGGTTATTTCAATTGTCATCTATTACAGATGTCTCTGTTTTGTCCAGAAGTTATACTTGATTTTAAATTTAGTTATTTTCTGGCAAAACACAACAACTGACTATAAATTGGCAATACTTATTCCATAAGATTAACATTAGTACTATTAATTACCCTGTTCAATACTTTAAGCATGGCAACATTGTATATTCTTATCAAAAATTTATCTTCATGATAAAGCTGCTTAGTTTAAGAGAAAAACCTGTATTTGTTGCGTAACGCTTGCAAATGCCAACACCCTAAGGATACGAAAAGGTACTTAAATACCTAGATTCGGGAGGTAATTGAATGAGCTACACATTTGAATTATATTATCATTATAATTATTATAGCATGATATATAGGTAATCCTACAGTTTTCTTTCTAAAAAAGCACTGACTTCCATGGCCCTTGGCTGATTAATATTAATATCCACACACTAGCCGGGAATTCGATTCCGCATATTCGTTGTTCTGACTGAGTCACTTTTACAGCTTAGATGAAATATTTACTTTTAGCAGCAGTATCTTAAAGCTGGATTATTATTTGACCAGTATCTATGGAAGTATCGTTTAACAGAACAGCGTAAAGAACACTTAAATAAAGTACTATTTTTATGCCGTGAACTATTTTATTGGACGTGGGCATGTGTTGACTGACGAAATGCATTATGCATGTGCAACAGAGTTACGATTTTTCCAGTAATTATTCATGCCACTAACAACAGCAGCAACAACAACAACAAAAACAGTGCTAACTCAATTCGAAAACCAACACGAGAAGCAAACAAACCAACAGACAGACAAACAAACAGACAGGCAGACAGACAGGCAGACAGACAGACAGGCGGAAGGACCTTAGGAAGGACTTTGCAAGCCGTAGGCAGGCCCAGTTCCGTGTCCATGAATGTGAATCCCGTTTGAATGGAGAGTGACGCTCGAGTGGGCAGCACTTAAGGACAAGCGGCCGGCACACAGCGAGCTGGTGTAGGAAGTTTGGACATGTGGCTGTGAGTGTGTACGGAGCCATTACTTAATTATCATAACAGGCTGGCCAGGTCGCTTTTTGGCCAAAATAGACAGCCGGAAAGGGTTAAGCGAGAGCGAGAGAGTGGCCGTAAAAATTGCGCCACACCCAGCGTAGATAATGCTGGGAATGGGTGAACACACGCCGCTAATAAAATAATAAATATCCTGACTGCCTGGCCGGGCCGGGCCGGAGCAACAACCGGATACGGGAGACGCGCAATCGGGGACCACCCGTCGACACGCGTTGGGCCAACCACGAAAATTGAGTCGAAATGAAAACAATTTCATCAGCGTAATATTCATGGGTAGATTGAGGCGCACATAAAGCTGGAAAGAGTTTTCGCCATAAATTGCCATATTTTATGTTTTCTGCTCCGCTCCAAACACACGACTCGCGCCTTTTTTGTCAATTGAAACGCAATTTTCATAAAACACACGTGCGCACCGCGCGCCATACATCTGCACGTATCCGTCAGAAACGCAAAAAGAAAAATTTGTTTTCGCCCACCACAAAAACCCAACAGTTTGTTGCAGCTTTTGCGCTCACGTATGGTTTTGTCACAGCGCTGCGACCATATCGAAACCTATTGGCTCCGACTCGGACTTCGGTTGGCTTTTGGCTGCGGCTGCGGCAGCGGCTGCTGTTTTAGCCATTGCCCCCAGCGGAGCACTTGCAAATGCGACCAAAGCACGTTTTGCCAAACTC
This sequence comes from Drosophila borealis, assembly GCA_035045885.1. Classification (NCBI taxonomy): domain Eukaryota; kingdom Metazoa; phylum Arthropoda; class Insecta; order Diptera; family Drosophilidae; genus Drosophila; species Drosophila borealis. The sequence continues at coordinate 372,830 of JAWNOR010000392.1, forward strand.
TAATGACAGGCAAATAAATTTCATAGAAAATATATTTCGAAAAATTGATCTGACGTGTCACGCGAGTAGCAGCCGGCAGCAGCAGCAGCAGCAGGAACTCTGTCGAGTTTCGATGGCCATGTCCGTGTCTCTGGTCACCGCATTGGCCGCCGCAGCCAAACACGAACACAGAGACAAACTTGTTATAGATACAGATACAAGATACTCCATAAGTAGATATTTGTCTGTGTACTCGTTGCTATTTGCAATTGATATCAGGGGCATCGTATTTCTAAAAGGATTGCTATTCATTTAGCATTTCGTTATATAAAATTGAGTATAAGAATATGAAAGAAGTTAAGGTTTATTTGGGCAAAAGTTTTTTATTTTTGATTTTAAAAGTTATTTAGTATGGTATTTGGTATTTACAAAGCATAAGCATTTACAAAACTTTAAAACAAATATTATATATTATATATATATTAATATATATTAAATATATATTTTTATGACATATTTTGTTGAATTTAGGTGATATTTTTTGCGAGCCTTGTTTTGATATTTCTCGCGAGTCTGATAAAATATTTTCTGTGATACGTTTTTGATTCAAAATATCATTAAAAAAATATTTAATTCAAACCAAAGAAACGGCAAACGGCTCGCTTGAAATATGGTTTACGAAACTCTTTTTTGTTTTATGCCCATTTTGTTCCCAAAAAAATGTTTGCTGTTGTTTTATTTTTTAATATTCATTTTTAATTCAAATTTTATTTAATAAATAAATAACATTTTAATTAACTTCAAATTAAAGCTCATTTTTTCGGCAATCTTATATTCATAAAAAAACGTAATACATAAATAAACAAGTTTTATTTAAAACTATAAAACTATTAATGAAAGAAACAAATCATATCATCAATTTTTGGCATCAGTCTTTTCTAAGCTCGCCAATCTTTTAATAATAATAAAGCGCAAACTCCAGTTTAAGGGCATATGTAATAATCAATAAGAAAATAATATTAATTTGCACATATACGGTTTATAAAAGTCATGCTTACTTCGTATTGCCAATGTGGTTCGAAGCCCCACACATTTTTTCCCACGCCAGGGGCATTGTTTTGAAACATCATCTGTTATTATTTGGTGCCAGCAGTTTCCAATGAATTTTTCATACATCTTTTCAGTACGTGCGACTTATTTAATGAGCCTTAGCAAGGTGAGATTTAAAGGTGAATAGTAAAATTATTTAATTTAAAGTTTCCTTACCTATTATTGAAATTTAATTTCTTAATGAAACTAATTCTGCCCCTTGACCATCAATTTTCGTCATCATCTCATGCCATAGGTTCAATATATCTGAAATTATATTAGAAAATATCTATAATACATGCATTAAGAGCGAAATTGTCTCATCCCATAACATTACATCTGATCTATTGCATTGAACATGTGAAATACTCTTTCATTAAGTATTTGATGATTTTTTTTAAATCTGAAAAATCGAAAAGGTTGACTTTACAAACGAATCGGTTTTCGGTCCACTACTTTTTTTAACCCATCGATTTTTAATTTATTTGAATGCCAATTGGTAGTAGGGATCTGTTCGAAGTAAAAAAGGTATAATATTTAAAAATCAGACGTTATTTACTCGAGATATTAAGAAAAAATTATCCAAAAAGTTTTGATTTTCGAACCGATCCCGATTTCGAGAAAAAAACGTGATGTAACCCCTTGCCATTTTGACGATTTTGGTGAAAATTTAGATTTTCAATTTTTTAATGCCAATCGATAGTACTGATCCTTACGAGTCCAAAATGGTATAAAATTCCAAAATCAGACATTATTTGGCCGAAATATTCCAAAAAATCATCAGAAAAGGTTGACTTTACAAACGAATCGGTTTTCGGTCCACTACTTTTTTTAACCCATCGATTTTTAATTTATTTGAATGCCAATTGGTAGTAGGGATCTGTTCGAAGTAAAAAAGGTATAATATTTAAAAATCAGACGTTATTTACTCGAGATATTAAGAAAAAATTATCCAAAAAGTTTTGATTTTCGAACCGATCCCGATTTCGAGAAAAAACGTGATGTAACCCCTTGCCATTTTGACGATTTTGGTGAAAATTTAGATTTTCAATTTTTTAATGCCAATCGATAGTACCGATCCTTACGAGTCTAAAATGGTATAAAATTCCAAAATCAGACATTATTTGGCCGAAATATTCAAAAAAATCATCAGAAAAGGTTGACTTTACAAACGAATCGGTTTTCGGTCCACAACTTTTTTTAACCCATCGATTTTTATTTTATTTGAATGCCAGTTGATATAAGGGATCTGTACGAATTAAAAAAGGTATAGCATTTAAAAATCAGACGTTATTTACTCGAGATATTTAAAAAAAAATAATCAAAACAGTTTTAATTTTCGAAACGACCCCGATTTCGAGAAAAAACGTGATGTAACCCCTTGCCATTTTGACGATTTTGGTGAAAATTTAGATTTTCAATTTTTTAATGCCAATCGATAGTACTGATCCTTACGAGTCTAAAATGGTATAAAATTCGAAAATCAGACATTATTTGGCCGAAATATTCCAAAAAATCATCAGAAAAGGTTGACTTTACAAACGAATCGGTTTTCGGTCCACTACTTTTTTTAACCCATCGATTTTTAATTTATTTGAATGCCAATTGATAGTAGGGATCTGTACGAATTCAAAATGGTATAACATTTAAAAATCAGACGTTATTTACTCGAGATATTATCAAAAAATTATCAAAAAAGTTTTGATTTTCGAACCGACCCCGATTTCGAGAAAAAACGTAACCCCTTGCCATTTTGACGATTTTGGTGAAAATTTAGATTTTCAATTTTTTAATGCCAATCGATAGTACTGATCCTTACGAGTCTATAATGGTATAAAATTCCAAAATCAGACATTATTTGGCCGAAATATTCCAAAAAATCATCAGAAAAGGTTGACTTTACAAACGAATCGGTTTTCGGTCCACTACTTTTTGTAACCCATCGATTTTTAATTTATTTGAATGCCAATTGATAATAGGGATCTGTACGAATTAAACTAGGTATAACATTTAAAAATCAGACGTTATTTACTCGAGATATTTAAAAAAAATAATCAAAAAAGTTTTGATTTTCAAACCGAACCCGATTTCGAGGAAAAAACGTGATGTAACCCCTTGCCATTTTGACGATTTTGGTGAAAATTTAGATTTTCAATTTTTTAATGCCCATCGATAGTACTGATCCTTACGAGTCCAAAATGGTATAAAATTCCAAAATCAGACATTATTTGTAACGTGATGAAAATTTAGATTTTCAATTTTTTAATGCCAATCGATAGTACTGATCCTTACGAGTCCAAAATGGTATAAAATTCCAAAATCAGACATTTTTTGGCCGAAATATTCCAAAAAATCATCAGAAAAGGTTGACTTTACAAACGAATCGGTTTTCGGTCCACATCTTTTTTTAACCCATCGATTTTTAATTTATTTGAATGCCAATTGATAATAGGGATCTGTACGAATTAAAAAAGGTATAACATTTAAAAATCAGACGTTATTTACTCGAGTAATTAAAAAAAATAATCAAAAAAGTTTTGATTTTCAAACCGACCCCGATTTCGAGGAAAAACGTGATGTAACCCCTTGCCATTTTGACGATTTTGGTGAAAATTTAGATTTTCAATTTTTTAATGCCAATCGATAGTACTGATCCTTACGAGTCCAAAATGGTATAAAATTCCAAAATCAGACATTATTTGGCCGAAATATTCCAAAAAATCATCAGAAAAGGTTGACTTTACAAACGAATCGGTTTTCGGTCCACTTCTTTTTTTAACCCATCGATTTTTAATTTATTTGAATGCCAATTGATAGTAGGGATCGGTACGAATTCAAAATGGTATAACATCTAAAAATCAGACGTTATTTAATCGAGATATTATCAAAAAATTATCAAAAAAGTTTTGATTTTCGAACCGACCCCGATTTCGAGAAAAAACGTGATGTAACCCCTTGCCATTTTGACGATTTTGGTGAAAATTTAGATTTTCAATTTTTTAATACCAATCGATAGTACTGATCCTTACGAGTCCAAAATGGTATAAAATTCCAAAATCAGACATTATTTGGCCGAAATATTCCAAAAAATCATCAGAAAAGGTTGACTTTACAAACGAATCGGTTTTCGGACCACTCCTTTTTTTAACCCATCGATTTTTAATTTATTTGAATGCCAATTGATAATAGGGATCTGTACGAATTAAAAAAGGTATAACATTTAAAAAGCAGACGTTATTTACGCGAGATATTAAAAAAAAATCATCAAAAAAGTTTTGATTTTCGAACCGACCCCGATTTCGAGAAAAAACGTGATGTAACCCCTTGCCATTTTGACGATTTTGGTGAAAATTTAGATTTTCAATTTTTTAATGCCAATCGATAGTACTGATCCTTACGAGTCTAAAATGGTATAAAATTCGAAAATCAGACATTATTTGGCCGAAATATTCCAAAAAATCATCAGAAAAGGTTGACTTTACAAACGAATCGGTTTTCGGTCCACTACTTTTTTTAACCCATCGATTTTTAATTTATTTGAATGCCAATTGATAGTAGGGATCTGTACGAATTCAAAATGGTATAACATTTAAAAATCAAACGTTATTTACTCGAGATATTATCAAAAAATTATCAAAAAAGTTTTGATTTTCGAACCGACCCCGATTTCGAGGAAAAACGTGATATAACCCCTTGCCATTTTGACGATTTTGGTGAAAATTTAGATTTTCAATTTTTTAATGCCAATCGATAGTACTGATCCTTACGAGTCTAAAATGGTATAAAATTCCAAAATCAGACATTATTTGGCCGAAATATTCCAAAAAATCACCAGAAAAGGTTGACTTTACAAACGAATCGGTTTTCGGTCCACTACTTTTTTTAACCCATCGATTTTTAATTTATTTGAATGCCAATTGATAATAGGGATCTGTACGAATTCAAAATGGTATAACATTTAAAAATCAGACGTTATTTACTCGAGATATTTAAAAAAATAATCAAAAAAGTTTTGATTTTCAAACCGACCCCGATTTCGAGAAAAAACGTGATGTAACCCCTTGCCATTTTGACGATTTTGGTGAAAATTTAGATTTTCAATTTTTTAATGCCAATCGATAGTACTGATCCTTACGATTCCAAAATGGTATAAAATTCCAAAATCAGACATTATTTGGCCGAAATATTCCAAAAAATCATCGGAAAAGGTTGACTTTACAAACGAATCGGTTTTCGGTCCACTTCTTTTTTTAACCCATCGATTTTTAATTTATTTGAATGCCAATTGATAGTAGGGATCTGTACGAATTAAAAAAGGTATAACATTTAAAAATCAGACGGTATTTACTCGAGATATTATCAAAAAATTATCAAAAAAGTTTTGATTTTCGAACCGACCCCGATTTCGAGAAAAAACGTGATGTAACCCCTTGCCATTTTGACGATTTTGGTGAAAATTTAGATTTTCAATTTTTTAATGCCAATCGATAGTACTGATCCTTACGAGTCTAAAATGGTATAAAATTCCAAAATCAGACATTATTTGGCCGAAATATTCCAAAAAATCATCAGAAAAGGTTGACTTTACAAACGAATCGGTTTTCGGTCCACTACTTTTTTTAACCCATCGATTTTTAATTTATTTGAATGCCAATTGATAGTGGAGATCTGTACGAATTCAAAATGGTATAACATTTAAAAATCAGACGTTATTTACTCGAGATATTATCAAAAAATTATCAAAAAAGTTTTGATTTTCGAACCGACCCCGATTTCGAGAAAAAACGTGATGTAACCCCTTGCCATTTTGACGATTTTGGTGAAAATTTAGATTTTCAATTTTTTAATGCCAATCGATAGTACTGATCCTTACGAGTCTAAAATGGTATAAAATTCCAAAATCAGACATTATTTGGCCGAAATATTCCAAAAAATCATCAGAAAAGGTTGACTTTACAAACGAATCGATTTTCGGTCCACTCCTTTTTTTAACCCATCGATTTTTAATTTATTTGAATGCCAATTGATAATAGGGATCTGTACGAATTAAAAAAGGTATAACATTTAAAAATCAGACGTTATTTACTCGAGATATTTAAAAAAAATAATCAAAAAAGTTTTGATTTTCAAACCGACCCCGATTTCGAGGAAAAAAGTGATGTAACCCCTGCCATTTTGACGATTTTGGTGAAAATTTAGATTTTCAATTTTTTAATGCCAATCGATAGTACTGATCCTTACGAGTCCAAAATGGATATAAAATTCCAAAATCAGACATTATTTGGCCGAAATATTCCAAAAAATCATCAGAAAAGGTTGACTTTACAAACGAATCGGTTTTCGGTCCACTACTTTTTTTAACCAATCGATTTTTAATTTATTTGAATGCCAATTGATAGTAGGGATCTGTACGAATTCAAAATGGTATAACATTTAAAAATCAGACGTTATTTACTCGAGATATTATCAAAAAATTATCAAAAAAGTTTTGATTTTCGAACCGACCCCGATTTCGAGAAAAAACGTGATGTAACCCCTTGCCATTTTGACGATTTTGGTGAAAATTTAGATTTTCAATTTTTTAATGCCAATCGATAGTACTGATCCTTACGAGTCCAAAATGGTATAAAATTCCAAAATCAGACATTATTTGGCCGAAATATTCCAAAAAATCATCAGAAAAGGTTGACTTTACAAACGAATCGGTTTTCGGTCCACTACTTTTTTTAACCAATCGATTTTTAATTTATTTGAATGCCAATTGATAGTAGGGATCTGTACGAATTCAAAATGGTATAACATTTAATAATCAGACGTTATTTACTCGAGATATTATCAAAAAATTATCAAAAAAGTTTTGATTTTCGAACCGACCCCGATTTCGAGAAAAAACGTGATGTAACCCCTTGCCATTTTGACGATTTTGGTGAAAATTTAGATTTTCAATTTTTTAATGCCAATCGATAGTACTGATCCTTACGAGTCTAAAATGGTATAAAATTCCAAAATCAGACATTATTTGGCCGAAATATTCCAAAAAAATCATCAGAAAAGGTTGACTTTACAAACGAATCGGTTTTCGGTCCACTACTTTTTTTAACCCATCGATTTTTAATTTATTTGAATGCCAATTGATAATAGGGATCTGTACGAATTAAAAAAGGTATAACATTTAAAAATCAGACGTTATTTACTCGAGATATTTAAAAAAAATAATCAAAAAAGTTTTGATTTTCAAACCGACCCCGATTTCGAGGAAAAACGTGATGTAACCCCTTGCCATTTTGACGATTTTGGTGAAAATTTAGATTTTCAATTTTTTAATGCCAATCGATAGTACTGATCCTTACGAGTCTAAAATGGTATAAAATTCCAAAATCAGACATTATTTGGCCGAAATATTCCAAAAAAATCATCAGAAAAGGTTGACTTTACAAACGAATCGGTTTTCGGTCCACTACTTTTTTTAACCCATCGATTTTTAATTTATTTGAATGCCAATTGATAGTAGGGATCTGTACGAATTCAAAATGGTATAACATTTAAAAATCAGACGTTATTTACTCGAGATATTATCAAAAAATTATCAAAAAAGTTTTGATTTTCGAACCGACCCCGATTTCGAGAAAAAACGTGATGTAACCCCTTGCCATTTTGACGATTTTGGTGAAAATTTAGATTTTCAATTTTTTAATGCCAATCGATAGTACTGATCCTTACGAGTCTAAAATGGTATAAAATTCCAAAATCAGACATTATTTGGCCGAAATATTCCAAAAAATCATCAGAAAAGGTTGACTTTACAAACGAATCGGTTTTCGGTCCACTTCTTTTTTTACCCATCGATTTTTAATTTATTTGAATGCCAATTGATAATAGGGATCTGTACGAATTAAAAAAGGTATAACATTTAAAAATCAGACGTTATTTACTCGAGATATTTAAAAAAAATAATCAAAAAAGTTTTGATTTTCAAACCGACCCCGATTTCGAGAAAAAACGTGATGTAACCCCTTGCCATTTTGACGATTTTGGTGAAAATTTAGATTTTCAATTTTTTAATGCCAATCGATAGTACTGATCCTTACGAGTCTAAAATGGTATAAAATTCCAAAATCAGACATTATTTGGCCGAAATATTCCAAAAAATCATCAGAAAAGGTTGACTTTACAAACGAATCGGTTTTCGGTCCACTTCTTTTTTTACCCATCGATTTTTAATTTATTTGAATGCCAATTGATAATAGGGATCTGTACGAATTAAAAAAGGTATAACATTTAAAAATCAGACGTTATTTACTCGAGATATTTAAAAAAAATAATCAAAAAAGTTTTGATTTTCAAACCGACCCCGATTTCGAAAAAAAACGTGATGTAACCCCTTGCCATTTTGACGATTTTGGTGAAAATTTAGATTTTCAATTTTTTAATGCCAATCGATAGTACTGATCCTTACGAGTCTAAAAATGGTATAAAATTCCAAAATCAGACATTATTTGGCCGAAATATTCCAAAAAATCATCAGAAAAGGTTGACTTTACAAACGAATCGGTTTTCGGTCCACTTCTTTTTTTACCCATCGATTTTTAATTTATTTGAATGCCAATTGATAATAGGGATCTGTACGAATTAAAAAAGGTATAACATTTAAAAATCAGACGTTATTTACTCGAGATATTTAAAAAAAAATAATCAAAAAAGTTTTGATTTTCAAACCGACCCCGATTTTGAGAAAAAGCGTGATGTAACCCCTTGCCATTTTGACGATTTTGGTGAAAATTTAGATTTTCAATTTTTTAATGCCAATCGATAGTACTGATCCTTACGAGTCTAAAATGGTATAAAATTCCAAAATCAGACATTATTTGGCCGAAATATTCCAAAAAATCATCAGAAAAGGTTGACTTTACAAACGAATCGGTTTTCGGTCCACTTCTTTTTTTACCCATCGATTTTTAATTTATTTGAATGCCAATTGATAGTAGAGATCTGTACGAATTCAAAATGGTATAACATTTAAAAATCAGACGTTATTTACTCGAGATATTATCAAAAAATTATCAAAAAAGTTTTGATTTTCGAACCGACCCCGATTTCGAGAAAAAACGTGATGTAACCCCTTGCCATTTTGACGATTTTGGTGAAAATTTAGATTTTCAATTTTTTAATGCCAATCGATAGTACTGATCCTTACGAGTCTAAAATGGTATAAAATTCCAAAATCACACATTATTTGGCCGAAATATTCCAAAAAATCATCAGAAAAGGTTGACTTTACAAACGAATCGGTTTTCGGTCCACTTCTTTTTTTACCCATCGATTTTTAATTTATTTGAATGCCAATTGATAATAGGGATCTGTACGAATTCAAAAAGGTATAACATTTAAAAATCAGACGTTATTTACTCGAGATATTTAAAAAAAATAATCAAAAAAGTTTTGATTTTCAAACCGACCCCGATTTTGAGAAAAAGCGTGATGTAACCCCTTGCCATTTTGACGATTTTGGTGAAAATTTAGATTTTCAATTTTTTAATGCCAATCGATAGTACTGATCCTTACGAGTCCAAAATGGTATAAAATTCCAAAAATCAGACATTATTTGGCCGAAATATTCCAAAAAATCATCAGAAAAGGTTGACTTTACAAACGAATCGGTTTTCGGTCCACTACTTTTTTTAACCCATCGATTTTTAATTTATTTGAATGCCAATTGATAGTAGGGATCTGTACGAATTCAAAATGGTATAACATTTAAAAATCAGACGTTATTTACTCGAGATATTATCAAAAAATTATCAAAAAAGTTTTGATTTTCAAACCGACCCCGATTTCGAGAAAAAACGTGATGTAACCCCTTGCCATTTTGACGATTTTGGTGAAAATTTAGATTTTCAATTTTTTAATGCCAATCGATAGTACTGATCCTTACGAGTCTAAAATGGTATAAAATTCCAAAATCAGACATTATTTGGTCGAAATATTCCAAAAAATCATCAGAAAAGGTTGACTTTACAAACGAATCGGTTTTCGGTCCACTACTTTTTTTAACCCATCGATTTTTAATTTATTTGAATGCCAATTGATAATAGGGATCTGTACGAATTAAAAAAGGTATAAAATTTAAAAATCAGACGTTATTTACTCGAGATATTTAAAAAAAATAATCAAAAAAGTTTTGATTTTCGAACCGACCCCGATTTCGAGGAAAAACGTGATGTAACCCCTTGCCATTTTGACGATTTTGGTGAAAATTTAGATTTTCAATTTTTTAATGCCAATCGATAGTACTGATCCTTACGAGTCTAAAATGGTATAAAATTCCAAAATCAGACATTATTTGGTCGAAATATTCCAAAAAATCATCAGAAAAGGTTGACTTTACAAACGAATCGATTTTCGGTCCACTACTTTTTTAACCCATCGATTTTTAATTTATTTGAATGCCAATTGATAATAGGGATCTGTACGAATTAAAAAAGGTATAACATTTAAAAATCAGACGTTATTTACTCGAGATATTTAAAAAAAATAATCAAAAAAGTTTTGATTTTCAAACCGACCCCGATTTCGAGGAAAAACGTGATGTAACCCCTTGCCATTTTGACGATTTTGGTGAAAATTTAGATTTTCAATTTTTTAATGCCAATCGATAGTACTGATCCTTACGAGTCCAAAATGGTATAAAATTCCAAAATCAGACATTATTTGGCCGAAATATTCCAAAAAATCATCAGAAAAGGTTGACTTTACAAACGAATCGGTTTTCGGTCCACTACTTTTTTTAACCCATCGATTTTTTATTTATTTGAATGCCAATTGATAATAGGGATCTGTACGAATTAAAAAAGGTATAACATTTAAAAATCAGACGTTATTTACTCGAGATATTTAAAAAAAATAATCAAAAAAGTTTTGATTTTCGAACCGACCCCGATTTCGAGGAAAAACGTGATGTAACCCCTTGCCATTTTGACGATTTTGGTGAAAATTTAGATTTTCAATTTTTTAATGCCAATCGATAGTACTGATCCTTACGAGTCTAAAATGGTATAAAATTCCAAAATCAGACATTATTTGGCCGAAATATTCCAAAAAATCATCAGAAAAGGTTGACTTTACAAACGAATCGGTTTTCGGTCCACTACTTTTTTTAACCCATCGATTTTTAATTTATTTGAATGCCAATTGATAATAGGGATCTGTACGAATTAAAAAAGGTATAACATTTAAAAATCAGACGTTATTTACTCGAGATATTTAAAAAAAATAATCAAAAAAGTTTTGATTTTCGAACCGACCCCGATTTCGAGGAAAAACGTGATGTAACCCCTTGCCATTTTGACGATTTTGGTGAAAATTTAGATTTTCAATTTTTTAATGCCAATCGATAGTACTGATCCTTACGAGTCTAAAATGGTATAAAATTCCAAAATCAGACATTATTTGGTCGAAATATTCCAAAAAATCATCAGAAAAGGTTGACATTACAAACGAATCGGTTTTCGGTCCACTACTTTTTTTAACCCATCGATTTTTAATTTATTTGAATGCCAATTGATAATAGGGATCTGTACGAATTAAAAAAGGTATAACATTTAAAAAGCAGACGTTATTTACTCGAGATATTTAAAAAAAATAATCAAAAAAGTTTTGATTTTCAAACCGACCCCGATTTCGAGGAAAAACGTGATGTAACCCCTTGCCATTTTGACGATTTTGGTGAAAATTTAGATTTTCAATTTTTTAATGCCAATCGATAGTACTGATCCTTACGAGTCCAAAATGGTATAAAATTCCAAAATCAGACATTATTTGGCCGAAATATTCCAAAAAATCATCAGAAAAGGTTGACTTTACAAACGAATCTGTTTTCGGACCACTACATTTTTTAACCCATCTATTTTTAATTTATTTGAATGCCAATTGATAATAGGGATCTGTACGAATTAAAAAAGGTATAACATTTAAAAAGCAGACGTTATTTACTCGAGATATTAAAAAAAAATCATCAAAAAAGTTTTGATTTTCGAACCGACCCCGATTTCGAGAAAAAACGTGATGTAACCCCTTGCCATTTTGTCGATTTTGGTGAAAATTTAGATTTTCAATTTTTTAATGCCAATCGATAGTACTGATCCTTACGAGTCTAAAATGGTATAAAATTCCAAAATCAGACATTATTTGGCCGAAATATTCCAAAAAATCATCAGAAAAGGTTGACTTTACAAACGAATCGGTTTTCGGTCCACTACTTTTTTTAACCCATCGATTTTTAATTTATTTGAATGCCAATTGATAATAGGGATCTGATACGAATTAAAAAAGGTATAAAATTTAAAAATCAGACGTTATTTACTCGAGATATTTAAAAAAAATAATCAAAAAAGTTTTGATTTTCGAACCGACCCCGATTTCGAGGAAAAACGTGATGTAACCCCTTGCCATTTTGACGATTTTGGTGAAAATTTAGATTTTCAATTTTTTTATGCCAATCGATAGTACTGATCCTTACGAGTCCAAAATGGTATAAAATTCCAAAATCAGACATTATTTGGCCAAAATATTCCAAAAAATCATCAGAAAAGGTTGACTTTACAAACGAATCGGTTTTCGGTCCACTACTTTTTTTAACCCATCGATTTTTAATTTATTTGAATGCCAATTGATAGTAGGGATCTGTACGAATTCAAAATGGTATAACATTTAAAAATCAGACGTTATTTACTCGAGATATTTAAAAAAAATAATCAAAAAAGTTTTGATTTTCGAACCGACCCCGATTTCGAGAAAAACGTGATGTAACCCCTTGCCATTTTGACGATTTTGGTGAAAATTTAGATTTTCAATTTTTTAATGCCAATCGATAGTACTGATCCTTACGAGTCTAAAATGGTATAAAATTCCAAAATCAGACATTATTTGGTCGAAATATTCCAAAAAATCATCAGAAAAGGTTGACTTTACAAACGAATCGGTTTTCGGTCCACTACTTTTTTTAACCCATCGATTTTTTATTTATTTGAATGCCAATTGATAATAGGGATCTGTACGAATTAAAAAAGGTATAACATTTAAAAATCAGACGTTATTTACTCGAGATATTTAAAAAAAATAATCAAAAAAGTTTTGATTTTCGAACCGACCCCGATTTCGAGGAAAAACGTGATGTAACCCCTTGCCATTTTGACGATTTTGGTGAAAATTTAGATTTTCAATTTTTTAATGCCAATCGATAGTACTGATCCTTACGAGTCTAAAATGGTATAAAATTCCAAAATCAGACATTATTTGGTCGAAATATTCCAAAAAATCATCAGAAAAGGTTGACTTTACAAACGAATCGGTTTTCGGTCCACTACTTTTTTTAACCCATCGATTTTTAATTTATTTGAATGCCAATTGATAATAGGAATCTGTACGAATTAAAAAAGGTATAACATTTAAAACTCAGACGTTATTTACTCGAGATATTTAAAAAAAATAATCAAAAAAGTTTTGATTTTCAAACCGACCCCGATTTCGAGAAAAAACGTGATGTAACCCCTTGCCATTTTGACGATTTTGGTGAAAATTTAGATTTTCAATTTTTTAATGCCAATCGATAGTACTGATCCTTACGAGTCTAAAATGGTATAAAATTCCAAAATCAGACATTATTTGGCCGAAATATTCCAAAAAATCATCAGAAAAGGTTGACATTACAAACGAATCGGTTTTCGGTCCACTACTTTTTTTAACCCATCGATTTTTAATTTATTTGAATGCCAATTGATAATAGGAATCTGTACGAATTAAAAAAGGTATAACATTTAAAACTCAGACGTTATTTACTCGAGATATTTAAAAAAAAATAATCAAAAAAGTTTTGATTTTCAAACCGACCCCGATTTCGAGAAAAAGCGTGATGTAACCCCTTGCCATTTTGTCGATTTTGGTGAAAATTTAGATTTTCAATTTTTTAACGCCAATCGATAGTACTGATCCTTACGAGTCTAAAATGGTATAAAATTCAAAAATCAGACATTATTTGGCCGAAATATTCCAAAAAATCATCAGAAAAGGTTGACTTTACAAACGAATCGGTTTTCGGTCCACTACTTTTTTTAACCCATCGATTTTTTATTTATTTGAATGCCAATTGATAATAGGGATCTGTACGAATTAAAAAAGGTATAACATTTAAAAATCAGACGTTATTTACTCGAGATATTTAAAAAAAATAATCAAAAAAGTTTTGATTTTCGAACCGACCCCGATTTCGAGGAAAAACGTGATGTAACCCCTTGCCATTTTGACGATTTTGGTGAAAATTTAGATTTTCAATTTTTTAATGCCAATCGATAGTACTGATCCTTACGAGTCTAAAATGGTATAAAATTCAAAAATCAGACATTATTTGGCCGAAATATTCCAAAAAATCATCAGAAAAGGTTGACATTACAAACGAATCGGTTTTCGGTCCACTACTTTTTTTAACCCATCGATTTTTAATTTATTTGAATGCCAATTGATAATAGGGATCTGTACGAATTAAAAAAGGTATAACATTTAAAAATCAGACGTTATTTACTCGAGATATTTAAAAAAAATAATCAAAAAAGTTTTGATTTTCAAACCGACCCCGATTTCGAGGAAAAACGTGATGTAACCCCTTGCCATTTTGACGATTTTGGTGAAAATTTAGATTTTCAATTTTTTAATGCCAATCGATAGTACTGATCCTTACGAGTCCAAAATGGTATAAAATTCCAAAATCAGACATTATTTGGCCGAAATATTCCAAAAAATCATCAGAAAAGGTTGACTTTACAAACGAATCGGTTTTCGGTCCACTACTTTTTTTAACCCATCGATTTTTAATTTATTTGAATGCCAATTGATAATAGGGATCTGTACGAATTAAAAAAGGTATAACATTTAAAAATCAGACGTTATTTACTCGAGATATTTAAAAAAAATAATCAAAAAAGTTTTGATTTTCAAACCGACCCCGATTTCGAGAAAAAGCGTGATGTAACCCCTTGCCATTTTGACGATTTTGGTGAAAATTTAGATTTTCAATTTTTTAATGCCAATCGATAGTACTGATCCTTACGAGTCTAAAATGGTATAAAATTCCAAAATCAGACATTATTTGGCCGAAATATTCCAAAAAATCATCAGAAAAGGTTGACTTTACAAACGAATCGGTTTTCGGTCCACTACTTTTTTTAACCCATCGATTTTTAATTTATTTGAATGCCAATTGATAATAGGGATCTGTACGAATTAAAAAAGGTATAACATTTAAAAATCAGACGTTATTTACTCGAGATATTTAAAAAAAATAATCAAAAAAAGTTTTGATTTTCAAACCGACCCCGATTTCGAGAAAAAACGTGATGTAACCCCTTGCCATTTTGACGATTTTGGTGAAAATTTAGATTTTCAATTTTTTAATGCCAATCGATAGTACTGATCCTTACGAGTCTAAAATGGTATAAAATTCCAAAATCAGACATTATTTGGCCGAAATATTCCAAAAAATCATCAGAAAAGGTTGACTTTACAAACGAATCGGTTTTCGGTCCACTACTTTTTTTAACCCATCGATTTTTTATTTATTTGAATGCCAATTGATAATAGGGATCTGTACGAATTAAAAAAGGTATAACATTTAAAAATCAGACGTTATTTACTCGAGATATTTAAAAAAAATAATCAAAAAAGTTTTGATTTTCAAACCGACCCCGATTTCGAGAAAAAGCGTGATGTAACCCCTTGCCATTTTGACGATTTTGGTGAAAATTTAGATTTTCAATTTTTTAATGCCAATCGATAGTACTGATCCTTACGAGTCTAAAATGGTATAAAATTCCAAAATCAGACATTATTTGGCCGAAATATTCCAAAAAATCATCAGAAAAGGTTGACTTTACAAACGAATCGGTTTTCGGTCCACTACTTTTTTTAACCCATCGATTTTTTATTTATTTGAATGCCAATTGATAATAGGGATCTGTACGAATTAAAAAAGGTATAACATTTAAAAATCAGACGTTATTTACTCGAGATATTTAAAAAAAATAATCAAAAAAGTTTTGATTTTCGAACCGACCCCGATTTCGAGGAAAAACGTGATGTAACCCCTTGCCATTTTGACGATTTTGGTGAAAATTTAGATTTTCAATTTTTTAATGCCAATCGATAGTACTGATCCTTACGAGTCTAAAATGGTATAAAATTCCAAAATCAGACATTATTTGGCCGAAATATTCCAAAAAATCATCAGAAAAGGTTGACTTTACAAACGAATCGGTTTTCGGTCCACTACTTTTTTTAACCCATCGATTTTTTATTTATTTGAATGCCAATTGATAATAGGGATCTGTACGAATTAAAAAAGGTATAACATTTAAAAATCAGACGTTATTTACTCGAGATATTTAAAAAAAATAATCAAAAAAGTTTTGATTTTCGAACCGACCCCGATTTCGAGGAAAAACGTGATGTAACCCCTTGCCATTTTGACGATTTTGGTGAAAATTTAGATTTTCAATTTTTTAATGCCAATCGATAGTACTGATCCTTACGAGTCTAAAATGGTATAAAATTCCAAAATCAGACATTATTTGGTCGAAATATTCCAAAAAATCATCAGAAAAGGTTGACTTTACAAACGAATCGGTTTTCGGTCCACTACTTTTTTTAACCCATCGATTTTTAATTTATTTGAATGCCAATTGATAATAGGGATCTGTACGAATTAAAAAAGGTATAACATTTAAAAATCAGACGTTATTTACTCGAGATATTTAAAAAAAATAATCAAAAAAGTTTTGATTTTCAAACCGACCCCGATTTCGAGAAAAAGCGTGATGTAACCCCTTGCCATTTTGACGATTTTGGTGAAAATTTAGATTTTCAATTTTTTAATGCCAATCGATAGTACTGATCCTTACGAGTCTAAAATGGTATAAAATTCCAAAATCAGACATTATTTGGCCGAAATATTCCAAAAAATCATCAGAAAAGGTTGACTTTACAAACGAATCGATTTTCGGTCCACTACTTTTTTTAACCCATCGATTTTTTATTTATTTGAATGCCAATTGATAATAGGGATCTGTACGAATTAAAAAAGGTATAACATTTAAAAATCAGACGTTATTTACTCGAGATATTTAAAAAAAATAATCAAAAAAGTTTTGATTTTCGAAACGACCCCGATTTCGAGGAAAAACGTGATGTAACCCCTTGCCATTTTGACGATTTTGGTGAAAATTTAGATTTTCAATTTTTTAATGCCAATCGATAGTACTGATCCTTACGAGTCCAAAATGGTATAAAATTAAAAAATCAGACATTATTTGGCCGAAATATTCCAAAAAATCATCAGAAAAGGTTGACTTTACAAACGAATCGGTATTCGGTCCACTACTTTTTTTAACCCATCGATTTTTAATTTATTTGAATGCCAATTGATAGTAGGGATCTGTACGAATTCAAAATGGTATAACATTTAAAATTCAGACGTTATTTACTCGAGATATTATCAAAAAATTATCAAAAAAGTTTTGATTTTCGAACCGACCCCGATTTCGAGGAAAAACGTGATGTAACCCCTTGCCATTTTCACGATTTGGGTGAAAATTTAGATTTTCAATTTTTTAATGCCAATCGATAGTACTGATCCTTACGAGTCTAAAATGGTATAAAATTCCAAAATCAGACATTATTTGGCCGAAATATTCCAAAAAATCATCAGAAAAGGTTGACTTTACAAACGAATCGATTTTCGGTCCACTACTTTTTTTAACCCATCGATTTTTTATTTATTTGAATGCCAATTGATAATAGGGATCTGTACGAATTAAAAAAGGTATAACATTTAAAAATCAGACGTTATTTACTCGAGATATTTAAAAAAAATTATCAAAAAAGTTTTGATTTTCGAACCGACCCCGATTTCGAGGAAAAACGTGATGTAACCCCTTGCCATTTTCACGATTTGGGTGAAAATTTAGATTTTCAATTTTTTAATGCCAATCGATAGTACTGATCCTTACGAGTCTAAAATGGTATAAAATTCCAAAATCAGACATTATTTGGCCGAAATATTCCAAAAAATCATCAGAAAAGGTTGACTTTACAAACGAATCGGTTTTCGGTCCACTACTTTTTTTAACCCATCGATTTTTTATTTATTTGAGTGCCAATTGATAATAGGGATCTGTACGAATTCAAAATGGTATAACATTTAAAATTCAGACGTTATTTACTCGAGATATTATCAAAAAATTATCAAAAAAGTTTTGATTTTCGAACCGACCCCGATTTCGAGAAAAAGCGTGATGTAACCCCTTGCCATTTTCACGATTTTGGTGAAAATTTAGATTTTCAATTTTTTAATGTCAATCGATAGTACTGATCCTTACGAGTCTAAAATGGTATAAAATTCCAAAATCAGACATTATTTGGTCGAAATATTCCAAAAAATCATCAGAAAAGGTTGACTTTACAAACGAATCGGTTTTCGGTCCACATCTTTTTTTAACCCATCGATTTTTAATTTATTTGAATGCCAATTGATAGCAGGGATCTGTACGAATTAAAAAAGGTATAACATTTAAAAATCAGACGTTATTTACTCGAGATATTTAAAAAAAATAATCAAAAAAGTTTTGATTTTCAAACCGACCCCGATTTCGAGAAAAAACGTGATGTAACCCCTTTCCATTTTGACGATTTTGGTGAAAATTTAGATTTTCAATTTTTTAATGCCAATCGATAGTACTGATCCTTACGAGTCTAAAATGGTATAAAATTCCAAAATCAGACATTATTTGGTCGAAATATTCCAAAAAATCATCAGAAAAGGTTGACTTTACAAACGAATCGGTTTTCGGTCCACTACTTTTTTTAACCCATCGATTTTTAATTTATTTGAATGCCAATTGATAGTAGGGATCTGTACGAATTAAAAAAGGTATAACATTTAAAAATCAGACGTTATTTACTCGAGATATTTAAAAAAAATAATCAAAAAAGTTTTGATTTTCAAACCGACCCCGATTTCGAGGAAAAACGTGATGTAACCCCTTTCCATTTTGACGATTTTGGTGAAAATTTAGATTTTCAATTTTTTAATGCCAATCGATAGTACTGATCCTTACGAGTCTAAATTGGTATAAAATTCCAAAATCAGACATTATTTGGTCGAAATATTCCAAAAAATCATCAGAAAAGGTTGACTTTACAAACGAATCGGTTTTCGGTCCACTACTTTTTTTAACCCATCGATTTTTAATTTATTTGAATGCCAATTGATAATAGGGATCTGTACGAATTAAAAAAGGTATAACATTTAAAAATCAGACGTTATTTACTCGAGATATTTAAAAAAAATAATCAAAAAAGTTTTGATTTTCAAACCGACCCCGATTTCGAGGAAAAACGTGATGTAACCCCTTGCCATTTTGACGATTTTGGTGAAAATTTAGATTTTCATTTTTTTAATGCCAATCGATAGTACTGATCCTTACGAGTCTAAAATGGTATAAAATTCCAAAATCAGACATTATTTGGTCGAAATATTCCAAAAAATCATCAGAAAAGGTTGACTTTACAAACGAATCGGTTTTCGGTCCACTACTTTTTTTAACCCATCGATTTTTAATTTATTTGAATGCCAATTGATAAAAGGGATCTGTACGAATTAAAAAAGGTATAACATTTAAAAATCAGACGTTATTTACTCGAGATATTTAAAAAAAATAATCAAAAAAGTTTTGATTTTCAAACCGACCCCGATTTCGAGGAAAAACGTGATGTAACCCCTTGCCATTTTGACGATTTTGGTGAAAATTTAGATTTTCAATTTTGTAATGCCAATCGATAGTACTGATCCTTACGAGTCTAAAATGGTATAAAATTCCAAAATCAGACATTATTTGGCCGAAATATTCCAAAAAATCATCAGAAAAGGTTGACTTTACAAACGAATCGGTTTTCGGTCCACTACTTTTTTTAACCCATCGATTTTTAATTTATTTGAATGCCAATTGATAATAGGGATCTGTACGAATTAAAAAAGGTATAACATTTAAAAATCAGACGTTATTTACTCGAGATATTTAAAAAAAATAATCAAAAAAGTTTTGATTTTCAACGACCCCGATTTCGAGGAAAAACGTGATGTAACCCCTTGCCATTTTGACGATTTTGGTGAAAATTTAGATTTTCAATTTTTTAATGCCAATCGATAGTACTGATCCTTACGAGTCTAAAATGGTATAAAATTCCAAAATCAGACATTATTTGGCCGAAATATTCCAAAAAATCATCAGAAAAGGTTGACATTACAAACGAATCGGTTTTCGGTCCACTACTTTTTTTAACCCATCGATTTTTAATTTATTTGAATGCCAATTGATAATAGGGATCTGTACGAATTAAAAAAGGTATAACATCTAAAAATCAGACGTTATTTACTCGAAATATTAAAAAAAAATAAACAAAAAAGTTTTGATTTTCGAACCGACCCCGATTTCGAGAAAAAACGTGATGTAACCCCTTGCCATTTTGACGATTTTGGTGAAAATTTAGATTTTCAATTTTTTAATGCCAATCGATAGTACTGATCCTTACGAGTCCAAAATGGTATAAAATTCCAAAATCAGACATTATTTGGCCGAAATATTCCAAAAAATCATCAGAAAAGGTTGACATTACAAACGAATCGGTTTTCGGTCCACTACTTTTTTTAACCCATCGATTTTTAATTTATTTGAATGCCAATTGATAATAGGGATCTGTACGAATTAAAAAAGGTATAACATTTAAAAATCAGACGTTATTTACTCGAGATATTTAAAAAAAATAATCAAAAAAGTTTTGATTTTCAAACCGACCCCGATTTCGAGGAAAAACGTGATGTAACCCCTTGCCATTTTGACGATTTTGGTGAAAATTTAGTTTTTCAATTTTTTAATGCCAATCGATAGTACTGATCCTTACGAGTCTAAAATGGTATAAAATTCCAAAATCAGACATTATTTGGTCGAAATATTCCAAAAAATCATCAGAAAAGGTTGACTTTACAAACGAATCGGTTTTCGGTCCACTACTTTTTTTAACCCATCGATTTTTTATTTATTTGAATGCCAATTGATAATAGGGATCTGTACGAATTAAAAAAGGTATAACATCTAAAAATCAGACGTTATTTACTCGAGATATTTAAAAAAAATAATCAAAAAAGGTTTGATTTTCAAACCGACCCCGATTTCGAGAAAAAGCGTGATGTAACCCCTTGCCATTTTGACGATTTTGGTGAAAATTTAGATTTTCAATTTTTTAATGCCAATCGATAGTACTGATCCTTACGAGTCTAAAATGGTATAAAATTCCAAAATCAGACATTATTTGGCCGAAATATTCCAAAAAATCATCAGAAAAGGTTGACTTTACAAACGAATCGGTTTTCGGTCCACTACTTTTTTTAACCCATCGATTTTTTATTTATTTGAATGCCAATTGATAATAGGGATCTGTACGAATTAAAAAAGGTATAACATCTAAAAATCAGACGTTATTTACTCGAGATATTAAAAAAAAATAAACAAAAAAGTTTTGATTTTCGAACCGACCCCGATTTCGAGAAAAAACGTGATGTAACCCCTTGCCATTTTGACGATTTTGGTGAAAATTTAGATTTTCAATTTTTTAATGCCAATCGATAGTACTGATCCTTACGAGTCCAAAATGGTATAAAATTCCAAAATCAGACATTATTTGGCCGAAATATTCCAAAAAATCATCAGAAAAGGTTGACTTTACAAACGAATCGGTTTTCGGTCCACTACTTTTTTTAACCCATCGATTTTTAATTTATTTGAATGCCAATTGATAATAGGGATCTGTACGAATTAAAAAAGGTATAATATTTAAAAATCAGACGTTATTTACTCGAGATATTTAAAAAAAATAATCAAAAAAGTTTTGATTTTCGAACCGACCCCGATTTCGAGAAAAAACGTGATGTAACCCCTTGCCATTTTGACGATTTTGGTGAAAATTTAGATTTTCAATTTTTTAATGCCAATCGATAGTACTGATCCTTACGAGTCTAAAATGGTATAAAATTCCAAAATCAGACATTATTTGGCCGAAATATTCCAAAAAATCATCAGAAAAGGTTGACATTACAAACGAATCGGTTTTCGGTCCACTACTTTTTTTAACCCATCGATTTTTAATTTATTTGAATGCCAATTGATAATAGGGATCTGTACGAATTAAAAAAGGTATAACATTTAAAAATCAGACGTTATTTACTCGAGATATTTAAAAAAAATAATCAAAAAAGGTTTGATTTTCAAACCGACCCCGATTTCGAGAAAAAGCGTGATGTAACCCCTTGCCATCTTGACGATTTTGGTGAAAATTTAGATTTTCAATTTTTTATTGCCAATCGATAGTACTGATCCTTACGAGTCTAAAATGGTATAAAATTCCAAAATCAGACATTATTTGGCCGAAATATTCCAAAACATCATCAGAAAAGGTTGACTTTACAAACGAATCGGTTTTCGGTCTACTACTTTTTTTAACCCATCGATTTTTTATTTATTTGAATGCCAATTGATAGTAGGGATCGGTACGAATTAAAAAAGGTATAACATTTAAAAATCAGACGTTATTTACTCGAGATATTTAAAAAAAATAATCAAAAAAGTTTTGATTTTCGAACCGACCCCGATTTCGAGGAAAAACGTGATGTAACCCCCTGCCATTTTGACGATTTTGGTGAAAATTTAGATTTTCAATTTTTTAATGCCAATCGATAGTACTGATCCTTACGAGTCTAAAATGGTATAAAATTCCAAAATCAGACATTATTTGGTCGAAATATTCCAAAAAATCATCAGAAAAGGTTGACTTTACAAACGAATCGGTTTTCGGTCTACTACTTTTTTTAACCCATCGATTTTTTATTTATTTGAATGCCAATTGATAATAGGGATCTGTACGAATTAAAAAAGGTATAACATCTAAAAATCAGACGTTATTTACTCGAGATATTTAAAAAAAATAATCAAAAAAGGTTTGATTTTCAAACCGACCCCGATTTCGAGAAAAAGCGTGATGTAACCCCTTGCCATTTTGACGATTTTGGTGAAAATTTAGATTTTCAATTTTTTAATGCCAATCGATAGTACTGATCCTTACGAGTCTAAAATGGTATAAAATTCCAAAATCAGACATTATTTGGCCGAAATATTCCAAAAAATCATCAGAAAAGGTTGACTTTACAAACGAATCGGTTTTCGGTCCACTACTTTTTTTAACCCATCGATTTTTTATTTATTTGAATGCCAATTGATAATAGGGACCTGTACGAATTAAAAAAGGTATAACATCTAAAAATCAGACGTTATTTACTCGAGATATTAAAAAAAAATAAACAAAAAAGTTTTGATTTTCGAACCGACCCCGATTTCGAGAAAAAACGTGATGTAACCCCTTGCCATTTTGACGATTTTGGTGAAAATTTAGATTTTCAATTTTTTAATGCCAATCGATAGTACTGATCCTTACGAGTCCAAAATGGTATAAAATTCCAAAATCAGACATTATTTGGCCGAAATATTCCAAAAAATCATCAGAAAAGGTTGACTTTACAAACGAATCGGTTTTCGGTCCACTACTTTTTTTAACCCATCGATTTTTAATTTATTTGAATGCCAATTGATAATAGGGATCTGTACGAATTAAAAAAGGTATAATATTTAAAAATCAGACGTTATTTACTCGAGATATTAAAAAAAAATAATCAAAAAAGTTTTGATTTTCGAACCGACCCCGATTTCGAGAAAAAACGTGATGTAACCCCTTGCCATTTTGACGATTTTGGTGAAAATTTAGATTTTCAATTTTTTAATGCCAATCGATAGTACTGATCCTTACGAGTCTAAAATGGTATAAAATTCCAAAATCAGACATTATTTGGCCGAAATATTCCAAAAAATCATCAGAAAAGGTTGACATTACAAACGAATCGGTTTTCGGTCCACTACTTTTTTTAACCCATCGATTTTTAATTTATTTGAATGCCAATTGATAATAGGGATCTGTACGAATTAAAAAAGGTATAACATTTAAAAATCAGACGTTATTTACTCGAGATATTTAAAAAAAATAATCAAAAAAGGTTTGATTTTCAAACCGACCCCGATTTCGAGAAAAAGCGTGATGTAACCCCTTGCCATCTTGACGATTTTGGTGAAAATTTAGATTTTCAATTTTTTATTGCCAATCGATAGTACTGATCCTTACGAGTCTAAAATGGTATAAAATTCCAAAATCAGACATTATTTGGCCGAAATATTCCAAAACATCATCAGAAAAGGTTGACTTTACAAACGAATCGGTTTTCGGTCTACTACTTTTTTTAACCCATCGATTTTTTATTTATTTGAATGCCAATTGATAATAGGGATCTTTACGAATTAAAAAAGGTATAACATTTAAAAATCAGACGTTATTTACTCGAGATATTTAAAAAAAAAATCAAAAAAGTTTTGATTTTCGAACCGACCCCGATTTCGAGGAAAAACGTGATGTAACCCCCTGCCATTTTGACGATTTTGGTGAAAATTTAGATTTTCAATTTTTTAATGCCAATCGATAGTACTGATCCTTACGAGTCCAAAATGGTATAAAATTCCAAAATCAGACATTATTTGGTCGAAATATTCCAAAAAATCATCAGAAAAGGTTGACTTTACAAACGAATCGGTTTTCGGTCCACTACTTTTTTTTAACCCATCGATTTTTAATTTATTTGAATGCCAATTGATAATAGGGATCTGTACGAATTAAAAAAGGTATAACATTTAAAAATCAGACGTTATTTACTCGAGATATTTAAAAAAAATAATCAAAAAAGTTTTGATTTTCAAACCGACCCCGATTTCGAGGAAAAACGTGATGTAACCCCTTGCCATTTTGACGATTTTGGTGAAAATTTAGATTTTCAATTTTTTAATGCCAATCGATAGTACTGATCCTTACGAGTCTAAAATGGTATAAAATTCCAAAATCAGACATTATTTGGTCGAAATATTCCAAAAAATCATCAGAAAAGGTTGACTTTACAAACGAATCGGTTTTCGGTCCACTACTTTTTTTTAACCCATCGATTTTTAATTTATTTGAATGCCAATTGATAATAGGGATCTGTACGAATTAAAAAAGGTATAACATTTAAAAATCAGACGTTATTTACTCGAGATATTTAAAAAAAATAATCAAAAAAGTTTTGATTTTCAAACCGACCCCGATTTCGAGGAAAAACGTGATGTAACCCCTTGCCATTTTGACGATTTTGGTGAAAATTTAGATTTTCAATTTTTTAATGCCAATCGATAGTACTGATCCTTACGAGTCTAAAATGGTATAAAATTCCAAAATCAGACATTATTTGGTCCGAAATATTCCAAAAAATCATCAGAAAAGGTTGACTTTACAAACGAATCGGTTTTCGGTCCACCACTTTTTTTAACCCATCGATTTTTAATTTATTTGAATGCCAATTGATAATAGGGATCTGTACGAATTAAAAAAGGTATAACATTTAAAAATCAGACGTTATTTACTCGAGATATTTAAAAAAAATAATCAAAAAAGTTTTGATTTTCAAACCGACCCCGATTTCGAGGAAAAACGTGATGTAACCCCTTGCCATTTTGACGATTTTGGTGAAAATTTAGATTTTCAATTTTTAATGCCAATCGATAGTACTGATCCTTACGAGTCCAAAATGGTATAAAATTCCAAAATCAGACATTATTTGGCCGAAATATTCCAAAAAATCATCAGAAAAGGTTGACATTACAAACGAATCGGTTTTCGGTCCACTACTTTTTTTAACCCATCGATTTTTAATTTATTTGAATGCCAATTGATAATAGGGATCTGTACGAATTAAAAAAGGTATAACATTTAAAAATCAGACGTTATTTACTCGAGATATTTAAAAAAATAATCAAAAAAGTTTTGATTTTCAAACCGACCCCGATTTCGAGAAAAAACGTGATGTAACCCCTTGCCATTTTGACGATTTTGGTGAAAATTTAGATTTTCAATTTTTTAATGCCAATCGATAGTACTGATCCTTACGAGTCCAAAATGGTATAAAATTCCAAAATCAGACATTATTTGGCCGAAATATTCCAAAAAATCATCAGAAAAGGTTGACTTTACAAACGAATCGGTTTTCGGTCCACTACTTTTTTTAACCCATCGATTTTTAATTTATTTGAATGCCAATTGATAGTAGGGATCTGTACGAATTCAAAATGGTATAACATTTAAAATTCAGACGTTATTTACTCGAGATATTAAAAAAAAATCATCAAAAAAGTTTTGATTTTCGAACCGACCCCGATTTCGAGAAAAAACGTGATGTAACCCCTTGCCATTTTGACGATTTTGGTGAAAATTTAGATTTTCAATTTTTTAATGCCAATCGATAGTACTGATCCTTACGAGTCTAAAATGGTATAAAATTCCAAAATCAGACATTATTTGGCCGAAATATTCCAAAAAATCATCAGAAAAGGTTGACTTTACAAACGAATCGGTTTTCGGTCCACTACTTTTTTTAACCCATCGATTTTTAATTTATTTGAATGCCAATTGATAATAGGGATCTGTACGAATTAAAAAAGGTATAACATTTAAAAATCAGACGTTATTTACTCGAGATATTTAAAAAAATAATCAAAAAAGTTTTGATTTTCAAACCGACCCCGATTTCGAGGAAAAAGCGTGATGTAACCCCTTGCCATTTTGACGATTTTGGTGAAAATTTAGATTTTCAATTTTTTAATGCCAATCGATAGTACTGATCCTTACGAGTCCAAAATGGTATAAAATTCCAAAATCAGACATTATTTGGCCGAAATATTCCAAAAAATCATCAGAAAAGGTTGACTTTACAAACGAATCGGTTTTCGGTCCACTACTTTTTTTAACCCATCGATTTTTAATTTATTTGAATGCCAATTGATAGTAGGGATCTGTACGAATTCAAAATGGTATAACATTTAAAAATCAGACGTTATTTACTCGAGATATTATCAAAAAATTATCAAAAAAGTTTTGATTTTCGAACCGACCCCGATTTCGAGAAAAAGCGTGATGTAACCCCTTGCCATTTTGACGATTTTGGTGAAAATTTAGATTTTCAATTTTTTAATGCCAATCGATAGTACTGATCCTTACGAGTCTAAAATGGTATAAAATTCCAAAATCAGACATTATTTGGCCGAAATATTCCAAAAAATCATCAGAAAAGGTTGACTTTACAAACGAATCGGTTTTCGGTCCACTACTTTTTTTAACCCATCGATTTTTAATTTATTTGAATGCCAATTGATAATAGGGATCTGTACGAATTAAAAAAGGTATAACATTTAAAAATCAGACGTTATTTACTCGAGATATTTAAAAAAAATAATCAAAAAAGTTTTGATTTTCAAACCGACCCCGATTTCGAGAAAAAACGTGATGTAACCCCTTGCCATTTTGACGATTTTGGTGAAAATTTAGATTTTCAATTTTTTAATGCCAATCGATAGTACTGATCCTTACGAGTCTAAAATGGTATAAAATTCCAAAATCAGACATTATTTGGCCGAAATATTCCAAAAAATCATCAGAAAAGGTTGACTTTACAAACGAATCGGTTTTCGGTCCACTACTTTTTTTAACCCATCGATTTTTAATTTATTTGAATGCCAATTGATAATAGGGATCTGTACGAATTAAAAAAGGTATAACATTTAAAAATCAGACGTTATTTACTCGAGATATTTAAAAAAAATAATCAAAAAAGTTTTGATTTTCGAACCGACCCCGATTTCGAGGAAAAACGTGATGTAACCCCTTGCCATTTTGACGATTTTGGTGAAAATTTAGATTTTCAATTTTTTAATGCCAATCGATAGTACTGATCCTTACGAGTCCAAAATGGTATAAAATTCCAAAATCAGACATTATTTGGCCGAAATATTCCAAAAAATCATCAGAAAAGGTTGACTTTACAAACGAATCGGTTTTCGGTCCACTACTTTTTTTAACCCATCGATTTTTAATTTATTTGAATGCCAATTGATAATAGGGATCTGTACGAATTAAAAAAGGTATAACATTTAAAAATCAGACGTTATTTACTCGAGATATTTAAAAAAATAATCAAAAAAGTTTTGATTTTCAAACCGACCCCGATTTCGAGAAAAAACGTGATGTAACCCCTTGCCATTTTGACGATTTTGGTGAAAATTTAGATTTTCAATTTTTTAATGCCAATCGATAGTACTGATCCTTACGAGTCTAAAATGGTATAAAATTCCAAAATCAGACATTATTTGGCCGAAATATTCCAAAAAATCATCAGAAAAGGTTGACTTTACAAACGAATCGGTTTTCGGTCCACTACTTTTTTTAACCCATCGATTTTTAATTTATTTGAATGCCAATTGATAATAGGGATCTGTACGAATTCAAAAAGGTATAACATTTAAAAATCAGACGTTATTTACTCGAGATATTATAAAAAATAATCAAAAAAGTTTTGATTTTCGAACCGACCCCGATTTCGAGAAAAACGTGATGTAACCCCTTGCCATTTTGACGATTTTGGTGAAAATTTAGATTTTCAATTTTTTAATGCCAATCGATAGTACTGATCCTTACGAGTCTAAAATGGTATAAAATTCCAAAATCAGACATTATTTGGCCGAAATATTCCAAAAAATCATCAGAAAAGGTTGACTTTACAAACGAATCGGTTTTCGGTCCACTACTTTTTTTAACCCATCGATTTTTAATTTATTTGAATGCCAATTGATAATAGGGATCTGTACGAATTAAAAAAGGTATAACATTTAAAAATCAGACGTTATTTACTCGAGATATTTAAAAAAAATAATCAAAAAAGTTTTGATTTTCAAACCGACCCCGATTTCGAGAAAAAACGTGATGTAACCCCTTGCCATTTTGACGATTTTGGTGAAAATTTAGATTTTCAATTTTTTAATGCCAATCGATAGTACTGATCCTTACGAGTCTAAAATGGTATAAAATTCCAAAATCAGACATTATTTGGCCGAAATATTCCAAAAAATCATCAGAAAAGGTTGACTTTACAAACGAATCGGTTTTCGGTCCACTACTTTTTTTAACCCATCGATTTTTAATTTATTTGAATGCCAATTGATAATAGGGATCTGTACGAATTCAAAAAGGTATAACATTTAAAAATCAGACGTTATTTACTCGAGATATTTAAAAAAATAATCAAAAAAGTTTTGATTTTCAAACCGACCCCGATTTCGAGGAAAAACGTGATGTAACCCCTTGCCATTTTGACGATTTTGGTGAAAATTTAGATTTTCAATTTTTTAATGCCAATCGATAGTACTGATCCTTACGAGTCCAAAATGGTATAAAATTCCAAAATCAGACATTATTTGGCCGAAATATTCCAAAAAATCATCAGAAAAGGTTGACTTTACAAACGAATCGGTTTTCGGTCCACTACTTTTTTTAACCCATCGATTTTTAATTTATTTGAATGCCAATTGATAATAGGGATCTGTACGAATTAAAAAAGGTATAACATTTAAAAATCAGACGTTATTTACTCGAGATATTTAAAAAAAATAATCAAAAAAGTTTTGATTTTCGAACCGACCCCGATTTCGAGAAAAAACGTGATGTAACCCCTTGCCATTTTGACGATTTTGGTGAAAATTTAGATTTTCAATTTTTTAATGCCAATCGATAGTACTGATCCTTACGAGTCCAAAATGGTATAAAATTCCAAAATCAGACATTATTTGGCCGAAATATTCCAAAAAATCATCAGAAAAGGTTGACTTTACAAACGAATCGGTTTTCGGTCCACTACTTTTTTTAACCCATCGATTTTTAATTTATTTGAATGCCAATTGATAATAGGGATCTGTACGAATTCAAAATGGTATAACATTTAAAAATCAGACGTTATTTACTCGAGATATTTAAAAAAAATAATCAAAAAAGTTTTGATTTTCAAACCGACCCCGATTTCGAGGAAAAACGTGATGTAACCCCTTGCCATTTTGACGATTTTGGTGAAAATTTAGATTTTCAATTTTTTAATGCCAATCGATAGTACTGATCCTTACGAGTCTAAAATGGTATAAAATTCCAAAATCAGACATTATTTGGCCGAAATATTCCAAAAAATCATCAGAAAAGGTTGACTTTACAAACGAATCGGTTTTCGGTCCACTACTTTTTTTAACCCATCGATTTTTAATTTATTTGAATGCCAATTGATAATAGGGATCTGTACGAATTAAAAAAGGTATAACATTTAAAAATCAGACGTTATTTACTCGAGATATTTAAAAAAAATAATCAAAAAAGTTTTGATTTTCGAACCGACCCCGATTTCGAGGAAAAACGTGATGTAACCCCTTGCCATTTTGACGATTTTGGTGAAAATTTAGATTTTCAATTTTTTAATGCCAATCGATAGTACTGATCCTTACGAGTCTAAAATGGTATAAAATTCCAAAATCAGACATTATTTGGCCGAAATATTCCAAAAAATCATCAGAAAAGGTTGACTTTACAAACGAATCGGTTTTCGGTCCACTACTTTTTTTAACCCATCGATTTTTAATTTATTTGAATGCCAATTGATAATAGGGATCTGTACGAATTAAAAAAGGTATAACATTTAAAAATCAGACGTTATTTACTCGAGATATTTAAAAAAAATAATCAAAAAAGTTTTGATTTTCAAACCGACCCCGATTTCGAGGAAAAACGTGATGTAACCCCTTGCCATTTTGACGATTTTGGTGAAAATTTAGATTTTCAATTTTTTAATGCCAATCGATAGTACTGATCCTTACGAGTCTAAAATGGTATAAAATTCCAAAATCAGACATTATTTGGCCGAAATATTCCAAAAAATCATCAGAAAAGGTTGACTTTACAAACGAATCGGTTTTCGGTCCACTACTTTTTTTAACCCATCGATTTTTAATTTATTTGAATGCCAATTGATAATAGGGATCTGTACGAATTAAAAAAGGTATAACATTTAAAAATCAGACGTTATTTACTCGAGATATTTAAAAAAAATAATCAAAAAAGTTTTGATTTTCAAACCGACCCCGATTTCGAGAAAAAACGTGATGTAACCCCTTGCCATTTTGACGATTTTGGTGAAAATTTAGATTTTCAATTTTTTAATGCCAATCGATAGTACTGATCCTTACGAGTCTAAAATGGTATAAAATTCCAAAATCAGACATTATTTGGCCGAAATATTCCAAAAAATCATCAGAAAAGGTTGACTTTACAAACGAATCGGTTTTCGGTCCACTACTTTTTTTAACCCATCGATTTTTAATTTATTTGAATGCCAATTGATAATAGGGATCTGTACGAATTAAAAAAGGTATAACATTTAAAAATCAGACGTTATTTACTCGAGATATTTAAAAAAAATAATCAAAAAAGTTTTGATTTTCAAACCGACCCCGATTTCGAGGAAAAACGTGATGTAACCCCTTGCCATTTTGACGATTTTGGTGAAAATTTAGATTTTCAATTTTTTAATGCCAATCGATAGTACTGATCCTTACGAGTCTAAAATGGTATAAAATTCCAAAATCAGACATTATTTGGCCGAAATATTCCAAAAAATCATCAGAAAAGGTTGACTTTACAAACGAATCGGTTTTCGGTCCACTACTTTTTTTAACCCATCGATTTTTAATTTATTTGAATGCCAATTGATAATAGGGATCTGTACGAATTAAAAAAGGTATAACATTTAAAAATCAGACGTTATTTACTCGAGATATTTAAAAAAAATAATCAAAAAAGTTTTGATTTTCAAACCGACCCCGATTTCGAGAAAAAACGTGATGTAACCCCTTGCCATTTTGACGATTTTGGTGAAAATTTAGATTTTCAATTTTTTAATGCCAATCGATAGTACTGATCCTTACGAGTCTAAAATGGTATAAAATTCCAAAATCAGACATTATTTGGCCGAAATATTCCAAAAAATCATCAGAAAAGGTTGACTTTACAAACGAATCGGTTTTCGGTCCACTACTTTTTTTAACCCATCGATTTTTAATTTATTTGAATGCCAATTGATAATAGGGATCTGTACGAATTAAAAAAGGTATAACATTTAAAAATCAGACGTTATTTACTCGAGATATTTAAAAAAAATAATCAAAAAAGTTTTGATTTTCAAACCGACCCCGATTTCGAGGAAAAACGTGATGTAACCCCTTGCCATTTTGACGATTTTGGTGAAAATTTAGATTTTCAATTTTTTAATGCCAATCGATAGTACTGATCCTTACGAGTCTAAAATGGTATAAAATTCCAAAATCAGACATTATTTGGCCGAAATATTCCAAAAAATCATCAGAAAAGGTTGACTTTACAAACGAATCGGTTTTCGGTCCACTACTTTTTTTAACCCATCGATTTTTAATTTATTTGAATGCCAATTGATAATAGGGATCTGTACGAATTAAAAAAGGTATAACATTTAAAAATCAGACGTTATTTACTCGAGATATTTAAAAAAAATAATCAAAAAAGTTTTGATTTTCAAACCGACCCCGATTTCGAGGAAAAACGTGATGTAACCCCTTGCCATTTTGACGATTTTGGTGAAAATTTAGATTTTCAATTTTTTAATGCCAATCGATAGTACTGATCCTTACGAGTCTAAAATGGTATAAAATTCCAAAATCAGACATTATTTGGCCGAAATATTCCAAAAAATCATCAGAAAAGGTTGACTTTACAAACGAAT
Organism: Drosophila borealis; assembly: GCA_035045885.1. Taxonomy (NCBI): domain Eukaryota; kingdom Metazoa; phylum Arthropoda; class Insecta; order Diptera; family Drosophilidae; genus Drosophila; species Drosophila borealis. The sequence continues at coordinate 405,795 of JAWNOR010000392.1, forward strand.
CGGTTTTCGGTCCACTACTTTTTTTAACCCATCGATTTTTAATTTATTTGAATGCCAATTGATAATAGGGATCTGTACGAATTAAAAAAGGTATAACATTTAAAAATCAGACGTTATTTACTCGAGATATTTAAAAAAAATAATCAAAAAAGTTTTGATTTTCAAACCGACCCCGATTTCGAGGAAAAACGTGATGTAACCCCTTGCCATTTTGACGATTTTGGTGAAAATTTAGATTTTCAATTTTTTAATGCCAATCGATAGTACTGATCCTTACGAGTCTAAAATGGTATAAAATTCCAAAATCAGACATTATTTGGCCGAAATATTCCAAAAAATCATCAGAAAAGGTTGACTTTACAAACGAATCGGTTTTCGGTCCACTACTTTTTTTAACCCATCGATTTTTAATTTATTTGAATGCCAATTGATAATAGGGATCTGTACGAATTAAAAAAGGTATAACATTTAAAAATCAGACGTTATTTACTCGAGATATTTAAAAAAAATAATCAAAAAAGTTTTGATTTTCAAACCGACCCCGATTTCGAGAAAAAACGTGATGTAACCCCTTGCCATTTTGACGATTTTGGTGAAAATTTAGATTTTCAATTTTTTAATGCCAATCGATAGTACTGATCCTTACGAGTCTAAAATGGTATAAAATTCCAAAATCAGACATTATTTGGCCGAAATATTCCAAAAAATCATCAGAAAAGGTTGACTTTACAAACGAATCGGTTTTCGGTCCACTACTTTTTTTAACCCATCGATTTTTAATTTATTTGAATGCCAATTGATAATAGGGATCTGTACGAATTAAAAAAGGTATAACATTTAAAAATCAGACGTTATTTACTCGAGATATTTAAAAAAAATAATCAAAAAAGTTTTGATTTTCAAACCGACCCCGATTTCGAGGAAAAACGTGATGTAACCCCTTGCCATTTTGACGATTTTGGTGAAAATTTAGATTTTCAATTTTTTAATGCCAATCGATAGTACTGATCCTTACGAGTCTAAAATGGTATAAAATTCCAAAATCAGACATTATTTGGCCGAAATATTCCAAAAAATCATCAGAAAAGGTTGACTTTACAAACGAATCGGTTTTCGGTCCACTACTTTTTTTAACCCATCGATTTTTAATTTATTTGAATGCCAATTGATAATAGGGATCTGTACGAATTAAAAAAGGTATAACATTTAAAAATCAGACGTTATTTACTCGAGATATTTAAAAAAAATAATCAAAAAAGTTTTGATTTTCAAACCGACCCCGATTTCGAGGAAAAACGTGATGTAACCCCTTGCCATTTTGACGATTTTGGTGAAAATTTAGATTTTCAATTTTTTAATGCCAATCGATAGTACTGATCCTTACGAGTCTAAAATGGTATAAAATTCCAAAATCAGACATTATTTGGCCGAAATATTCCAAAAAATCATCAGAAAAGGTTGACTTTACAAACGAATCGGTTTTCGGTCCACTACTTTTTTTAACCCATCGATTTTTAATTTATTTGAATGCCAATTGATAATAGGGATCTGTACGAATTCAAAAAGGTATAACATTTAAAAATCAGACGTTATTTACTCGAGATATTTAAAAAAAATAATCAAAAAAGTTTTGATTTTCAAACCGACCCCGATTTCGAGGAAAAACGTGATGTAACCCCTTGCCATTTTGACGATTTTGGTGAAAATTTAGATTTTCAATTTTTTAATGCCAATCGATAGTACTGATCCTTACGAGTCTAAAATGGTATAAAATTCCAAAATCAGACATTATTTGGCCGAAATATTCCAAAAAATCATCAGAAAAGGTTGACTTTACAAACGAATCGGTTTTCGGTCCACTACTTTTTTTAACCCATCGATTTTTAATTTATTTGAATGCCAATTGATAATAGGGATCTGTACGAATTAAAAAAGGTATAACATTTAAAAATCAGACGTTATTTACTCGAGATATTTAAAAAAAATAATCAAAAAAGTTTTGATTTTCAAACCGACCCCGATTTCGAGGAAAAACGTGATGTAACCCCTTGCCATTTTGACGATTTTGGTGAAAATTTAGATTTTCAATTTTTTAATGCCAATCGATAGTACTGATCCTTACGAGTCTAAAATGGTATAAAATTCCAAAATCAGACATTATTTGGCCGAAATATTCCAAAAATCATCAGAAAAGGTTGACTTTACAAACGAATCGGTTTTCGGTCCACTACTTTTTTTAACCCATCGATTTTTAATTTATTTGAATGCCAATTGATAATAGGGATCTGTACGAATTAAAAAAGGTATAACATTTAAAAATCAGACGTTATTTACTCGAGATATTTAAAAAAAATAATCAAAAAAGTTTTGATTTTCAAACCGACCCCGATTTCGAGGAAAAACGTGATGTAACCCCTTGCCATTTTGACGATTTTGGTGAAAATTTAGATTTTCAATTTTTTAATGCCAATCGATAGTACTGATCCTTACGAGTCTAAAATGGTATAAAATTCCAAAATCAGACATTATTTGGCCGAAATATTCCAAAAAATCATCAGAAAAGGTTGACTTTACAAACGAATCGGTTTTCGGTCCACTACTTTTTTTAACCCATCGATTTTTAATTTATTTGAATGCCAATTGATAGTTGGGATCGGTACGAATTCAAAAAGGTATAACATCTAAAAATCAGACGTTATTTACTCCAGATATTTAAAAAAAATAATCAAAAAACTTTTGATTTTCGAACCGATCCCGATTTCGAGAAAAAACGTGATGTAACCCCTTGCCATTTTGACGATTTTGGTGAAAATTTAGATTTTCAATTTTTTAATGCCAATCGATAGTACTGATCCTTACGAGTCTAAAATGGTATAAAATTCCAAAATCAGACATTATTTGGCCGAAATATTCCAAAAAATCATCAGAAAAGGTTGACTTTACAAACGAATCGGTTTTCGGTCCACTACTTTTTTTAACCCATCGATTTTTAATTTATTTGAATGCCAATTGATAATAGGGATCTGTACGAATTAAAAAAGGTATAACATTTAAAAATCAGACGTTATTTACTCGAGATATTTAAAAAAATAATCAAAAAAGTTTTGATTTTCAAACCGACCCCGATTTCGAGGAAAAACGTGATGTAACCCCTTGCCATTTTGACGATTTTGGTGAAAATTTAGATTTTCAATTTTTTAATGCCAATCGATAGTACTGATCCTTACGAGTCTAAAATGGTATAAAATTCCAAAATCAGACATTATTTGGCCGAAATATTCCAAAAAATCATCAGAAAAGGTTGACTTTACAAACGAATCGGTTTTCGGTCCACTACTTTTTTTAACCCATCGATTTTTAATTTATTTGAATGCCAATTGATAATAGGGATCTGTACGAATTAAAAAAGGTATAACATTTAAAAATCAGACGTTATTTACTCGAGATATTTAAAAAAAATAATCAAAAAAGTTTTGATTTTCAAACCGACCCCGATTTCGAGAAAAAACGTGATGTAACCCCTTGCCATTTTGACGATTTTGGTGAAAATTTAGATTTTCAATTTTTTAATGCCAATCGATAGTACTGATCCTTACGAGTCTAAAATGGTATAAAATTCCAAAATCAGACATTATTTGGCCGAAATATTCCAAAAAATCATCAGAAAAGGTTGACTTTACAAACGAATCGGTTTTCGGTCCACTACTTTTTTTAACCCATCGATTTTTAATTTATTTGAATGCCAATTGATAATAGGGATCTGTACGAATTAAAAAAGGTATAACATTTAAAAATCAGACGTTATTTACTCGAGATATTTAAAAAAAATAATCAAAAAAGTTTTGATTTTCAAACCGACCCCGATTTCGAGGAAAAACGTGATGTAACCCCTTGCCATTTTGACGATTTTGGTGAAAATTTAGATTTTCAATTTTTTAATGCCAATCGATAGTACTGATCCTTACGAGTCTAAAATGGTATAAAATTCCAAAATCAGACATTATTTGGCCGAAATATTCCAAAAAATCATCAGAAAAGGTTGACTTTACAAACGAATCGGTTTTCGGTCCACTACTTTTTTTAACCCATCGATTTTTAATTTATTTGAATGCCAATTGATAATAGGGATCTGTACGAATTAAAAAAGGTATAACATTTAAAAATCAGACGTTATTTACTCGAGATATTTAAAAAAAATAATCAAAAAAGTTTTGATTTTCAAACCGACCCCGATTTCGAGAAAAAACGTGATGTAACCCCTTGCCATTTTGACGATTTTGGTGAAAATTTAGATTTTCAATTTTTTAATGCCAATCGATAGTACTGATCCTTACGAGTCTAAAATGGTATAAAATTCCAAAATCAGACATTATTTGGCCGAAATATTCCAAAAAATCATCAGAAAAGGTTGACTTTACAAACGAATCGGTTTTCGGTCCACAACTTTTTTTAACCCATCGATTTTTAATTTATTTGAATGCCAATTGATAATAGGGATCTGTACGAGTTAAAAAAGGTATAACATTTAAAAATCAGACGTTATTTACTCGAGATATTAAAAAAAAAATAATCAAAAAAGTTTTGATTTTCGAACCGACCCCGATTTCGAGAAAAAACGTGATGTAACCCCTTGCCATTTTGACGATTTTGGTGAAAATTTAGATTTTCAATTTTTTAATGCCAATCGATAGTACTGATCCTTACGAGTCTAAAATGGTATAAAATTCCAAAATCAGACATTATTTGGCCGAAATATTCCAAAAAATCATCAGAAAAGGTTGACTTTACAAACGAATCGGTTTTCGGTCCACAACTTTTTTTAACCCATCGATTTTTAATTTATTTGAATGCCAATTGATAGTAGGGATCTGTACGAATTCAAAAAGGTATAACATTTAAAAATCAGACGTTATTTACTCGAGATATTTAAAAAAAATAATCAAAAAAGTTTTGATTTTCAAACCGACCCCGATTTCGAGGAAAAACGTGATGTAACCCCTTGCCATTTTGACGATTTTGGTGAAAATTTAGATTTTCAATTTTTTAATGCCAATCGATAGTACTGATCCTTACGAGTCCAAAATGGTATAAAATTCCAAAATCAGACATTATTTGGCCGAAATATTCCAAAAAATCATCAGAAAAGGTTGACTTTACAAACGAATCGGTTTTCGGTCCACAACTTTTTTTAACCCATCGATTTTTAATTTATTTGAATGCCAATTGATAATAGGGATCTGTACGAATTCAAAAAGGTATAACATTTAAAAATCAGACGTTATTTACTCGAGATATTTAAAAAAAAAATCAAAAAAGTTTTGATTTTCGAACCGACCCCGATTTCGAGGAAAAACGTGATGTAACCCCTTGCCATTTTGACGATTTTGGTGAAAATTTAGATTTTCAATTTTTTAATGCCAATCGATAGTACTGATCCTTACGAGTCTAAAATGGTATAAAATTCCAAAATCAGACATTATTTGGCCGAAATATTCCAAAAAATCATCAGAAAAGGTTGACTTTACAAACGAATCGGTTTTCGGTCCACAACTTTTTTTAACCCATCGATTTTTAATTTATTTGAATGCCAATTGATAATAGGGATCTGTACGAATTAAAAAAGGTATAACATTTAAAAATCAGACGTTATTTACTCGAGATATTTAAAAAAAATAATCAAAAAAGTTTTGATTTTCAAACCGACCCCGATTTCGAGGAAAAACGTGATGTAACCCCTTGCCATTTTGACGATTTTGGTGAAAATTTAGATTTTCAATTTTTTAATGCCAATCGATAGTACTGATCCTTACGAGTCTAAAATGGTATAAAATTCCAAAATCAGACATTATTTGGCCGAAATATTCCAAAAAATCATCAGAAAAGGTTGACTTTACAAACGAATCGGTTTTCGGTCCACAACTTTTTTTAACCCATTGATTTTTAATTTATTTGAATGCCAATTGATAAAAGGGATCTGTACGAATTAAAAAAGGTATAACATTTAAAAATCAGACGTTATTTACTCGAGATATTTAAAAAAAATAATCAAAAAAGTTTTGATTTTCGAACCGACCCCGATTTCGAGAAAAAACGTGATGTAACCCCTTGCCATTTTGACGATTTTGGTGAAAATTTAGATTTTCAATTTTTTAATGCCAATCGATAGTACTGATCCTTACGAGTCTAAAATGGTATAAAATTCCAAAATCAGACATTATTTGGCCGAAATATTCCAAAAAATCATCAGAAAAGGTTGACTTTACAAACGAATCGGTTTTCGGTCCACTACTTTTTTTAACCCATCGATTTTTAATTTATTTGAATGCCAATTGATAATAGGGATCTGTACGAATTCAAAAAGGTATAACATTTAAAAATCAGACGTTATTTACTCGAGATATTTAAAAAAAATAATCAAAAAAGTTTTGATTTTCGAACCGACCCCGATTTCGAGGAAAAACGTGATGTAACCCCTTGCCATTTTGACGATTTTGGTGAAAATTTAGATTTTCAATTTTTTAATGCCAATCGATAGTACTGATCCTTACGAGTCTAAAATGGTATAAAATTCCAAAATCAGACATTATTTGGCCGAAATATTCCAAAAAATCATCAGAAAAGGTTGACTTTACAAACGAATCGGTTTTCGGTCCACTACTTTTTTTAACCCATCGATTTTTAATTTATTTGAATGCCAATTGATAATAGGGATCTGTACGAATTCAAAAAGGTATAACATTTAAAAATCAGACGTTATTTACTCGAGATATTTAAAAAAAATAATCAAAAAAGTTTTGATTTTCGAACCGACCCCGATTTCGAGGAAAAACGTGATGTAACCCCTTGCCATTTTGACGATTTTGGTGAAAATTTAGATTTTCAATTTTTTAATGCCAATCGATAGTACTGATCCTTACGAGTCCAAAATGGTATAAAATTCCAAAATCAGACATTATTTGGCCGAAATATTCCAAAAAATCATCAGAAAAGGTTGACTTTACAAACGAATCGGTTTTCGGTCCACTACTTTTTTTAACCCATCGATTTTTAATTTATTTGAATGCCAATTGATAATAGGGATCTGTACGAATTCAAAAAGGTATAACATTTAAAAATCAGACGTTATTTACTCGAGATATTTAAAAAAAATAATCAAAAAAGTTTTGATTTTCAAACCGACCCCGATTTCGAGGAAAAACGTGATGTAACCCCTTGCCATTTTGACGATTTTGGTGAAAATTTAGATTTTCAATTTTTTAATGCCAATCGATAGTACTGATCCTTACGAGTCCAAAATGGTATAAAATTCCAAAATCAGACATTATTTGGCCGAAATATTCCAAAAAATCATCAGAAAAGGTTGACTTTACAAACGAATCGGTTTTCGGTCCACTACTTTTTTAACCCATCGATTTTTAATTTATTTGAATGCCAATTGATAATAGGGATCTGTACGAATTCAAAAAGGTATAACATTTAAAAATCAGACGTTATTTACTCGAGATATTTAAAAAAAATAATCAAAAAAGTTTTGATTTTCAAACCGACCCCGATTTCGAGGAAAAACGTGATGTAACCCCTTGCCATTTTGACGATTTTGGTGAAAATTTAGATTTTCAATTTTTTAATGCCAATCGATAGTACTGATCCTTACGAGTCCAAAATGGTATAAAATTCCAAAATCAGACATTATTTGGCCGAAATATTCCAAAAAATCATCAGAAAAGGTTGACTTTACAAACGAATCGGTTTTCGGTCCACTACTTTTTTTAACCCATCGATTTTTAATTTATTTGAATGCCAATTGATAATAGGGATCTGTACGAATTAAAAAAGGTATAACATTTAAAAATCAGACGTTATTTACTCGAGATATTTAAAAAAAATAATCAAAAAAGTTTTGATTTTCAAACCGACCCCGATTTCGAGAAAAAACGTGATGTAACCCCTTGCCATTTTGACGATTTTGGTGAAAATTTAGATTTTCAATTTTTTAATGCCAATCGATAGTACTGATCCTTACGAGTCTAAAATGGTATAAAATTCCAAAATCAGACATTATTTGGCCGAAATATTCCAAAAAATCATCAGAAAAGGTTGACTTTACAAACGAATCGGTTTTCGGTCCACTACTTTTTTTAACCCATCGATTTTTAATTTATTTGAATGCCAATTGATAATAGGGATCTGTACGAATTCAAAAAGGTATAACATCTAAAAATCAGACGTTATTTACTCGAGATATTTAAAAAAATAATCAAAAAAGTTTTGATTTTCGAACCGACCCCGATTTCGAGGAAAAACGTGATGTAACCCCTTGCCATTTTGACGATTTTGGTGAAAATTTAGATTTTCAATTTTTTAATGCCAATCGATAGTACTGATCCTTACGAGTCCAAAATGGTATAAAATTCCAAAATCAGACATTATTTGGCCGAAATATTCCAAAAAATCATCAGAAAAGGTTGACTTTACAAACGAATCGGTTTTCGGTCCACTACTTTTTTTAACCCATCGATTTTTAATTTATTTGAATGCCAATTGATAATAGGGATCTGTACGAATTCAAAAAGGTATAACATTTAAAAATCAGACGTTATTTACTCGAGATATTTAAAAAAATAATCAAAAAAGTTTTGATTTTCAAACCGACCCCGATTTCGAGGAAAAACGTGATGTAACCCCTTGCCATTTTGACGATTTTGGTGAAAATTTAGATTTTCAATTTTTTAATGCCAATCGATAGTACTGATCCTTACGAGTCTAAAATGGTATAAAATTCCAAAATCAGACATTATTTGGCCGAAATATTCCAAAAAATCATCAGAAAAGGTTGACTTTACAAACGAATCGGTTTTCGGTCCACTACTTTTTTTAACCCATCGATTTTTAATTTATTTGAATGCCAATTGATAATAGGGATCTGTACGAATTAAAAAAGGTATAACATTTAAAAATCAGACGTTATTTACTCGAGATATTTAAAAAAAATAATCAAAAAAGTTTTGATTTTCAAACCGACCCCGATTTCGAGGAAAAACGTGATGTAACCCCTTGCCATTTTGACGATTTTGGTGAAAATTTAGATTTTCAATTTTTTAATGCCAATCGATAGTACTGATCCTTACGAGTCTAAAATGGTATAAAATTCCAAAATCAGACATTATTTGGCCGAAATATTCCAAAAAATCATCAGAAAAGGTTGACTTTACAAACGAATCGGTTTTCGGTCCACTACTTTTTTTAACCCATCGATTTTTAATTTATTTGAATGCCAATTGATAATAGGGATCTGTACGAATTAAAAAAGGTATAACATTTAAAAATCAGACGTTATTTACTCGAGATATTTAAAAAAAATAATCAAAAAAGTTTTGATTTTCAAACCGACCCCGATTTCGAGGAAAAACGTGATGTAACCCCTTGCCATTTTGACGATTTTGGTGAAAATTTAGATTTTCAATTTTTTAATGCCAATCGATAGTACTGATCCTTACGAGTCTAAAATGGTATAAAATTCCAAAATCAGACATTATTTGGCCGAAATATTCCAAAAAATCATCAGAAAAGGTTGACTTTACAAACGAATCGGTTTTCGGTCCACTACTTTTTTTAACCCATCGATTTTTAATTTATTTGAATGCCAATTGATAATAGGGATCTGTACGAATTCAAAAAGGTATAACATTTAAAAATCAGACGTTATTTACTCGAGATATTTAAAAAAAATAATCAAAAAAGTTTTGATTTTCAAACCGACCCCGATTTCGAGAAAAAACGTGATGTAACCCCTTGCCATTTTGACGATTTTGGTGAAAATTTAGATTTTCAATTTTTTAATGCCAATCGATAGTACTGATCCTTACGAGTCTAAAATGGTATAAAATTCCAAAATCAGACATTATTTGGCCGAAATATTCCAAAAAATCATCAGAAAAGGTTGACTTTACAAACGAATCGGTTTTCGGTCCACTACTTTTTTTAACCCATCGATTTTTAATTTATTTGAATGCCAATTGATAATAGGGATCTGTACGAATTCAAAAAGGTATAACATTTAAAAATCAGACGTTATTTACTCGAGATATTTAAAAAAAATAATCAAAAAAGTTTTGATTTTCAAACCGACCCCGATTTCGAGGAAAAACGTGATGTAACCCCTTGCCATTTTGACGATTTTGGTGAAAATTTAGATTTTCAATTTTTTAATGCCAATCGATAGTACTGATCCTTACGAGTCTAAAATGGTATAAAATTCCAAAATCAGACATTATTTGGCCGAAATATTCCAAAAAATCATCAGAAAAGGTTGACTTTACAAACGAATCGGTTTTCGGTCCACTACTTTTTTTAACCCATCGATTTTTAATTTATTTGAATGCCAATTGATAGTAGGGATCTGTACGAATTCAAAAAGGTATAACATTTAAAAATCAGACGTTATTTACTCGAGATATTTAAAAAAAATAATCAAAAAAGTTTTGATTTTCAAACCGACCCCGATTTCGAGGAAAAACGTGATGTAACCCCTTGCCATTTTGACGATTTTGGTGAAAATTTAGATTTTCAATTTTTTAATGCCAATCGATAGTACTGATCCTTACGAGTCCAAAATGGTATAAAATTCCAAAATCAGACATTATTTGGCCGAAATATTCCAAAAAATCATCAGAAAAGGTTGACTTTACAAACGAATCGGTTTTCGGTCCACTACTTTTTTTAACCCATCGATTTTTAATTTATTTGAATGCCAATTGATAATAGGGATCTGTACGAATTCAAAAAGGTATAACATTTAAAAATCAGACGTTATTTACTCGAGATATTTAAAAAAAATAATCAAAAAAGTTTTGATTTTCGAACCGACCCCGATTTCGAGAAAAAACGTGATGTAACCCCTTGCCATTTTGACGATTTTGGTGAAAATTTAGATTTTCAATTTTTTAATGCCAATCGATAGTACTGATCCTTACGAGTCTAAAATGGTATAAAATTCCAAAATCAGACATTATTTGGCCGAAATATTCCAAAAAATCATCAGAAAAGGTTGACTTTACAAACGAATCGGTTTTCGGTCCACTACTTTTTTTAACCCATCGATTTTTAATTTATTTGAATGCCAATTGATAGTTGGGATCGGTACGAATTCAAAAAGGTATAACATTTAAAAATCAGACGTTATTTACTCGAGATATTTAAAAAAAATAATCAAAAAAGTTTTGATTTTCGAACCGACCCCGATTTCGAGAAAAAACGTGATGTAACCCCTTGCCATTTTGACGATTTTGGTGAAAATTTAGATTTTCAATTTTTTAATGCCAATCGATAGTACTGATCCTTACGAGTCTAAAATGGTATAAAATTCCAAAATCAGACATTATTTGGCCGAAATATTCCAAAAAATCATCAGAAAAGGTTGACTTTACAAACGAATCGGTTTTCGGTCCACTACTTTTTTTAACCCATCGATTTTTAATTTATTTGAATGCCAATTGATAATAGGGATCTGTACGAATTAAAAAAGGTATAACATTTAAAAATCAGACGTTATTTACTCGAGATATTTAAAAAAAATAATCAAAAAAGTTTTGATTTTCGAACCGACCCCGATTTCGAGAAAAAACGTGATGTAACCCCTTGCCATTTTGACGATTTTGGTGAAAATTTAGATTTTCAATTTTTTAATGCCAATCGATAGTACTGATCCTTACGAGTCCAAAATGGTATAAAATTCCAAAATCAGACATTATTTGGCCGAAATATTCCAAAAAATCATCAGAAAAGGTTGACTTTACAAACGAATCGGTTTTCGGTCCACTACTTTTTTTAACCCATCGATTTTTAATTTATTTGAATGCCAATTGATAGTAGGGATCTGTACGAATTAAAAAAGGTATAACATTTAAAAATCAGACGTTATTTACTCGAGATATTTAAAAAAAATAATCAAAAAAGTTTTGATTTTCGAACCGACCCCGATTTCGAGGAAAAACGTGATGTAACCCCTTGCCATTTTGACGATTTTGGTGAAAATTTAGATTTTCAATTTTTTAATGCCAATCGATAGTACTGATCCTTACGAGTCCAAAATGGTATAAAATTCCAAAATCAGACATTATTTGGCCGAAATATTCCAAAAAATCATCAGAAAAGGTTGACTTTACAAACGAATCGGTTTTCGGTCCACTACTTTTTTTAACCCATCGATTTTTAATTTATTTGAATGCCAATTGATAGTAGGGATCTGTACGAATTCAAAAAGGTATAACATTTAAAAATCAGACGTTATTTACTCGAGATATTTAAAAAAAATAATCAAAAAAGTTTTGATTTTCAAACCGACCCCGATTTCGAGGAAAAACGTGATGTAACCCCTTGCCATTTTGACGATTTTGGTGAAAATTTAGATTTTCAATTTTTTAATGCCAATCGATAGTACTGATCCTTACGAGTCCAAAATGGTATAAAATTCCAAAATCAGACATTATTTGGCCGAAATATTCCAAAAAATCATCAGAAAAGGTTGACTTTACAAACGAATCGGTTTTCGGTCCACTACTTTTTTTAACCCATCGATTTTTAATTTATTTGAATGCCAATTGATAGTAGGGATCTGTACGAATTCAAAATGGTATAACATTTAAAAATCAGACGTTATTTACTCGAGATATTATAAAAAAATTATCAAAAAAGTTTTGATTTTCGAACCGACCCCGATTTCGAGAAAAAACGTGATGTAACCCCTTGCCATTTTGACGATTTTGGTGAAAATTTAGATTTTCAATTTTTTAATGCCAATCGATAGTACTGATCCTTACGAGTCCAAAATGGTATAAAATTCCAAAATCAGACATTATTTGGCCGAAATATTCCAAAAAATCATCAGAAAAGGTTGACTTTACAAACGAATCGGTTTTCGGTCCACTACTTTTTTTAACCCATCGATTTTTAATTTATTTGAATGCCAATTGATAATAGGGATCTGTACGAATTCAAAATGGTATAACATTTAAAAATCAGACGTTATTTACTCGAGATATTTAAAAAAATAATCAAAAAAGTTTTGATTTTCAAACCGACCCCGATTTCGAGGAAAAACGTGATGTAACCCCTTGCCATTTTGACGATTTTGGTGAAAATTTAGATTTTCAATTTTTTAATGCCAATCGATAGTACTGATCCTTACGAGTCCAAAATGGTATAAAATTCCAAAATCAGACATTATTTGGCCGAAATATTCCAAAAAATCATCAGAAAAGGTTGACTTTACAAACGAATCGGTTTTCGGTCCACTACTTTTTTTAACCCATCGATTTTTAATTTATTTGAATGCCAATTGATAGTAGGGATCTGTACGAATTCAAAAAGGTATAACATTTAAAAATCAGACGTTATTTACTCGAGATATTTAAAAAAAATAATCAAAAAAGTTTTGATTTTCGAACCGACCCCGATTTCGAGGAAAAACGTGATGTAACCCCTTGCCATTTTGACGATTTTGGTGAAAATTTAGATTTTCAATTTTTTAATGCCAATCGATAGTACTGATCCTTACGAGTCCAAAATGGTATAAAAGGTTGACTTTACAAACGAATCGGTTTTCGGTCCACTACTTTTTTTAACCCATCGATTTTTAATTTATTTGAATGCCAATTGATAGTAGGGATCTGTACGAATTCAAAAAGGTATAACATTTAAAAATCAGACGTTATTTACTCGAGATATTTAAAAAAAATAATCAAAAAAGTTTTGATTTTCAAACCGACCCCGATTTCGAGGAAAAACGTGATGTAACCCCTTGCCATTTTGACGATTTTGGTGAAAATTTAGATTTTCAATTTTTTAATGCCAATCGATAGTACTGATCCTTACGAGTCTAAAATGGTATAAAATTCCAAAATCAGACATTATTTGGCCGAAATATTCCAAAAAATCATCAGAAAAGGTTGACTTTACAAACGAATCGGTTTTCGGTCCACTACTTTTTTTAACCCATCGATTTTTAATTTATTTGAATGCCAATTGATAGTAGGGATCTGTACGAATTCAAAATGGTATAACATTTAAAAATCAGACGTTATTTACTCGAGATATTTAAAAAAATAATCAAAAAAGTTTTGATTTTCGAACCGACCCCGATTTCGAGAAAAAACGTGATGTAACCCCTTGCCATTTTGACGATTTTGGTGAAAATTTAGATTTTCAATTTTTTAATGCCAATCGATAGTACTGATCCTTACGAGTCTAAAATGGTATAAAATTCCAAAATCAGACATTATTTGGCCGAAATATTCCAAAAAATCATCAGAAAAGGTTGACTTTACAAACGAATCGGTTTTCGGTCCACTACTTTTTTTAACCCATCGATTTTTAATTTATTTGAATGCCAATTGATAGTAGGGATCTGTACGAATTCAAAATGGTATAACATTTAAAAATCAGACGTTATTTACTCGAGATATTTAAAAAAAATAATCAAAAAAGTTTTGATTTTCAAACCGACCCCGATTTCGAGAAAAAACGTGATGTAACCCCTTGCCATTTTGACGATTTTGGTGAAAATTTAGATTTTCAATTTTTTAATGCCAATCGATAGTACTGATCCTTACGAGTCCAAAATGGTATAAAATTCCAAAATCAGACATTATTTGGCCGAAATATTCCAAAAAATCATCAGAAAAGGTTGACTTTACAAACGAATCGGTTTTCGGTCCACTACTTTTTTTAACCCATCGATTTTTAATTTATTTGAATGCCAATTGATAATAGGGATCTGTACGAATTCAAAAAGGTATAACATTTAAAAATCAGACGTTATTTACTCGAGATATTTAAAAAAAATAATCAAAAAAGTTTTGATTTTCAAACCGACCCCGATTTCGAGAGAAAAACGTGATGTAACCCCTTGCCATTTTGACGATTTTGGTGAAAATTTAGATTTTCAATTTTTTAATGCCAATCGATAGTACTGATCCTTACGAGTCTAAAATGGTATAAAATTCCAAAATCAGACATTATTTGGCCGAAATATTCCAAAAAATCATCAGAAAAGGTTGACTTTACAAACGAATCGGTTTTCGGTCCACTACTTTTTTTAACCCATCGATTTTTAATTTATTTGAATGCCAATTGATAATAGGGATCTGTACGAATTCAAAAAGGTATAACATTTAAAAATCAGACGTTATTTACTCGAGATATTTAAAAAAAATAATCAAAAAAGTTTTGATTTTCGAACCGACCCCGATTTCGAGGAAAAACGTGATGTAACCCCTTGCCATTTTGACGATTTTGGTGAAAATTTAGATTTTCAATTTTTTAATGCCAATCGATAGTACTGATCCTTACGAGTCTAAAATGGTATAAAATTCCAAAATCAGACATTATTTGGCCGAAATATTCCAAAAAATCATCAGAAAAGGTTGACTTTACAAACGAATCGGTTTTCGGTCCACTACTTTTTTTAACCCATCGATTTTTAATTTATTTGAATGCCAATTGATAGTAGGGATCTGTACGAATTCAAAATGGTATAACATTTAAAAATCAGACGTTATTTACTCGAGATATTATCAAAAAATATTCAAAAAAGTTTTGATTTTCGAACCGACCCCGATTTCGAGAAAAAACGTGATGTAACCCCTTGCCATTTTGACGATTTTGGTGAAAATTTAGATTTTCAATTTTTAATGCCAATCGATAGTACTGATCCTTACGAGTCTAAAATGGTATAAAATTCCAAAATCAGACATTATTTGGCCGAAATATTCCAAAAAATCATCAGAAAAGGTTGACTTTACAAACGAATCGGTTTTCGGTCCACTACTTTTTTTAACCCATCGATTTTTAATTTATTTGAATGCCAATTGATAGTAGGGATCTGTACGAATTCAAAAAGGTATAACATTTAAAAATCAGACGTTATTTACTCGAGATATTTAAAAAAATAATCAAAAAAGTTTTGATTTTCGAACCGACCCCGATTTCGAGAAAAAACGTGATGTAACCCCTTGCCATTTTGACGATTTTGGTGAAAATTTAGATTTTCAATTTTTTAATGCCAATCGATAGTACTGATCCTTACGAGTCTAAAATGGTATAAAATTCCAAAATCAGACATTATTTGGCCGAAATATTCCAAAAAATCATCAGAAAAGGTTGACTTTACAAACGAATCGGTTTTCGGTCCACTACTTTTTTTAACCCATCGATTTTTAATTTATTTGAATGCCAATTGATAGTAGGGATCTGTACGAATTCAAAAAGGTATAACATTTAAAAATCAGACGTTATTTACTCGAGATATTTAAAAAAATAATCAAAAAAGTTTTGATTTTCGAACCGACCCCGATTTCGAGAAAAAACGTGATGTAACCCCTTGCCATTTTGACGATTTTGGTGAAAATTTAGATTTTCAATTTTTTAATGCCAATCGATAGTACTGGTCCTTACGAGTCCAAAATGGTATAAAATTCCAAAATCAGACATTATTTGGCCGAAATATTCCAAAAAATCATCAGAAAAGGTTGACTTTACAAGCGAATCGGTTTTCGGTCCACTACTTTTTTTAACCCATCGATTTTTAATTTATTTGAATGCCAATTGATAGTAGGGATCTCTACGAATTAAAAAAGGTATAACATTTAAAAATCAGACGTTATTTACTCGAGATATTTAAAAAAAATAATCAAAACAGTTTTGATTTTTCGAACCGACCCCGATTTCGAGAAAAAACGTGATGTAACCCCTTGCCATTTTGACGATTTTGGTGAAAATTTAGATTTTCAATTTTTTAATGCCAATCGATAGTACTGGTCCTTACGAGTCCAAAATGGTATAAATTTCCGAAATCAGACATTATTTGGCCGAAATATTCCAAAAAATCATCAGAAAAGGTTGACTTTACAAGCGAATCGGTTTTCGGTCCACTACTTGTTTTAACTCATCGATTTTTTATTTATTTGATTGCCAATTGATAGTAGGGATCTGTACGAGTTAAAAAAGGTATAACATTTAAAAATCAGACGTTATTTACTCGAGATATTTAAAAAAAATAATCAAA
>JAWNOR010000393.1:0-289075 GCA_035045885.1 Drosophila borealis
CTACATATCAGTTGATAAAACTGATTGGGATAGTTTGCTACAATATTTTGTTTATTGTTTCAATACAACACCTTCCACAACGCACAACTATTGCCCATATGAACTAACTTTTAGCAAAAACCCAAAAATGAACAAGGCATTTAATAGTGTTAATGAACACATTGAACCTGTATATAATGCAGAGGATTATGCTTAAGAATCAAAATAAAGATTTGAAATAGCATAAATAGCATAAAAGAGCTAGAATAATGCTTGAACAAAACAAGCAAAAGAATAAACTTATATACGATAGAAAAGTAAAGAATATAGAATTAAACATAGGAGATAACGTACTGTTAAGAAATGAAACAGGGCATAAGTTAGATCCAGTATATGTACATACATACATATATAGGACCATTTAAGGTCTTAGAAATAGAACCTAACGATAACATAGAGAATAATAAGAACAAACAACAAACAGTACATAAGGATAGGTTAAAATTGTTTTATGAGTAAAAAACAAAGTAAAAAACATAACAAAAAAAATTTTTTTTAATTCATTATTTATTAATTACTTATTTAGAATTAAATTAAAAAAAAATCTCCCCTCAAATAATTATAATTTTAAATAACTACATATAGAATATTACGTTATTTTAAAAAAGGGAGATGTAGCATGAGCAACATATGTATATATAATACATACCCAACCAATGCAAGGGTATATGAGATCAAATAAACAATAACCCATTTACCGACACTTTTTTGGTAAACATATCGCAACCCAAAGTGCATTCGAAATATGATCGTCCACTCATAAGTGGCGTGACCATAGCGCAGAATATGCAACGTCTGCATATTCTGCCGAATACCATTCCTTTGTCTTACGATATATATATATGTATATGCTCAATGTATATGCTTGAAGTGTATGCATATATACATACTCCCGCTCTGCCGCTGTACTCAGCGACTGAGACTTATATACAAAACTCTAATGTTAGACTTAAGAACAAACATATAATTGAACGACACATCAGTCGAAGAAATATCATCAACGTCTTACGACGTATGCCAATAAACGATCAATAAAAGTAAAACTGTTTAATTAATTTTACAATATATCAAGATATCTTGACCAAACTGAGCATTTATTAGTTTAAACATGCTCCTGCTCCTTATGTATATGCAAAATCCTATCAACATCAAACGACTATATCATATAGCTGCCATAGGAACGATCCGTCGAAAACTTAGTTGTTGTGTTAAAACCGTTTTCGTTTTTTAGGATATATAGACCAAACTTGGCATTTATAAATTCCAATATTATCCCTACATATATACAAAATCTTATTTACATTGGACTTTATGAGTGTGATTGACGTGTTCTACTTGTGCTCCAAGCTTTTTATATATTTTTGCGCTTTAATCCTGCTTTTAATTCAAAATTTTGAATTTTATGTGCTTTATTTAAAATGCTTTAATTACTTGTTCAAAGTGATATCTGTTGTGCAGCGTAAGTCTGTTAATAATTGCATTTATAAAACGCGGCATCTGTGCCGTGTTGTTGTTATTGTCTGTTCACTTGTTCGTGCGTGTGTTCGCTGGTTTTTTTTATTCTATTTATTACATCGCTTAAATTGATAATTACAGTGTATAAATGTAACGCTTAAGTTGTAGTTGAAAGAATGCGAGTTGAATAGGTAGCGTAGATTGCCTGCGGAACGGCCGCAAAGCATTGCTTCATCAGGCATGTACTTGCTACCTAGTCTACCTCCGTTCTCCGTCTGGTGCGCTCAACTCTCCTGAGTTCCAGCATCACTTCTGCTGCAAAGGTGCTGGCTGCGTCCCACTTTTGTGCTGTCTCTGGCATGTTCGTGACCAGGTTGTACACCGTGATGGGTCTGCCCATGCTGTCCTCCAGTTCCTGCCTGTGCGATGAAAAACGTCCACACTCGAAGATGATGTGGTTGGCGTCCTCTAAGATTCCTCTGCCGCACCAAGAACACTCGTCTCTGCATTATTACCGCTTTGTTTACGGTCATGAGAAGACGGCGTCTCTGCTGTTTCGGTCCTCGAGTGTTAAGCATAATCCTGGATAGCGCTCGACAGGATTCTGCTACTTTTTTATGCACATATTCCAAGTGCTCTCTGATTGACAGCCTTGTGTCTAGCATGACGCCCAGGTACTTTAACGCCCTCGCTGATTCGATTATAGAGCTGGCGACTCTTATGTGCGCTGTTTCCACCTTTTTCGGATGCTGACTAACACCGCTTCTGTTTTACGTGCAGCCAGCTCGAGTCCAGCTGCTGCCGGCCATTGGTGCACACGGTCAATGCTGTGGTTGCACGTATCCTCTACGTCCTTCAATTCCTTGCCGACGACTACAAGGACCACGTCGTCCGCGAAGCGTATGATGCTTGTTTCGATCGGGAGTTCCAGTCGGAGGATGGCATCGTACATAATGTTGCAGAGGAGGTCCGAGAACTGAGCCTTGGGGCACACTTGGTGTGTAGTGGGGCCATCTGCGGTGTCATATTGTAGCAATCTTCCTGCAAAGTAGCTGCGTATCATCTCCTGGAGGTAATATGGGACGCGGAACGTTGACATTGCATCTAATATTTTGTCCCACCTGGCTGTGTTAAAGGCGTGTTTAAAATCCAGCGTGACGATGAGGCAGTACTTCTTAGTGCCGCTTTTTCATCTCGATCCTTGAATGGCATTTGTTGCTATGCCGACCACTTTTTCCAGGGCGTCTATTGTCGACTTTGCCTTGGTGAAGCCAAATTGGCTTTGGGACAAGCCACCATTGTTGTCGACAGCTGCTTCAAGCCTGGTGCATATTAGCTTCTCCAGCACTTTGCCCAACGTGTCCAGGAGGCAAATCGGCCTGTGTGACGATGGGTCGTCTGGCGGCTTACCTGGCTTCGGTAACAGCACTAGCGTTTGGAGTTTCCATATCGTTAGGTAAGTTCTTTCCATTAGGCACCTGCTAAAAAGCTGCACGAACTGCGCAGACTGAAAGGACATGGCCAGCTTCAGCGCTCGGTTGGGGATTCCATCCGGACCCGGTGCCTTACTAGGCTTTAGGCTTCTGGCGATCAGCACCTCTTCGACTGAGACTTCGTCAATGAGAGCTGGCGTGGCTGCTCCGTTGTTCGATGGGCCGGATTGCGTCGGTATGTCATTCCACACGAATTTCATATAGTCAGACAAGATTTTCCAATACCTAGCGATGGCATTATTGGTATAGATTTCTTTAAAAAATATAATTGTCAATTAGATTTCACACAAACATGTGATTCTCTGATAGTTCGGCCAAATAATTTAAATTATCCAATAAAACTACCAATAATTTACACTTGTGATAATAATGCCACAATACTTCCAGCTCGTTCTGAAGTAGTCCGTCAAATCAATATTGTTTCGTCAGAAAACAACCTAAAAATTGAAAAAGGAATATTCATTGGAAATACTATTTCCAATAATCAACAAACATTTGTCCGAATTTTAAATACAATTTCAATAAAAATACTAAATCTTAACTACATTCAAATAGGAAAGCTAAGTGACTATGAAACAGTCCAAGAACTTAGCAAAGATCGCAAGGAAATGGTGATAAAAAATTTAAAAAGAACTTTCCCAAATTATTTAAAAAAGAACTAAAAGATCTCTGCACCAAGTATACTGACATATTCGGACTTGATACCGAATCAATAACAAGTAACAATTTTTATAAACAAGAATTGAGAAATAAAGATACTGAGCCAGTGCACATAAAAATTACAGAATTCCTCAGTATTAAAGATACTGAGCCAGTGTACATAAAAAATTACAGAATTCCTCATACTCATTAAGAAGAAGTAAATAAACAAGTGTGAAAACTCTCCTTGGATAAAATTATAGAACCCTCTGTTTCGGTATATAACAGCCCAATACTTCTAGTTCTCCAAAAAGAGATTACCGGGATCCGATATCAAGAGATGGCGATTATTTATAGACTATCGTCAAATAAATAAAAGAACTACTTTCAGACAAATTTCCGTTACGAAGAAGCCAGATGATATTCTTGGTCAATTAGGAAGAGCTGTAAAGGCTTTTTACGCTTGGACTTAATGTCCGGCTTCCACCAAATAGAACTAAAAAGAACAATCTAGAAATATTACGTCTTTTTCAACGAGCAATGGATCTTATTGTTTCACACGACTACTATATGGATTAAAAATAGAGCCAAATCCTTTTCAAAGGATGATGACAATAGCATTTTCGGGAATAGACCCTTCACAAGCATTCTTGTACATGGATGATTCTTAATCGTCATCGGTTGTTCTGAAAATCACATGATCCAAAACTTAACAAACATTTTTGACCTGTGTAGGAAACACAACCTTAAACTACTTCCAGAAAAATGCACATTCTTCATGCATGAAGTGACTTTTCTGTTGGGGGAAAAGGGGGGGGGGGGGGGGGGGGGGGGGGGGGGGGGGGATAGCGCTAGAAGATTCGTTGCATTCTGCAATAACTACATAAAAAAAAAAAAAAAAAAAAAAAAAAAAAAAAAAAAAGGGGGGGGATTATGTAAAAAGAATGTTCCTTTCAAATGGACAATTGAACGCCAATATGCATTCGATTACTTAAAACAAGTTCAAATGAAACCTTACTTTACTAAAAATACCCAGATTTTAGCAAATAATTTTGTATCATAACCGATGCCAGTAAATTAGCCTGCGGAGCAGTTTTAACCCAAACATATGGCGATAAACAATTGCCCGTAGCATATGCTTCTCGTTCATTTACAAAAGGAGAAAGCATTAAAAATACAACCGAACAAGAGTTGGCAGCAATACACTGGGCAATAACACATTTTCGACCATGTATATATGGTCAACATTTCAAAATCAAAATAGAGATCATAGACCATTGACATATTTGTTTTCAATGGTGAATCCAAGTTCAAAATTAACAAGAATGAGATTAGACTTAGAAGAGTACGACTTTACTGTAGAATATCTCAAGGGCAAAGACAATTTCGTTGCTGATGCATTATTACGCATCACAATAAAAGAATTAAAAATCATATCAGCTAACGTACTAAAAGTCACTACAAGAAGTTCAAGTAGACAGAATAAATCCTGCGAAGGACCAAAATCCGAATTGCGAAAGCAACCGGACACTTCGATGCCCAATATTTATAACCTCATTCGAAACGATGATGTTAAGAAAGTAGTGACCTTGCATTTAAATTTGGCAAAATGTTTCCTAAAGCATGGGAAAAAGATTATTGCAAGAATTGATGTTGTCGATCTCTATACCAATGGAGTCTTTGATTTAGATCAATTTTTCCAAAGGCTTGAAGAAGAAGCCGGTATATATAGTATCAAACAACTCAAAATGGTGCGAAGAAATCTTTGAATACGTTTCAATAGATTCCTTTAAAGAAATGGGAAATGGTGACCACAATAAAAAGTAATAAAGAAATCGAAGAAATACTGTCTTCATTCCATGATAATCCAATTCAAGGAGGGCATACGGGAACAACAAAAACTATTGCAAAAACAAAACGGTATAACTATTGGAAAAATATGACGCGTGATATCACAAATTATGTGAAAAAGTGCCCAAAATGCCAAAAATCAAAAGTGTCAACGCACACTTGAACTCCTTTAACACTAATAGAGACACCAATTATGGGGGGGCTTTCACACTGATATGCGATTAGTAACAAAATACATTGTTGCCATACCAAAACCAGTGCAAAGTGCAAAAACTGTAGCAAAAGCTATATTCGAAGATTTTATTCTGAAATACGGTCCGTTCATTACGGACATGGGTACAGAATATAAAAATTCAGTTATTGAAGATTTATGTTAGTACCTTGGTATTAAAAACATAATTTCTACGGCACATCACCACCAGACCTTAGGAACTGTGGAACGAAGTCATAAAACGTTAAACGAATTCATTCGTTCTTATATATCAGTTGATAAAACTGATTTGGATGTTTGGTTACAATACTTTTTATATTGTTTTAAAACAACACCATCCACAACGCATGACTACTGTACCTTTTGAATTAATTTTTAGTAAGAAAGCTTAATATTAACGAGGCATTTACGATATATAATATAGATGATGACACTAAGGAATCAGAGTATAGGTTAGAGTTAGCATATAAAAGAGCTAGGATAATGTTAGAAAAACATAAGGCAAAATATAAAGAATATTATGATAATAAGGTTAACGATTTTAATTTAAAAGTAGGAGATAAGGTTTTATTAAGAAACAATACTGGCCATAAATTAGAAACAGTTTATTTATAGAAGATAGAGATAACGTTATAATAAAAGGTAAAAAGGGTAAAGAACAAAAAGTTCATAATGATAGATTGAAGCAAATTTTTAATGCATAATAGTTCCAAATTTTCTTTATGAATTCGAATACTAAATTAAATACACAAAAAAAAATTAGACGGCCTGATCAGCCAAAAAAAAAATTATACAAATAAACAATTTATAATAATAAAATTTATCTTTAAACAAAAAAAATGTTTGGTTTAAATTTTTATATCTTTAGTACTTTTGTATTTTTATATTCCTACATTTTTATTTTTTTTATATCCAAAAATTTTCTCAATTTTTATATCAATATATGTTAATCAATTGAAAAAATAAAATATATATATATATATATTAAGTTTTACACGTTTAATTACTTTAAAAAAATATATTTCAATTTTTTATTTTCACTAACGGCTACTTCTTATAATGAGTACATTCAGATTTGATTTCCGATTATTGACTAACTGATTCATCTGTTGTTGCCGCTTAGCAAACTTCGCTTTGAGAGAGCTTGAGTCAAAATTGAGTGAAGTTTGAGCTGCGTCAGTAATTATGCGTGGGATAGTACTCTGATGGGAACATTGACAGTGGCGTTATATTTAAGGTGAATTGTTTATGTCTACCAAAGGGGGACAGTTTGATCTTGACCAATGTCGATGTTATCATCAGGTTTTTTGTTTACAGTATTGAACATGTTTATACTTATACTTATGCTTGTGTGCTAAGTTATGTTAAAGGGTGGGTGCGATTATGGATATGTCACTCCCCCAACCATTAGAAAAGTGCCCGTCCTCAGGTGTTTAAGTTTGGGTATAGTGTAATATTTTCTTCTTTTACAATTGGTGTATGTTCTATTTTTTGTAGGTTTTTCTTCTACTATTGGTTTTTTATATTTTATTATTAATTTCTTAGCGTATGCTTTTGAACTTATATGTTAGATAAAGTGTTAAACTTATTAATATGATTACAAATATGGTTATTGTAATTATCTGGAATACATTGTTAAATTTTGTGTGTTCATTTATAATTTGTTTCGTTTGTGCAAACGAAAGTGGTTCTATTTTTATAACATCATTGCTTACATTAATGTTTTGAGTATAATCTAACATGTTGTTTGAAATTGAAATTTGGCTAATTTGGAGTGAACAATTAAAGATTTTTATTAGATTGTTTCCTTCAATTGTTATTTCGTTATTTATACAATTGTGGTTTAATATAGTTTTTGGTAAATTCCAAGTTAAAATTATATTTGGTTCTACATAGTTGGTTTGAAAATTTTTGAAAGTTCTAGTATAACTACATTCTGATGTTACTTGGTCTGAAATTCCTGTTATGCATTCATTATTAATTAATTTTTTTGTTTCTTTGCTATAAACTTTTTTGTCTTGTGTAAAATATTTTTCATGAGCTATTTCTGTCAAAATGTTATTATTTTCGTCTGGGTATGGAATTATTTCATATACCGGGTTTTTTATTATTTCTCGAGGATATTATCAGTATTTCGTTTGTATCTGATTTAAGCCAAGTAGAAGTTTTTATATTCAACAATTTCTTTGAACTAACATGCAACAAATAGTCATGTTTTAATAATTTTGGGTTAAAAATGCTTAATCTTGTGAGCTGCATTCCCATCTCTATGTCTTCTATATATTCTGTAAAATGTTGTAAGTTAAATATAAGGATATCTAATTTCTTTCCTTTTTCTGTCTCTTGATTTAGTTCGTTCATGACTTCCATTCCTTTGTTTATAGCTTCTATTATGTAATTCAATTGGTTAACCTGAACGCTGTTTTCTGCCAAGCTGCTTATTTTCGTTCAATTTCTGTTCTGTCTTTTTGGTCTAATGTTCCAAATAAGTATTTGTATACTGTTCCTACTATGTTTACTAAACCTCTTTTGCTGTGTTTGGCTATTTTTAAGCCGCTTATTTCTCTGTTTAATTTTTCTACTAGGTATTGGATTTGTATTGGGTTATTAAATTCTTTAGTTTGTTCAATTAAATTGTTAAAAGTTTCTTCGGTTTTTGTTATGTTAACCGTTAAACAATGGTATTCGTAATCTGTCGGAATGTCTATGGTTCCTGTTTTGAATATGAGATAACCGTTATGGGCTTTAATAGGATTAATTTCAATGCTTTGTGCATTTATATGGTTAACAGTTATTGATAGTAATATTATAATAATTAGTTTAAGCTGGTGCTTGTATGTTCTGGTCGCTGTCTGTTGTTGACCTGTAATTGTTATATTTACTTTGATTAGTCTTCTTTTTCTTTTTGAATTTGGTTTTGTAATGCACTATGGGCCAGTGTACATAAAAAATTACAGAATTCCTCATACTCATTAAGAAGAAGTAAATAAACAAGTGAAAAACTCTCCTTGGATAAAATTATAGAACCCTCTGTTTCGGTATATAACAGCCCAATACTTCTAGTTCCCAAAAAGGGATTACCGGGATCCGATATCAAGAGATGGCGATTATTTATAGACTATCGTCAAATAAATAAAGAACTATCTCAGACAAATTTCAGTTACGAAGAATAGATGATATTCTTGGTCAATTAGGAAGAGCTAAATATTTTCCACCAAATAGAACTAAAAGAACAATCTAGAAATATTACGTCTTTTTCAACGAGCAATGGATCTTATTGTTTCACACGACTACCATATGGATTAAAAATAGAGCCAAATCCTTTTCAAAGGATGATGACAATAGCATTTTCGGGAATAGACCCTTCACAAGCATTCTTGTACATGGATGACTTAATCGTCATCGGTTGTTCTGAAAATCACATGATCCAAAACTTAACAAACATTTTTGACCTGTGTAGGAAACACAACCTTAAACTACTTCCAGAAAAATGAACATTCTTCATGCATGAAGTGACTTTTCTATAGCGCTAGAAGATTCGTTGCATTCTGCAATAACTACAGATTATGTAAAAAGAATGTTCCTTTCAAATGGACAATTGAACGCCAATATGCATTCGATTACTTAAAACAAGCTCTAATGGAACCTACTTTACTAAAATACCCAGATTTTAGCAAATAATTTTGTATCATAACCGATTTTCCAGTAAATTAGCCTGCGGAGCAGTTTTAACCCAAACATGTGACGATAAACAATTGCCCGTAGCATATGCTTCTCGTTCATTTACAAAAGGAGAAAGCATTAAAAATACAACCGAACAAGAGTTGGCAGCAATAACACTGGGCAACAACACATTTTCGACCACGTATGTGTGGTCAACATTTCAAAATCAAAACAGATCATAGACCATTGACATATTTGTTTTCAATGGTAGAATCCAAGTTCAAAATTAACAAGAATGAGATTAGACTTAGAAGGAGTACGACTTTACTGCAGAATATCTCAATGGCAAAGACAATTTCGTTGCTGATGCATTATTACGCATCACAATAAAAGAATTAAAAAAATCATATCGAAGCAAATGTACCAAAAGTCACTACAAAAAGTTCGTGTAGACAGAATAAATCATGTGAAGGACCAAAATCCGAATTGCGAAAGCAACCTGACACTTCGATGCTCAATATTTATAACCTCATTCGAAACGATGATGTTAAGAAAGTAGTGACCTTGCATTTAAATTTGGCAAAATGTTTCCTAAAGCATGGGGAAAAGATTATTGCTAAGAATTGATGTTGTCGACTTCTATACCAATGGAGTCTTTGATTTAGATCAATTTTTCCAAAGGCTTGGAAGAAGAAGCCGGTGTATATAGTATCAAACAACTCGAAATGGTGCTAAGAAATCTTTGAATACGTTTCAATAGATTCCTTTAAAGAAAATGGGAAATGGTGATTAGTATAAAAAGTAATAAAGAAATCGAAGAAATACTGTCTTCATTCCATGATAATCCAATTCAAGGAGGGCATACGGGAACAATAAAAACTATTGCAAAAATAAAACGGTATTACTATTGGAAAAATATGACGCGTGATATGACGAATTATGTGGGAAAAAGTGCCTCATTATGCCGAAAATCTGAAAGTGTCAATGCACACTCGAACTTCTTTAATGATTAATAGGAGACACCAATTATGGCTTTCGATAGAGTAGTAATAGACACGATCGTTCCACTACCAAAATCAGAGCAAAGTAATGAATACGCGGTCCGTTCATTACGGACATGGGTACAGAATATAAAAATTCAGATATTGAAGATTTATGTTAGTACCTTGGTATTAAAAACATAATTTCTACGGCACATCACCACCAGACCTTAGGAACTGTGGAACGAAGTCATAAAACGTTAAACGACTTCATCTGTTCTTTATATATCAGTTGATAAAACTGATTTGGATGTTTGGTTACAATACTTTGTATATTGTTTTGGGAACAACACCATCCACAACGCATGACTACTGTACCTTTGAATTAATTTTAGTAAGAAAGCTAATATTAGTGAGGCATTTAATATATAATATAGATGATGACACTATGGAATTGTAGAGTATAGGGTTAGAGTTAGCATATAAAAGAGCTAGGATAATGTTAGAAAAAAACATAAGGCAAAAATATAAAGAATATTATGATAATAAGGTTAACGATTTTAATTTAAAAGTAGGAGATAAGGTTTTATTAAGAAACAATACTAAATATAAATTAGAAACAGTTTATTTAGTAGAATATAGAGATAACGTTATATCAAAAGGTAAAAAGGGTAAAGAACAAAAAGTTCATAATGATAGATTACAAATTTGTAATGCATAATAGTTCTAAATTTTCTTTATGAATTCGACTACTAAATTAAATACACAAAAAAAAAATTAGACGGTCTGATCAGCCAAAAAAAAAATTATACAAATAAACAATTTATAATAATAAAAAGTTATCTTTAAACAAAAAAAATGTTGGGTTTAAATTTTTATATCTTTAATACTTTTGTATTTTTATATTCCTACATTTTTATTTTTTATATCCAAAAATTTTCTCAATTTTTATATCAATATATGTTAATCAATTGAAAAAAAAATAAAATATATATATATATATAATTAAGTTTTACACGTTTAATTACTTTAAAAAAAATATATTTCAATTCTTTATTTTCACTAACGGCTACTTCTTATAATGAGTACATTCAGATTTGCCTTCCGATTATTGCCTAACTGATCCATTTGTTGCCGTCGCTTAGCAAACTTCGTTTTGAGAGAGCTTGAGTCAAAATTGAGTGAAGTTTGAGCTGCGTCAGCAATTATGCGTGGGATAGTACTCTGATGGGAACATTGACAGTGGCGTTATATTTAAGGTGAATTGTTTATGTCTACCAAAGAGGAAAAAAAGAGCAATTAAAGATTTTTGTTAGATTGTTTCCTTCTATTGTTATTTCGTTATTGATACAATTGTGGTTTAATATAGTTTTTGGTAAATTCCAAGTTAAAAATTATATTTTTTTCTACATAGTTGATTTGAAAATTTTTGAAAGTTCTAGTATAACTACATTCTGATGTTATTTGGTTTAAAATTCCTGTCATGCATTCATTATTAATTAATTTTTTTTGTTTCTTTGCTAGTAAACTTTTTTGTCTTGTGTAAAATATTTTTCATGAGCTATTTCTGTCAAAATGTTATTATTTTCGTCTGGGTATGGAATTATTTCATATACCGGGTTTTTTATTATTTCTCGAGGAATAAGGGATATTATCAGTATTTCGTTTGTATCTGATTTAAGCCAAGTAGAAGTTTTTATATTCAACAATTTCTCGGAATTAACATGCAACAAGGTTTTATGTTTTAATAATTTTGGTTTAAAAATGCTTAATCTTGTGAGCTGCTATTCCCATCTCTATGTCTTCTATATATTCTGTAAAATGTTGTAAGTTAAATATAAGGATATCTAATTTCTTTCCTTTTTCTGTCTCTTGATTTAGTTCGTTCATGACTTCTATTCCTTTGTTTATAGCTTCTATTATGTAATTTAATTGGGTTAACCTGAACGCTGTTTTCTGCCAAGCTGCTTATTTTTGTTCAATTTCTGTTCTGTCTTTTTGGACTAATGTTCCAAATAAGTGTTTGTATACTGTTCCTACTATGTTTACTAAACCTCTTTTGCTGCGTTTTGTTATTTTTAAGCTGTTTATTTCTCTGTTTAATTTTTCTACTAGGTATTGGATTTGTATTAGGTTATTAAATTCTTTAGTTTGTTCAATTAAATTGTTAAAAGTTTCTTCGGTTTTTGTTATTTTAGAACGTTAAACAATGGTATTCGTAATCTGTCGGAATGTCTATGGATCCTGTTTTGAATATGAAATAACCGTTATGGGCTTTAATAGGATTAATTTCAATGCTTTGTGCATTTATATGGTGTACAGTTATTGATAGTAATATTATAATAATTAGTTTAAGCTGGTGCTTGTAT
Source organism: Drosophila borealis (assembly GCA_035045885.1). NCBI lineage: Eukaryota > Metazoa > Arthropoda > Insecta > Diptera > Drosophilidae > Drosophila > Drosophila borealis. The sequence goes on from JAWNOR010000393.1 coordinate 12,701, forward strand.
GTTCTGGTCGCTGTCTGTTGTTGACCTGTAATTGTTATATTTACTTTGATTAACCTTCTTTTTTCTTTTTGAGTTTGGTTTTGTAATGTATTATCTTCCTGTCCTCTGTTTGTTTACTCAAAATGTTTTATCGTCGATTTGTCTTAGTTCTCCTGTTTTCTTGAACGGGGTTGTTGTCGTTGTTTTAACTAACGGTGAATGTTCTGTATCTTGTGTCAATTTCACAATTTGTTCGTTTTTTTGTTGAGGTTATTTATTAGTTTTTCTTTATTAGCTTGAGTGTCATACTCTATTGTACCTGCGTATATGAATATGTCCGCTGGTGTTCTACTAGTCATTTTGTGTTTTGTCTTATGAATGTATGTGTAAAGTATTGTTTCAAATTTTGTAAGTTTATTTTCGACGTCTGAGTCGCTGTTAATGATTCTTAATTTTTCGTTAACTGTCTTATGAAATCGTTCTACGTCGGATATGCCGTTTTTACTAGTGGTTGTGTTAATAATTACTGCTTCTGATTTTAACCATAATTGTAAAGCTGTGCACATAAAAGCTGAGTCTTTGTCTGCTTTTATTTCGATGGGTTTACCCATTTGGTTGAATACTTGTCTCTACTTTTATTTATCTATTAATGATGCAAATTTTGAATAGATATCAATGCAAGATAAAATTGTTTATCTCCTATTATGTAAAAATCCATTACATATTTTTTTCGGATATTAGCGATTTCCGGAGTTATTTCAAAAGTTAATTTTGTAACCCTGTCTTCTGTTTTTGCGATGTTGCAAATCTCACATTCGTTTATTAGATTTTGAATTAAATTTTGATAATCTGGGAAATAGTGGGTTTCTTTGAACCAATTAATAGATTTTTCAATTCCTGGATGTAATAATTTTTGTGTTTTTTTAATATTAGTTCCTTGAATTCTGCAAATGTTTGAAGATATATTAATTTTTTACTAGTTTTCATTGGTTTTGATAAATTATTTGGCTTATTATTTCTAAGTAGGCTTCTTGAAAAATTGGAAAATCTGCTTCATTGTGGAAGTATAGTACACTTTTCTTTGTGCATAAATATTCTTTTATTAATTCTTTGGCATGTGCGTTAGTCATGTCTTTGTATGTAATTTTTATGTTGGTTTTATGAAAGTAATTTGTAACTTTTGTTACGTTCTCGGTTCCTTTTTCAAATTCTATTTGCCGATTATAATAATTAAGGGGTCTTTCTGTGATTTGTAAATGGTTACTGTTATCTTCCTGAGCACTATGTATAGTTGCTCTTGTGCTAATGGTATCTTCGCCTAAAAAGTTTTCGTTTAATTGGATTCTGGACAGAGCATCTGCCACATAGTTTTCTTTTCCTGGGACGTATTTAATTTGGAAATCAAACTCATTTAGCTTGATTTTCCATCGTTGTAATTTCATGTTAGGTTCTTTCAGGTTATTTAACCAGACGAGTGGTTTGTGATCACTAATGATTTGAAATTGTCGACCAAAAATACAGGACCTAAAGTATTTAGTGGCCCAAACGATTGCTAATAATTCTTTTTGAATCGTTGAATAGTTTATCTCATGCTCGTTGAGAGTTCTGCTTGCATAGCATATAGGCTTATGCTCTTGCGAAAGGACGAATAATTAGTTTAAGCTGGTGCTTGTATGTTCTGGTCGCTGTCTGTTGTTGACCTGTAATTGTTATATTTACTTTGATTAGTCTTCTTTTTTTTTTGAGTTTGGTTTTGTAATGTATTATCTTCCTGCCTCTGTTTGTTTCCTCAAAATGTTTATCGTCCATTTGTCTTAGTTCTCCTGTTTTCTTGAACGGGGTTTTTGTTTTTGTTTTTCTTTATTATATTGAGTGTCATACTCTGGTGTACCTGCGTATATGAATATGTCCGCTGGTGTTCTATTAGTCATTTTGTGTTTTGTCTTATGAATGTATGTGTAAAGTATTGTTTCAAATTTTGTAAGTTTATTTTCGACGTCTGAATCGCTGGTAATGATTCTTAATTTTTCGTTAACTGTCTTATGAAATCGTTCTACGTCGGATATGCCGTTTTTACTAGTGGTTATGCCAATAATTACTGCTTCTGATTTTAACCATAATTGTAAAGCTGTGCACATAAAAGCTGAGTCTTTGTCTGCTTTTTATTTCGATGGGTTTACCCATTTGGTTGAATGCTTGTATTATAGCTCGTTTGGCTTCTAACCAGTCTCTACTTTTTTTTATTTCTATTAATGATGCAAATTTTGAATAGATATCAATGCAAGATAAAAATTGTTTATCTCCTATTATGTAAAAATCCATTACATATTTTTCTCGGATATTAGCGATTTCCAGGAGTTATTTCGAAAGTTAATTTTGCATCCATGTGTTCTGCTTTTTGCGATGTTGCAAATCTCACATTCGTTTATTAGATTTTGAATTAAGTTTTGATAATCTGGGAAATAGTGGGTTTCTTTTGAGCCAATTAATAGTTTTTTCAATTCCTGGATGTAATAATTCTTTGTGTTTTTTTAATGTGGAGTTCCTTGAATTCTGCAAATGTTTGAAGATCTATCGACAACACAACACTTAAAGCATTGCCGGTCAGAGCAGTCCTATTTTTAGTGTTAATCTTTAATGCGGTATTGAGACTGGGGCATGTTCCAAGCCAATGGAAAAAGGCGGAGGATATGCATGATCCATCAGGCTGGAATGAGGCCCCTCGACCCTAGACTCATACAGGCCTATTAGTTTGTTGTTGCCCACGATCGGAAAACTTATCGAACGTTGTCTGCTTACGAGACTGCTGTCTTTGGATAGAATTAAAGAAAAAATTCCCCCTTTCAGTTCGGGTTCCGAAAATCTCATGGCACACCGGAACAGCTAAATAGGGTGGTGAATTTTATCACTCGAGGGTTTCGAAGCCAAAGAGTACGTAGAGGCAGCGTACCCAGACATAAAACAAACCTTCGACAGAGTCTCGCATGATGGACTATTCTGCAAAATCGCAGCCCTTGTTGCCCACCTCAACTATATTTTTTTAATTGTGCAAAGTTATTTGACAAACTGGTGCATTTTCGGTAGTACTCGATGGAGTTGAGTCCAACATGCAGAAGGCCATCGGGGCTGGCGTTCCTCAAGGGAGTGTGCTAGGGCCCACGCTCTACACCCTCTTTACCTACGACATGCCCACTGGCTCTACGAATTGAAGTCGCGGATCCACAACGACCTTACAATCGCCACTTTTGCAGATGACACAGCCATCTTATCAAGAAATGAAGGTGTCTACGAAGCTACCGACGTCCTGCAGCAATATCTTCACCAAATTTGAAATGTGGGCCAACCGCTGGAATATTGGCATTAATTTAAATAAATGCGCCAATGTGACCTATGCGCTACGGAGGGACATGTGTCCGGGAGTATTCTTGCGCGGTCAATTGGTGACGCACTTCAACAGCCACAAATACTTAGGGGTCCACTTAGACAGACGCTTGAACTTTAACAAGCACATCACAAGTGTCTCTGTAACCCTAAAAAGAACAGAATAGGGAAACTAAGATGGCTTCTGAGCAGTAGAAATGCGTTGTCATTTAGAGAAAAATAAAGTAAACATTTATAAGTCCTGCATAGCTTACGCCGCCAAGCGTTATGGTATTCAGGTATACGGCATTGCTGCAAAGTGCCGTCTAACAAAAATCAGGGTGCTCCAAGCAAAAACTCTCCGTAATCTGTCTGGTGCCCCCCGGTATATGAGAACTTCCGACCTGGAAAATGACCTAGGAGTGCCCAAAGTCGGGGACGTAATAAATATACAGGCCGCAAATTATATAGCGCGACTGGGAAATCATCCTAATCGTCTGGCTAGGCGTCTTCTGAATAGGCGTAGAATTGGAGGACTCTGGAACGCGGAGGAGCTTGCGAAGGTCTCACCCAATGGATCTCCCAGATCGATTTATATAGTCGCCACCGTAAATTTGTATATTAGACTTACCAGTAGAATAAGTAGTTTGTAAATATTCATATAAATTTAATTTAAGTCGCTCCAGATAATAACAGAAAAATTAAAATAAAGCAAAACAAAATTAATAATAAAAAATAAAAAATTGAAGATCTATTATTTTTTTTATTAGTTTTCGTGCCTTTGTTAAATTATTCGAGCTTATTATTTCTAAGTAGGCTTCTTGAAAAATTGGAAAATCTGCTTCATTGGGGAAGTATAGTACACTTTTCTCTTTGTGCATAAATATTCTTTTATTAATTCTTTGGCATGTGCGTTAGTCATGTCTTTGTATGTGATTTTGCTGTTGGTTTTATGAAAGTAATTTGTAACTTTTGTTACGTTCTCGAGTTCCTTTTTCAAATTCTATTTGCCGATTATAATAATTAAGGGGTCTTTCTGTGATTTGTAAATGAGTCACTGTTATCTTTCCGAGCACTATGTATAGTTGCTCTTGCGCTAATGTGTATCTTCGCCTAAAAAGTTTTCGTTTAATTGGATTCTGGACAGAGCATCTGCCACATAGTTTTCTTTTCCTGGGACGTATTTAATTTGGAAATCAAACTCGTTTCGCTTGATTTTCCATCGTTGTAATTTCATGTTAGGTTCTTTCAGGTTATTTAACCAGACGAGTGGTCTGTGATCACTAAGGATTTGAAAATTGTCGACCAAAAAGAAAGGACCTAAAGTTTTAGTGGCCCAAACGATTGCTAATAATTCTTTTTGAATCGTTGAATAGTTTATTTCATGCTCGTTGAGAGTTCTGCTTGCATAGCATAGTAGGGGCTATCCTCTTGCGAAAGGACGAATAATTAGTTTAAGCTGGTGCTTGTATGTTCTGGTCGCTGTCTGTTGTTGACCCGTAATTGTTATATTTACTTTGATTAGTCTTCTTTTTCTTTTTGAGTTTGGTTTTGTAATGTATTATCTTCCTGCCTCTGTTTGTTTCTTCAAAATGTTTATCGTCCATTTGTCTTAGTTCTCCTGTTTTCTTGAACGGGGTTTTTGTTTTGTTTTTCTTTATTAGCTTGAGTGTCATACTCTGGTGTACCTGCGTATATGAATATGTCCGCTGGTGTTCTACTAGTCATTTTGTGTTTTGTCTTATGAATGTATGTGTAAAGTATTGTTTCAAATTTTGTAAGTTTATTTTCGACGTCTGGATCGCTGGTAATGATTCTTAATTTTTCGTTAACTGTCTTATGAAATCGTTCTACGTCGGATATGCCGTTTTTACTAGTGGTTATGCCAATAAGTACTGCTTCTGATTTTAACCATAAATTGTAAAAAGAAAAACTGTGCACATAAAAGCTGAGTCTTTGTCTGCTTTTATTTCGATGGGTTTACACATTTGGTTGAATACTTGTATTATAGCTCGTTTGGCTTCTAACCAGTCTCTACTTTTTATTTCTATTAATGATGCAAATTTTGAATAGATATCAATGCAAGATAAAAATTGTTTATCTCCTATTATGTAAAAATCCATTACATATTTTTCTCGGATATTAGCGATTTCCGGAGTTATTTCGAAAGTTAATTTTGTATCCCTGTGTTCTGTTTTTGCGATGTTGTAAATCTCACATTCGTTTATTAGATTTTGAATTAAGTTTTGATAATCTGGGAAATAGTGGGTTTCTTTGAGCCAATTAATAGTTTTTTCTATTCCTGGATTTAATAATTTTTTGTGTTTTTTTAATATTAGTTCCTTGAATTCTGCAAATGTTTGAAGATCTATCGACAACATAACACTTGTATAGTTGCTCTTGTGCTAATGGTATCTTCGCCTAAAAAGTTTTCGTTTAATTGGATTCTGGACAGAGCATCTGCCACATAGTTTTCTTTTCCTGGGACGTATTTAATTTGGAAATCAAACTCATTTAGCTTGATTTTCCATCGTTGTAATTTCATGTTAGGTTTTTTCAGGTTTTTTAACCAGACGAGTGGTCTGGGTATCTACTAAGGATTTGAAATTGTCGACCAAAACTATATAGGACCTAAAGTATTTAGTGGCCCAAACGATTGCTAATAATTCTTTTTGAATCGTTGAATAGTTTATTTCATGCTCGTTGAGAGTTCTGCTTGCATAGCATATAGGCTTATGTTCTTTACGAAAGGACGAATAATTAGTTTGAGCTGGTGCTTGTATGTTCTGGTCGCTGTCTGTTGTTGACCTGTAATTGTTATATTTAGTTAGATTAACCTCTTTTTTTCTTTTGAGTTTGGTTTTGTAATGTATTATCTTCCTGCCTCTGTTTGTTTCCTCAAAATGTTTATCGTCGATTTGTCTTAGTTCTCCTGTTTTCTTGAACGGGGTTGTTGTCGTTGTTTTAACTAACAGTGAATGTTTGTATCTTGTGTCAATTTCATAATTTGTTCGTTTTTTGTTGAGGTTATTTATTAGTTTTTCTTTATTAGCTTGAGTGTCATACTCTGGTGTACCTGCGTATATGAATATGTCCGCTGGTGTTCTATTAGTCATTTTGTGTTTTGTCTTATGAATGTATGTGTAAAGTATTGTTTCAAATTTTGTAAGTTTATTTTCGACGTCTGAGTCGCTGTTAATGATTCTTAATTTTTCGTTAACTGTCTTATAAAAACGTTCTACGTCGGATATGCCGTTTTTACTAGTGGTTATGTTAATAATTACTGCTTCTGATTTTAACCATAATTGTAAAGCTGTGCACATAAAAGCTGAGTCTTTGTCTGCTTTTATTTCGATGGGTTTACCCATTTGGTTGAATACTTGTATTATAGCTCGTTTGGCTTCTAACCAGTCTCTACTTTTTATTTCTATTAATGATGCAAATTTTGAATAGATATCAATGCAAGATAAAAAATTGTTTATCTCCTATTATGTAAAAATCCATTACATATTTTTCTCGGATATTAGCGATTTCCGGAGTTATTTCGAAAGTTAATTTTGTATCCCTGTGTTCTACTTTTGCGATGTTGCAAATCTCACATTCGTTTATTAGATTTTGAATTAAGTTTTGATAATCTGGGAAATAGTGGGTTTCTTTGAGCCAATTAATAGTTTTTTCAATCTCCTGGATGTAATAATTTTTTTGTGTTTTTTTAATATTAGTTCCTTGAATTCTGCAAATGTTTGAAGATCTATCGACAACATAACACTTAAAGCATTGCCTATCGGTGGAGCAGTCCTATTTTTAGTGTTAATCTTTAATGTGGTATTGAGACTGGGGCATGTTCCAAGCCAATGGAAAAAGGCGCGGATATGCATGATCCATAAGGCTGGAATGAGTTTCTCGTCCCTAGACTCATACAGGCCTATTAGTTTGTTCTCGCACGATCGGAAAACTTATCGAACGTTGTCTGCTTACTTGACTGCTGTCTTTGGATAGAATTTTTTGAAAAATTACTTTTTCAGTTCGGGTTCCGAAAAATCTCATGGCACAATCGGAACAGCTAAATAGGGTGGTGAATTTTATCCCCGAGGGTTTCGAAGCCAAAGAGTACGTAGAGGCAGCGTACTTAGACGTAAAACAAGCCTTCGACAGAGTCTGGCATGATGGACTATTCTGCAAAATCAAGCCCTTTGTTGCCACCTCAACTATATTTAATTGTGCAAAAAGTTATTTGACAAACCGGTCATTTTCGGTAGTACTGGATGGAGTTGAGTCCAACATGAAGGCCATCGGGGCTGGCGTTCCTCAAGGGAGAGTGCAAGTTAGGGCCCTACGCTCTACACCCTCTTTACCTACGACATGCCCACTGGCTCTACAATTGAAGTCGTTGATCCACACGACCTTTACAATCGCCACTTTTGCAGATGACACAGCCATCTTATCAAGAAATGAAGGTGTCTACGAAGCTACTGACGTCCTGCAGCAATATCTTCACAAATTTGAAATGTGGGCCAAGCGCTGGAATATTGGCATTAATTTAAATAAATGCGCCAATGTGACCTATGCGCTACGGAGGGACATGTGTCCGGGAGAGTTCTTGCACGGTCAATAGGTGACGCACTTCAACAGCCACAAATACTTAGGGGTCCAATTTAGACTGACGCTTGAACTTTAACAAGCACATCACAAGTGTCTCTGTAACCCTAAAGAACAGAATAGGGAAACTATGATGGCTTCGGAGCAGTAGAAATGCGTTGTCATTGAAAAATAAAGTAAACATTTATAAGTCCTGCATAGCTCCGCCCATGCCTTATAGTATTCAGGTATATGGCATTGCTGCAAAGTGTCGTCTAACAAAAATCAGGGTGCTCCAAGCAAAAACTCTCCGTAATCTGTCTGGTGCCCCCCGGTATATGAGAACTTCCGACCTGGAAAATGACCTAGGAGTGCCCAAAGTCGGGGACGTAATAAATATACAGGCCGCAAATTATATAGCGCGACTGAGAAATCATCCTAATCGTCTGGCTAGGCGTCTTCTGAATAGGCGTAGAATTGGAGGACTCTGAACGCGGAGGAGACTGCGAAGGTCTCACCCAATAGATCTCCCAGATCGATTTATATAGTCGCCACCGTAAATTTGTATATTAGACTTACCAGTAGAATAAGTAGTTTGTAAATATTCATATAAATTTAATATAAGTTGTTCCTGATAATAACAGAAAAATTAAAATAAAGCAAAACTTAATAATAAAAAATAAAAAAAATTGAAGATCTATTATTTTTTTACTAGTTTTCATTGCCTTTGTTAAATTATTCGGGCTTATTATTTCTAAGTAGGCTTCTTGAAAAATTGGAAAATCTGCTTCATTGGGGAAGTATAGTACACTTTTTTTTTGTGCATAAATATTCTTTTATTAATTCTTTGGCATGTGCGTTAGTCATGTCTTTGTATGTAATTTTTATGTTGGTTTTATGAAAGTAATTTGTAACTTTTGTTACGTTCTCGGTTCCTTTTTCAAATTCTATTTGCCGATTATAATAATTAAGGGGTCTTTCTGTGATTTGTAAATGGTTACTGTTATCTTCCTGAGCACTATGTATAGTTGCTCTTGTGCTAATTGTATCTTCGCCTAAAAAGTTTTCGTTTAATTGGATTCTGGACAGAGCATCTGCCACATAGTTTTCTTTTCCTGGGACGTATTTAATTTGGAAATCAAACTCATTTAGCTTGATTTTCCATCGTTGTAATTTCATGTTAGGTTCTTTCAGGTTATTTAACCAGACGAGTGGTCTGTGATCACTAAGGATTTGAAATTGTCGACCAAAAAGAAAGGACCTAAAGTATTTAGTGGCCCAAACGATTGCTAATAATTCTTTTTGAATCGTTGAATAGTTTATTTCATGCTCGTTGAGAGTTCTGCTTGCATAGCATATAGGCTTATGCTCTTGCGAAAGGACGAATAATTAGTTTAAGCTGGTGCTTGTATGTTCTGGTCGCTGTCTGTTGTTGACCTGTAATTGTTATATTTACTTTGATTAGTCTTCTTTTTCTTTTTGAGTTTGGTTTTGTAATGTATTATCTTCCTGCCTCTGTTTGTTTCCTCAAAATGTTTATCGTCCATTTGTCTTAGTTCTCCTGTTTTCTTGAACGGGGTTTTTGTTTTTGTTTTTCTTTATTATATTGAGTGTCATACTCTGGTGTACCTGCGTATATAAATATGTCCGCTGGTGTTCTATTAGTCATTTTGTGTTTTGTCTTATGAATGTATGTGTAAAGTATTGTTTCAAATTTTGTAAGTTTATTTTCGACGTCTGAATCGCTGGTAATGATTCTTAATTTTTCGTTAACTGTCTTATGAAATCGTTCTACGTCGGATATGCCGTTTTTACTAGTGGTTATGCCAATAATTACTGCTTCTGATTTTAACCATAATTGTAAAGCTGTGCACATAAAAGCTGAGTCTTTGTCTGCTTTTATTTCGATGGGTTTACCCATTTGGTTGAATACTTGTATTATAGCTCGTTTGGCTTCTAACCAGTCTCTACTTTTTTATTTCTATTAATGATGCAAATTTTGAATAGATATCAATGCAAGATAAAAATTGTTTATCTCCTATTATGTAAAAATCCATTACATATTTTTCTCGGATATTAGCGATTTCCGGAGTTATTTCGAAAGTTAATTTTGTATCCCTGTGTTCTGTTTTTGCGATGTTGTAAATCTCACATTCGTTTATTAGATTTTGAATTAAGTTTTGATAATCTGGGAAATAGTGGGTTTCTTTGAGCCAATTAATAGTTTTTTCAATTCCTGGATGTAATAATTTTTTGTGTTTTTTTAATATTAGTTCCTTGAATTCTGCAAATGTTTGAAGATCTATCGACAACATAACACTTGTATAGTTGCTCTTGTGCTAATGGTATCTTCGCCTAAAAAGTTTTCGTTTAATTGGATTCTGGACAGAGCATCTGCCACATAGTTTTCTTTTCCTGGGACGTATTTAATTTGGAAATCAAACTCATTTAGCTTGATTTTCCATCGTTGTAATTTCATGTTAGGTTTTTTCAGGTTTTTTAACCAGACGAGTGGTCTGTGATCACTAAGGATTTGAAATTGTCGACCAAAAATATAGGACCTAAAGTATTTAGTGGCCCAAACGATTGCTAATAATTCTTTTTGAATCGTTGAATAGTTTATTTCATGCTCGTTGAGAGTTCTGCTTGCATAGCATATAGGCTTATGCTCTTGCGAAAGGACGAATAATTAGTTTAAGCTGGTGCTTGTATGTTCTGGTCGCTGTCTGTTGTTGACCTGTAATTGTTATATTTACTTAGATTAACCTTCTTTTTCTTTTTGAGTTTGGTTTTGTAATGTATTATCTTCCTGCCTCTGTTTGTTTCCTCAAAATGTTTATCGTCGATTTGTCTTAGTTCTCCTGTTTTCTTGAACGGGGTTGTTGTCGTTGTTTTAACTAACAGTGAATGTTTGTATCTTGTGTCAATTTCATAATTTGTTCGTTTTTTGTTGAGGTTATTTATTAGTTTTTCTTTATTAGCTTGAGTGTCATACTCTGGTGTACCTGCGTATATGAATATGTCCGCTGGTGTTCTATTAGTCATTTTGTGTTTTGTCTTATGAATGTATGTGTAAAGTATTGTTTCAAATTTTGTAAGTTTATTTTCGACGTCTGAGTCGCTGTTAATGATTCTTAATTTTTCGTTAACTGTCTTATGAAATCGTTCTACGTCGGATATGCCGTTTTTACTAGTGGTTATGTTAATAATTACTGCTTCTGATTTTAACCATAATTGTAAAGCTGTGCACATAAAAGCTGAGTCTTTGTCTGCTTTTATTTCGATGGGTTTACCCATTTGGTTGAATACTTGTATTATAGCTCGTTTGGCTTCTAACCAGTCTCTACTTTTTATTTCTATTAATGATGCAAATTTTGAATAGATATCAATGCAAGATAAAAATTGTTTATCTCCTATTATGTAAAAATCCATTACATATTTTTCTCGGATATTAGCGATTTCCGGAGTTATTTCGAAAGTTAATTTTGTATCCCTGTGTTCTGTTTTTGCGATGTTGCAAATCTCACATTCGTTTATTAGATTTTGAATTAAGTTTTGATAATCTGGGAAATAGTGGGTTTCTTTGAGCCAATTAATAGTTTTTTCAATTCCTGGATGTAATAATTTTTTGTGTTTTTTTAATATTAGTTCCTTGAATTCTGCAAATGTTTGAAGATCTATCGACAACATAACACTTAAAGCATTGCCGGTCAGAGCAGTCCTATTTTTAGTGTTAATCTTTAATGCGGTATTGAGACTGGGGCATGTTCCAAGCCAATGGAAAAAGGCGAGGATATGCATGATCCATAAGGCTGGAAATGAGCCCCTCGTCCCTAGACTCATACAGGCCTATTAGTTTGTTGCCCACGATCGGAAAACTTATCGAACGTTGTCTGCTTACGAGACTGCTGTCTTTGGATAGAATTAAAGAAAAAAATTCCCCCCTTTCAGTTCGGGTTCCGAAAATCTCATGGCACACCGGAACAGCTAAATAGGGTGGTGAATTTTATCCTCGAGGGTTTCGAAGCCAAAGAGTACGTAGAGGCAGCGTACTTAGACATAAAACAAGCCTTCGACAGAGTCTGGCATGATGGACTACTCTGCAAAATCAAGCCCTTGTTGCCACCTCAACTATATTTAATTGTGCAAAGTTATTTGACAAACCGATCATTTTCGGTAGTATTCGATGGAGTTGAGTCCAACATGAAGGCCATCGGGGCTGGCGTTCCTCAAGGGAGTGTGCTAGGGCCCACGCTCTACACCCTCTTTACCTACGACATGCCCACTGGCTCTACAATTGAAGTCGCGGATCCACACGACCTTACAATCGCCACTTTTGCAGATGACACAGCCATCTTATCAAGAAATGAAGGTGTCCACGAAGCTACCGACGTCCTGCAGCAATATCTTCACAAATTTGAAATGTGGGCCAAGCGCTGGAATATTGGCATTAATTTAAATAAATGCGCCAATGTGACCTATGCGCTACGGAGGGACATGTGTCCGGGAGTATTCTTGCGCGGTCAATTGGTGACGCACTTCAACAGCCACAAATACTTAGGGGTCCACTTAGATAGACGCTTGAACTTTAACAAGCACATCACAAGTGTCTCTGTAACCCTAAAGAACAGAATAGGGAAACTAAGATGGCTTCTGAGCAGTAGAAATGCGTTGTCATTGAAAAATAAAGTAAACATTTATAAGTCCTGCATAGCTCCCGCCTGGCGTTATGGTATTCAGGTATATGGCATTGCTGCAAAGTGCCGTCTAACAAAAATCAGGGTGCTCCAAGCAAAAACTCTCCGTAATCTGTCTGGTGCCCCCCGGTATATGAGAACTTCCGAACTGGAAAATGACCTAGGAGTGCCCAAAGTCGGGGACGTAATAAATATACAGGCCGCAAATTATATAGCGCGACTGAGAAATCATCCTAATCGTCTGGCTAGGCGTCTTCTGAATAGGCGTAGAATTGGAGGACTCTGAACGCGGAGGAGACTGCGAAGGTCTCACCCAATAGATCTCCCAGATCGATTTATATAGTCGCCACCGTAAATTTGTATATTAGACTTACCAGTAGAATAAGTAGTTTGTAAATATTCATATAAATTTAATATAAGTTGTTCCTGATAATAACAGAAAAATTAAAATAAAGCAAAACTTAATAATAAAAAATAAAAAAAATTGAAGATCTATTATTTTTTTACTAGTTTTCATTGCCTTTGTTAAATTATTCGGGCTTATTATTTCTAAGTAGGCTTCTTGAAAAATTGGAAAATCTGCTTCATTGGGGAAGTATAGTACACTTTTCTTTGTGCATAAATATTCTTTTATTAATTCTTTGGCATGTGCGTTAGTCATGTCTTTGTATGTAATTTTTATGTTGGTTTTATGAAAGTAATTTGCAACTTTTGTTCTCGGTTCCTTTTTCAAATTCTATTTGCCGATTATAATAATTAAGGGGTCTTTTTGTGATTTGTAAATGGTTACTGTTATCTTCCTGAGCACTATGTATAGTTGCTCTTGTGCTAATGGTATCTTCGCCTAAAAAGTTTTCGTTTAATTGGATTCTGGAAAGAGCATCTGCCACATAGTTTTCTTTTCCTGGGACGTATTTAATTTGGAAATCAAACTCATTTAGCTTTATTTTCCATCGTTGTAATTTCATGTTAGGTTCTTTCAGGTTATTTAACCAGACGAGTGGTCTGTGATCACTAAGGATTTGAAATTGTCGACCAAAAATATAGGACCTAAAGTATTTAGTGGCCCAAACGATTGCTAATAATTCTTTTTCAATCGTTGAATAGTTTATCTCATGCTCGTTGAGAGTTCTGCTTGCATAGCATATAGGCTTATGCTCTTACGAAAGGACGGCCCCTAATGCCATATTACTCGCGTCTGTAGTTAATGAAAATGGTTTTTCAAAATTAGGGTATATTAAAATTGGGTCGGATGCTATGAGTACTTTTAGCTTTTCAAACGCTGATTCGTAGTCTTTGTCATTTATATTGATCTTTGCTCCTTTTTTTAATTTAAGTGTTAATGGTTTTACTATATTAGCGAAATTTGGTATAAATTTCCAATAGAAACCACTTAATCCTAGAAATGATTTAATTTCTTTTGGTGTTTTTGGAATTGGGAATTTGACAATTGCTTGTATTTTGTTGGGATTTGGTTTTATACCCTCAGTTGTGATGATGGGACCGAGAAATTCAGTTTCTTTTCTCATGAACTCGCATTTATCCAACTGTAGTTTTAAGTTAGCTTCTCAAATACTTTTTGTAGCGACAATATGTGTTCCTCCAATGAAGTGGAAAAAATTATAATGTCGTCTAAGTAGACCAGACAATCCTTAAAAATTAAATCTTCTAAGAGATTGTTCATACAACGTTGGAACGTTGCAGGTGCATTCTCAAGACCAAATGGCATGCGAGTGTACTCGTAATGGCCATGTTTAGTCGAAAATGCGGTATTGAACCAGGATCCATTTGAATTTGGTGGAAGCCTTTGGCTAGATCAATGGTTGTGAAATATTGGCATTTTCCAAGTTTGTCTAATATTTCATCCATGATCGGGATAGGGTATTTATCATTAATAGTTAGTTCATTGAGATTGCGGTAATCTATGACTAACCGGAATTTTTGCTTTCCAGATGCATCGTTTTTCTTTGGAACGATTATTACTGGAGAGCAGTAAGGAGATTTGGATTTGCGTATGATATTTTGTTTTATCATATCGCTTATTTGTTTATTTACTTCATCATCGTATATTTGTGGATATTTATATGGACGCTTGTAAATTGGGTCCTCATGTTTTGTTAGAATTTTGTGTTTAATTGTACTAGTGAAAGTCAAATTGTCACCTTCATGGTACTGGATATCACGAAATTTATGTAAAATATATTTAATTTTTTCTTTTTCTTCTGAATTTAGGGACTCTAGCCTAAACTCATTGTTTTCTGTTAATTCGTTATTAATAGCGAAGTTAAATGGTCTGTCCTCCTTTGAGGGTGGATCAAGGCACTCTTGTGCGGTCATGTCCTCTTCGACCTCTTCGTCATTATATCTAAAACAAAAGTTAAATTCTCCTAAGGTTACGGATCCTTGTGCATAGTCAATTTTCGCTTGACATGCTTCAAGGTATTCTCTCCCAATCAGAACATCATAATGCTCTGAGAAGTCATGAATATAGAATTTTTGATTACTCGGACAAATTTTGCTTGCTCCTAATCGTATGCTTTGTTTTAATTCAATAGCACCATTTATGGTGTAAACCTTAAGTGTTTCGTTGTATATTGGAAAATTTAAGCAGTTTGTTTTCATTAGGTTTATAGTTGAACCTGTGTCAATGACACATTTCAGAACTTCGTCATTCATAATCAATTTTATGAATGGATTTCTTCTGTTTGTTCCGAGGCTTGCTGATGAAAATTTTCGGATGTGTCCATTTTCATCTGCCCACTGTTGCTATCTCTTTGACGTTTAGTCGGAGGGTTTGGCGCATTGAAGCGTGAATGGGGCTGATTTTGATAGTTTAAAGGGTTTTGGGTTCTACCTTGATTTAATTTCTGTTGGAACTCGTGGTGAGCCTTTTTTCATAAAAAAAAAAAATTAAAATTGTGTACCATTAAATTTATTGTCTTTCGTGAAAAATTAATAAGAAAAAAACAACATTGAGCCAAACAACATTGGGCATGGATGTTAGTGCATCCACGCCCTCTCAACCGAGAGGCTGCGACCAGAATTCGCTAAAATGATGAGAATTGCTGGCGCTACACCTGCGGAAATTCGTGAAATGATTTCCTTAAATACTGTAAGTGCTTCAAATACTGCAATTAAGTGCAGTAGTAGCAATTTTGCAGCAACGACATGCACATTGACTCCATCTACGCGTCTACCTACACTGTCACAACTTCAAGTGGAGGAGTGTGCACCATCCTAAATATTAACTACAAAAGTGTAGTTGCAAGCGAATCACAAAATAATATCAATGAACTAGGAAAGTCACCAGTGAAATCACTCAGCTGGATGACGACCAAGATAAAACGTAAACTGCCTTCAAGCTTTCCAAAAGCAAACGGTAAGAAAGGGAGGTTAATTGCATCGCAGATATCGATGGACAGACGTCTAAAGGAGATCCCAATAAACTCAAAAACCCAATTTGCATTACTGGATAATGAAGAGAACGATGATCCTACAGAGGAGAAAATAGCCCATGCCGAGGCACTGGCAGAAGATATGGAAGTAGAGCTGAATGCGGAAAAAGAAGCCAGAGTACCCAGATCCAGGAAGCCACCCCCCATCTTCATTGAAAATGTAAACAATGTGACCCAGATGGAGGCAGAGCTTGATGCAGTCATTGGGTCAGATAGTTATACCCTCCACGTTGGAACACAAGGAAAAGTAAGAGTTCACGTTGAAAACTCGAATTCATATCGTAGTCTAGTGCAGTTACTCAAAGAAAATAATGCACATCACTTTACATACCAACTGAAGGAAGACAAGGCCTTCAGGCTTATCGTCCGCAATTTGGCTAGCACCACCCCTGAAGATAGCATTAAAGAGGAGTTTATGCGATATGGACACAGTGTCCTTCGTATCCACAATCCTCGTGCTCGTAAGACCCAACAACAGGAAAACGGTGAAGCTATTGAGGAACTGATACAAAATAATTTCTTTTTCATTGATTTGGCTCGCGAGCCTAATAATAAGAATGCGCTGAAAATCAAGCAAATAGGGCGACAAAGAGTCTTGGTTGAAATACCAAAGAAAAATTTGAAGGCCATCCTGTGCCACAGATGCCAAGGATTTGGACATACAAAAAACTACTGTATGAGGCCTTATATCAGTGGGAAGTGTGCTCAAAATCATCCAACAGCTCAATGCAAAGAAACTTTGGTTGAGAATCTTTGCTGTATCAACTGCGGTGGAAACCATGAGGCTTGGCATAAGGGATGCAATGTGTTCAAAGCTAGAACGCAAGAAAGAAGACCAAAAGTAAGTCTAGGATTGAAAAGTAATGTCAGTAGCAAAAAAGACCGTCAGCAACACATTCCAGCAACCTTAGTCCGAGGAAATTCTTCGTACGCCGATACTCTGCGTACTGGGCTGGAAAAGTTCAATAAAGAGACGTCAATTAGGAACCCTACCCCCAAGCACCAAGATACCCCACCCCACAATAGTTCAAGGCTGGAGGCTGCAATAGAAGCACTCACTGTGAAAGTCGACACTCTAATAGCTATGTTTAAGGAACTTCAGGAGACGAATCAGTTCCTTAAACAAATGTGTCTGAGTCTATTGAACGCCAAAAAATGATGCACAGTTCACTAAGCCTCGGATTGTGGAATGCCCGTGGAATCTCTGGGCATGTGGAGGAGCTTAAGCACTTCCTAACTGAACATAATATTGATGTGATGCTAATTACAGAGACCTGGCTACAGGCCGGTGTATCCATCTTTATTCCAGGCTACAAAATTCACAAAGCGGATCATCCTAGCGATAGAGCAAGAGGAGGAGCGGCGGTGCTTATTAAGCAGGAGATCGAATATTTCCAAAATGAACCGGTAAGGATGGAGAAATTGCAAATGGCCAGCATCCAGATTGCAACTAGCAGGGGTGAATTAACCATTGCTTCGGCATATCTCCCGCCGCAACTGGCGTGGTCAGCAATGGAGTTCCAGCAACTTTTCAACGGACTAGGAAGAATGTTCCTTATAGGAGGCGATTTTAACGCCAAACACAGATGATGGGGTTGCTTTAGAGCTAACGCAAGAGGCACCTGCTTACTGGACGCGGTGCAAAACTCATCATCTGGAATACTAGCGACTGGACAAGCCACTCATTTCCCGTTTGCCCAAAGTTACACGCCGAGTGCCATTGACTTCTTTATTTATAACGGACTTCACCCAGATGGCTTAAGTATAAGGCCTGAGTTTCAGCTATCCTCTGATCATATCCCACTAGTAGTTGGTTACGACTGTGTTCCAAAGGGCAAACAATTAAAGGTCGTCTGCTGCCTCCTGGAGCCAACATTGCTGCTTTTCGACGAGATCTAGAGGAAACTCTAGACCTAAACTTGGAAATACTTGCACCAGAAGACATCGAAGATGTATATGCGCTATTCCTGAACAAGGTTCACTCGGCAGCCCTCATTTCTGCGCCAGCAAGACGATCAGAAAGCTCACGACCACAAGTGGCACTTCCGCCAGCAATCCATACACTACTGCTGATTAAGAGAAGGATTAGAAGGCAGTACTGTCGAACCGGAACCAATTGTGGACAGGATCTACCGTAGAGTGTCGAACCGTGTCAAAAAGCTGCTGCAGCTGAATAGACAAAGGGAAACCGACCGTTTTTTGGAAAATGTTTCTCCAGATGAATCTTCAAGTCACTCCCTATGGAGACAGACGAGAAGGTACAAACAGCAAGTGTCCCCCAAATTTCCGATCAGAAAGCCTGATGGATCTTGGGCCAGATCCCCAAAGGAACGGGCTGATGCATTTGCCGAAGACTTGGAGGATCGCTTCAAGCCTTTTAATACAAGTTCGGCAAGCATGAACAGAAGGGTTCAACTCACACTGGAGAGCTCAGGCCAGCTAAGCCTCCCAGTTGCTCCTATCACTGTCAACGAAGTATCAGACCACATAGCAGCACTTAAGACAAGAAAAGCTCCTGGCGATGATGGCATCGACAACATAACACTTAAAGCATTGCCGGTCAGAGCAGTCCTATTTTTAGTGTTAATCTTTAATGCGGTATTGAGACTGGGGCATGTTCCAAGCCAATGGAAAAAGGCGCGGATATGCATGATCCATAAGGCTGGAATGAGCCCCTCGTCCCTAGACTCATACAGGCCTATTAGTTTGTTGCCCACGATCGGAAAACTTATCGAACGTTGTCTGCTTACGAGACTGCTGTCTTTGGATAGAATTAAAGAAAAAATTCCCCCTTTCAGTTCGGGTTCCGAAAATCTCATGGCACACCGGAACAGCTAAATAGGGTGGTGAATTTTATCCTCGAGGGTTTCGGAAGCCAAAGAGTACGTAGTGGCAGCGTACTTAGACATAAAACAAGTCTTCGACAGAGTCTGGCATGATGGACTACTCTGCAAAATCAAGCCCTTGTTACCACCTCAACTATATTTAATTGTGCAAAGTTATTTGACAAACCGGTAGTACTCGATGGAGTTGAGTCCAACATGAAGGCCATCGGGGCTGGCGTTCCTCAAGGGAGTGTGCTAGGGCCCACGCTCTACACCCTCTTTACCTACGACATGCCCACTGGCTCTACAATTGAAGTCGCGGATCCACACGACCTTACAATCGCCACTTTTGCAGATGACACAGCCATCTTATCAAGAAATGAAGGTGTCTACGAAGCTACCGACGTCCTGCAGCAATATCTTCACAAATTTGAAATGTGGGCCAAGCGCTGGAATATTGGCATTAATTTAAATAAATGCGCCAATGTGACCTATGCGCTACGGAGGGACATGTGTCCGGGAGTATTCTTGCGTGGTCAATTAGTGACGCCCTTCAACAGCCACAAATACTTAGGGGTCCACTTAGATAGACGCTTGAACTTTAACAAGCACATCACAAGTGTCTCTGTAACCCTAAAAGAACAGAATAGGGAAACTAAGATGGCTTCTGAGCAGTAGAAATGCGTTGTCATTGAAAAATAAAGTAAACATTTATAAGTCCTGCATAGCTCCCGCCTGGCGTTATGGTATTCAGGCATATGGCATTGCTGCAAAGTGCCGTCTAACAAAAATCAGGGTGCTCCAAGCAAAAACGCTCCGTAATCTGTCTGGTGCCCCCTGGTATATGAGAACTTCCGACCTGGAAAATGACCTAGGAGTGCCCAAAGTCGGGGACGTAATAAATATACAGAACGCAAATTATATAGTGCGACTGAGAAATCATCCTAGTCGTCTGGCTAGCCGTCTTCTGAATAGGCGTAGAATTGGAGGACTCCGAACGGGGAGGAGACTGCGAAGGTCTCACCCAATAGATCTCCCAGATCGATTTATATAGTCGCCACTGTAAATTTGTATATTAGACTTACCAGTAGAATAAGTAGTTTGTAAATATTCATATAAATTTAATTTAAGTTGTTCCTGATAATAACAGAAAAATTTAAATAAAGCAAAACTTAATAATAAAAAACGTCGTAAGCCTTTTGATTGTCTTCGGAATTAGTATGCTGTTTATTTTGTACATGATAACTCTGATTCGTGTTGGAATAGCCACTTGAACTGGTGGCTGGGTTGACATTTTGCTGATAATTTCCCGTGTTCCTACGATTGTTATTTTGATTTCCCTGAACGTTATTAGTTTTAGGTCTATCAGTTACGCTATTTTCGTTTAATCCTTCTCTTTGCGCTACTTATTTAAGTTTCTGTGTCGACGTTATGTCGTATTTGGCTAATATCATGAAAAGCCTATCGGGTAATTTTTTTGTAATTACATCTTTAATTGTGTTATTCATGGCATTTGTATAAAGTGTCGTATTGCTAGGTATATTTTCTAAAGCTAACTTGTTTAATATAACGTAAGATTTATTTTCGAGATCCTCGATGAACTTACGGACGTTTCCCTGGTAATTCGTGTTGTATAGGCGTCGAAGGAGTTCTTCAAATAGTGTTTGTACTTTGTATTCTTCAATCAGTGCGTTCCTCAACTCCTGCTAAGTGTTGGCTGCTGTCCTTTATATCCATATTCGCACCCACCCTTTAACATAACTTAGCACACAAGCATAAGTATAAGTATAAACATGTTCAATACTGTAAACAAAAAGCCTGATGATAACATCGACATTGGTCAAGATCAAACTGTCCCCCTTTGGAAGACATAAACAATTCACCCTAATTATCACGCCACTGTCAATGTTCCCATCAGAGTACTATCCCACGCATAATTGCTGACGCAGCTCAAACTTCACTCAATTTTGACTCAAGCTCTCTCAAAACGAAGTTTGCTAAGCGACCGCAATAGATAGATCAGTTAGTCAATATTCGGGAGGCAAATCTGAATGTACTCATTATAAGAAGTAGCCGTTAGTGAAAATAAAGAATTGAAATATATTTTTTTAAAGTAATTAAACGTGTAAAACTTAATTGGCGCAGCCGGTAGGATACGTCGGGAAAAAGTAAATACAACACGAATTACCAGGGAAACGTCCGTAAGTTCATCGAGGATCTCGAAAATAAATCTTACGTTATATTAAACAAGTTAGTTTTAGAAAATATACCTAGCAATACGACACTTTATACAAATGCCATGAATAACACAATTAAAGATGTAATTACAAAAAAATTACCCGAGAGGCTTTTCATGATGTTAGCCAGATACGACATAACGTCGACACAGAAACTTAACAAGTAGCGCAAAGAGAAGGATTATACGAAAATAGCGTAACTTATAGACCTAAAACTAATAACGTTCAGGGAAATCAAAATAACAATCGTAGGAACACGGGAAATTATCAGCAAAATGTCAACCCAGCCACCAGTTCAAGTGGCTATTCCAACACGAATCAGAGTTATCATGTACAAAATAAACAGCATACTAATTCCGAAGACAATCAAAAGGCTCACCACGAGTTCCAACAGAAATTAAATCAAGGTAGAACCCAAAACCCTTTAAACTATCAAAATCAGCCCCATTCACGCTTCAATGCGCCCAACCCTCCGACTAAACGTCAAAGAGATAGCAACAGTGGGCAGATGAAAATGGACACATCCGAAAATTTTCATCAGCAAGCCTCGGAACAAACAGAAGAAATCCATTCATAAAATTGATTATGAATGACGAAGTTCTGAAATGTGTCATTGACACAGGTTCAACTATAAACCTAATGAAAACAAACTGCTTAAATTTTCCAATATACAACGAAACACTTAAGGTTTACACCATAAATGGTGCTATTGAATTAAAACAAAGCATACGATTAGGAGCAAGCAAAATTTGTCCGAGTAATCAAAAATTCTATATTCACGACTTCTCAGAGCATTATGATGTTCTGATTGGGAGAGAATACCTTGAAGCATGTCAAGCGAAAATTGACTATGCACAAGGATCCGTAACCTTAGGAGAGTTTAACTTTTGTTTTAGATATAATGACGAAGAGGTCGAAGAGGACATGACCGCACAAAAGTGCCTTGATCCACCCTCAAAAGAGGACAGACCATTTAACTTCGCTATTAATAACGAATTAACAGAAAACAATGAGTTTAGGCTAGAGTCCCTAAATTCAGAAGAAAAAGAAAAAATTAAATATATTTTACATAAATTTCGTGATATCCAGTACCATGAAGGTGACAATTTGACTTTCACTAGTACAATTAAACACAAAATTCTAACAAAACATGAGGACCCCATTTACAAGCGTCTATATAAATATCCACAAATATACGATGAGGAAGTAAATAAACAAATAAGCGATATGATAAAACAAAATATCATACGCAAATCCAAATCCCCTTACTGCTCACCAGTAATAATCGTTCCAAAGAAAAACGATGCATCTGGAAAGCAAAAATTCCCGTTAGTCATAGATTACCGCAATCTCAATGAACTAACTATTAATGATAAATACCCTATCCCGATCATGGATGAAATATTAGACAAACTTGGAAAATGGCAATATTTCACAACCATTGATCTAGCCAAAGGCTTCCACCAAATTCAAATGGATCCTGGTTCAATACCTAAGACCGCATTTTCGCCTAAACATGGCCATTACGAGTACACTCGCATGCCATTTGGTCTTAAGAATGCACCTGCAACGTTCCAACGTTGTATGAACAATCTCTTAGAAGATTTAATTTTTAAGGATTGTCTGGTCTACTTAGACGACATTATAATTTTTTCCACTTCATTGGAGGAACACATATTGTCGCTACAAAAAGTATTTGAGAAGCTAACTTAAAACTACAGTTGGATAAATGCGAGTTCATGAGAAAAGAAACTGAATTTCTCGGTCCCATCATCACAACTGAGGGTATAAAACCAAATCCCAACAAAATACAAGCAATTGTCAAATTCCCAATTCCAAAAACACCAAAAGAAATTAAATCATTTCTAGGATTAAGTGGTTTCTATAGGAAATTTATACCAAATTTCGCTAATATAGTAAAACCATTAACACTTAAATTAAAAAAGGAGCAAAGATCAATATAAATGACAAAGACTACGAATCAGCGTTTGAAAAGCTAAAAGTACTCATAGCATCCGACCCAATTTTAATATACCCTAATTTCGAAAAACCATTTTCATTTACTACAGACGCGAGTAATATGGCATTAGGGGCCGTCCTTTCGCAAGAGCATAAGCCTATATGCTATGCAAGCAGAACTCTTTCAAAAAGAATTATTAGCAATCGTTTGGGCCACTAAATACTTTAGGTCCTATATTTTTGGTCGACAATTTCAAATCCTTAGTGATCACAGACCACTCGTCTGGTTAAATAACCTTAAAGAACCTGTCTGGTTACGCAGCCAAAACAACTGGAGCGACCTCGCAACTGATAAGAGCAGCATCTTAATTTATCTTATAATACTCGCTCTGCAAAGCAATTGCTCAAATTTCGCTCATAAGAACTCATTTACATAGAGCTGCCGCTCTTCGCTGTAACGATCGTTTTATTGCCCTAGCTTTACTTATGCGAAGGCCTCGATGCTGCGCATCGAGTTAGTTAAGTTCGTTCGCTTCATGCATTTGGTACGCATCGGCCACTTGCATTACTCAAAATTATAACTAATAATTGTCGCTTCGCTAAAATTGGCACGTACTAATTCGGGTTCGCTTGCCTATATATATATAAACTATTGTTCTTAAATAATAAGCACAGACCAATTCGGGTCTGCCTGCTTCTCGCAACTTTAAGAAATATAAAAACAATTTGAACACAAAAAATAATTAGTTAATTATTTCTATTTGTGAAAGCTATTGAAAAAGCTCAATAGCGCAACATTTTGGTGACCCCGACGTGATTTTTATTTTTGTTGTTGTAAGATTATTTGCTTTACATTAAAGCAATAATCTTAAAAGACACCACTTGGCATTTCGTTTTGTGCACTTTATATACATACATACTTATCGCCGTCGCTTTGCCTACTCTTTCGGTCGCTTTGCTCATGCGTGCGGTACTTATGTAAAAGCTATTGCCGTTGCTTCGTTACATAGCTTGACACTTTTTTGAACGGTTTGCATGTACTAGCGATCACCGTTGTTAGTTACTCAGCTAGTTTCGCACGCGCTTTCTATCACGCTTCTAATGGCAAGCAAAAATAATGCCTCTAGTGCAGTGCCCTCTGCAAACAGGGTGACCTTTCTGAAGCGCAAAGCCATTTCAATTTATGATAGTTTGCAAACACTTCGAAATGCTATAACTAATTCGCCACTTAGTGCAATTGATGAGTGCGGTCTTAGTGTTAGGCTGAAGCAAATCGAGCGGCTTCAGACCTCATTTGATATTACTCACACTAGCCTTGAAGAACTTGACTTTGATGAAATCGGTAGCCAATTGCGTGAGGACTTCGACGAGTTAGCAGTTTCTATGGAAATTTCGGTTCGGAGTGAAATTGCGAAACGTGTCTCAACATTGCCCTGCTCAACATTTCGCGACCAATCTGTGCTGCCCTCGCAGAAAGTTAGAGCTAAGGCACCGCCGACACTACCCTCAATAAAGTTGCCTACGTTCAGTGGTGGTTACACAGAATGGGCCGACTTTTATTCTATGTTCACAACCGTCATAGAAAATCATCCTGATCTAGCAGATATCGAAAAGCTGCAGCATCTTCGATCGTGCCTGAAGGATAAAGCGCTGGACGCGATTTGATCATTGGAAATAACAAACGATAATTATGCCATAGCACTTCATTTATTGGAGAAAAGGTTTAATAACAGACGTTTGGTTTTTCAGGCACACATACTTGAGATATTGGGGCTCAAGAGGGTGGCAGGTGGATCGGCCGCGTCGTTAAGGGAGTTATCCGACCAATTCAACGCACATATTCGCGCGTTAAAGAGCATGGGCAACTCCGAACAAATCGCTGGATGCATCATTGTGCAGATTATTTTACAAAAGCTGGACCCAATATCACAATCCAAATGGGAAGAAAGGCTAGAGGATTCGTCGTTCGTCAACTTAATACCATCGTGGGAGCATATAGCTACATTTCTGGAGCAGAGATGCCGAACTATGGAAACAGTAAATTTTGCTATGGCAAGCTATGCCCCTAGCCATCAGGTGGGAAAAACTAGAGCAATTAACAGTAGATCGTCATTTATCGCCACTAACCACGACGCCCCTGTCTGCGTCTTTTGTGACAGCCCTGGTCATAATATATATAATTGTTCTCGATTTGGAAATTTGACCCCTGCATTACGGCTTAGGGAGGCAAAACGAGTTGAATTGTGCTTGAATTGCCTAAAGAAAGGTCATCAATTGCGATCATGCAGCTCTGGATGCTGTCGGACCTGCGGGGCGAAACATCATTCGCTGCTGCATTTAAATAATTCTGTATTTCCGTCTGGTCAGCTGACTGAGCCTGCAAATTCATCGCAGATAGCCCATGCCTCTTTCGCTAAGTCTTGGCTACGGCTATGATCTTTGTTAAAAATCGCTCCGGCACTTTGATACCTTGTCGTGCCCTTTTGGATTCTGGTTCTCAGCTTCACCTTATAACGTCGCGCCTTGCTCAACAGCTTCAGCTAAAGAAGCACAAGTCCTCAGCCATTGTCTCTGGTCTAGGAGATTCTCGTTTTGAAACAGAAGGAAACACGGTCACTATCACAATACAGTCTCAAGTCTCTGAATACTCAACATGCCTTACAGCTCTGGTAGCGCCTAACATAACTGATAGCC
Organism: Drosophila borealis; assembly: GCA_035045885.1. NCBI lineage: Eukaryota > Metazoa > Arthropoda > Insecta > Diptera > Drosophilidae > Drosophila > Drosophila borealis. The sequence continues at coordinate 38,485 of JAWNOR010000393.1, forward strand.
AACCGAGTTTTACTATCAACACGACGAATTGGAACATTCCCGATAACATAAAACTAGCAGATCCGTCTTTCTTTAAACCTCAACGCGTGGACTTGCTACTTGGAGCTAGCCTGTTTTACGACCTTCTCAGCGTCGGCCAGATAAGGCTTCTCCCAGGACTACCGTGTCTTCAAAAAACACGGCTTGGTTGGGTAGTTTCTGGAGGCGGACCGCGCTTGAGTGGTTCTATGTTAATGGCAAAGCATACTGCGGGCAAACTTGAGTCAAGTTCTGAAGAACGTGCTGATGAATTGGTTCGAAGATTTTGGGAGATAGAATCCTGCTTGGAAAGTACACCTACCTCTTCAAAGGAAGAAAACATCTGTGAAGAACACTTCGTAAAGACTCATATCAGACTGCCTAGTGGCCAATATTCAGTTCGTTTACCCTTCAAGCAAAGTTTGGAATGCCTGGGGACGTCATACCAACAAACCTTTCGTCGGTTCCTGACCCTGGAACGCAAACTACAAAATCGTCCAGATCTAAAGATTCAATATTCAAACTTTCTAAAGGAATATTTGGATCTTGGTCATATGTCGCCTGTTGCTCCAGAGTCTATAGGACTTTGTCAATACTTTCTTCCTCATCACTGTGTCTTTAAAGAAGACAGTTCGACGACAAAATTGCGAGTGGTTTTCGACGGCTCAGCAGCTACCTCCTCAGGGTGTTCATTAAATGAACTATTGATGGCTGGACCTGTTATTCAAAGCTCGCTGTTTCATATCCTTCTTCGCTTTCGTAAATTCCCGATCGCCCTAACAGGAGATATTGGAAAAATGTATCGCTGCGTACGCGTTTCAGCACCGGATGATTTTCTCCAATGCATTCTGTGGCGAGACTCGCCAGAACAGGATATAAAGATTTTTAAGCTGGATACACTTACATACGGAACAAAGCCAGCTTCATTCCTCTCCATCCGTGCTATGCATCAGCTGTCTATGGATGAGGAAACTAATTTTCCAATTGGATCTCGGATTTTGCGGCGTGACTTCTACGTTGATGACCTCATTTCAGGGGGTGATTCAATTCAGGAAGCAAAGGAAATTCTTAATCAGACGGCTGGAATCTTGGCAAGTGGGGGCTTCAAGTTGCGAAAGTGGTGCTCAAACAATGCTGCTGTACTGAAAGGGATACCCGTAGAGGACAGAGAATCATCTCTAAAGTTTGATGATGGTAGCGACATCACCAAAACTCTTGGACTCGCTTGGGACCCAGAGTCGGATCGGTTGTTGTTTTCTTTTTCGTCCATTCAGCAGAGATCTAAACCATCCAAAAGATCAATACTATCGACCATAGCTCGCTTGTATGACCCGCTTGGACTCATAGGGCCGGTAATTGCCAAGGCTAAAATCTTTATGCAGCAGATCTGGAAGGAGAAGCTTGAGTGGGACGAGAGCTTGCCATCATCTCTAGCAACAGCTTGGCATGATCTTTGCTGCAGTTTTGAGAAGGCACAGTTTCTTAAATTTCCTTCGTCCCGTGTCAATACCTGCAGCAGAGTTAGAAGTTCACGGTTTCTGCGACGCCAGCATCGAAGCATATGGGGCCTGTGTCTACGTCCTTTCTCGACGAACATCAGCTAGTTGTCAGTTGTTGTGTTCCAAATCGCGTGTAGCTCCTCTGAAAACAATCACAGTTCCAAAGCTAGAGCTCTGCGGCGCCGTCTTATTATCTAATCTCATGCGTGAGATATCTAAAATGAATCTGTTCGATGGAAAATTCTACTGTTGGTCGGATTCTTCTGTATGCCTTTCCTGGATAAGGACCGAGCCCTGCAAGCTCAATGTGTTTGTGGCTAATCGCGTCACAGCAGTTCAAGAGCTAACTAATGGCATGGAATGGCGTTACGTGCCTACATCACTCAACCCGGCAGATATACTCTCGAGAGGATCTACGCCCAGTGAATTAGATCAATCGTCACTGTGGTTCAACGGCCCAGAATTTCTAGTTAAAGACAAATTGGACTGGCCTGCTTCTTGCTTGTCAGAAAGGACAGAACTCGAACTTAAAAAAAGGGTCCTTATTGCGTCATCTCCCTTCGTTGATATAACTGCCACTTGTAAATACGTCAACTCATTTGATACAATGCAGCGTATATTCGGATATATTTATAAATTCATACACAGAAGCAGGCATCCTGGACTAACAGTGTCTGATATACAACATGGGACCCAACTCTTACTAAGGCTCGTCCAGAGAGCACACCTGTGGGAAGAGATCAAATCATTGCAATCGAGAAGAGTTGTTAAACCGTCCAGTTGTATCGCATCACTTAACCCTTTTTTGGATGACTTCGGCATTCTTAGAGTTGATGGGCGCTTGAAAAACTCTTCGCTGGATTTCGACGCTCGCCATCCAATAATTCTCCCGTGTCATCATCCCATCACAGACTCAGTCATCACACGGTTGCACAATCGGAACTTACACGCTGGTCCACGGGCACTTCTTGCTCATATTCGGTTGCAGTATTGGCCGATTGGTGGAAGGAAGACCGTATCCAAGGTGGTTGGAAAATGTGTAAGATGCTTTCGTGCCAAGCCTCGATTAATAGAGCATATAATGGCTGATCTGCCCAAGGAACGTTTGACTGCTTGTCGAGCCTTTGAAGTCTCTGGTGTTGACTATTGTGGACCATTTTTCTATAAGCCAGACGTACGAAATAAAGCTCCAGTCAAATGTTACATGGCTGTCTTCGTCTGCTTCGCGACTAAAGCGGTTCACCTGGAACTGGTCAAGGATCTGTCGACAGCTTCATTCTTGAATGCGCTTAAGAGGTTTATATCGACTCGAGGCAGGCCATCTCAGATATGGTCGGATAACGCTACCAACTTTGTCGGCGCCAAAAACGAGCTTCTGGATCTCAAGCGTCTATTCATAAGTCGCAATCATATTGAGTCAGTGCATAAATTTTGCATGGCTGATTCCATTGATTGGAAATTTATACCTCCTCGTTCACCGCATTTTGGCGGCCTTTGGGAAGCAGCAGTGAAGACAGCGAAACATCATTTTTATCGTGCTGTTGGATCTTGTGTTCTCAACTTCGAAGAGTTTCGCACCCTAGTCTGCCACATAGCATCGATAATTAATTCCAGGCCATTGTTTCCTCTTTCAGAAGATCCAGCAGATCTAGATGTGCTCACTCCAGCTCATTTCTTGATTGGTGGACCCAGCTCATCGTTCGTTGAACCTGATGTGACGCACCTTCAATTCAATCGTCTGGATGGCTGGCAACGCGTAACATACCTCCAACAACTGTTTTGGTCTCGCTGGCGTGAAGAATACTTAACACTGCTTCAGCAGCGCTCCAAATGGCGTACTCCGAAACCAGGCCTATGCGTCAACGACAAAGTCCTCGTGAAGGATGAAAATCTGCCGCCTCTAAGGTGGCCACTGGCGAGAATCACGGAGTTAGTCGTGGGAAAGGATGGAGTCGCTCGAGTAGCCATTTTGCGCACCGCAACAGGGAGAAACGAGAAGAGCTGCAAACAAGCTATGCCTATTGCCCATCAGGGAATCTGTTGAAAGCCCATGCCTTCCAACGGGGGAGAATGTCTGGTTACGCAGCCAAAACAACTGGAGCGACCTCGCAACTGATAAGAGCAGCATCTTAATTTATCTTATAATACTCGCTCTGCAAAGCAATTGCCTAAATTTCGCTCATAAGAACTCATTTACATAGAGCTGCCGCTCTTCGCTGTAACGATCGTTTTATTGCCCTAGCTTTACTTATGCGAAGGCCTCGATGCTGCGCATCGAGTTAGTTAAGTTCGTTCGCTTCATGCATTTGGTACGCATCGGCCACTTGCATTACTCAAAATTATAACTAATAATTGTCGCTTCGCTAAAATTGGCACGTACTAATTCGGGTTCGCTTGCCTATATATATATAAACTATTGTTCTTAAATAATAAGCACAGACCAATTCGGGTCTGCCTGCTTCTCGCAACTTTAAGAAATATAAAAACAATTTGAACACAAAAAATAATTAGTTAATTATTTCTATTTGTGAAAGCTATTGAAAAAGCTCAATAGCGCAACAGAACCTAACATGAAATTACAACGATGGAAAATCAAGCTAAATGAGTTTGATTTCCAAATTAAATACGTCCCAGGAAAACAAAACTATGTGGCAGATGCTCTGTCCAGAATCCAATTAAACGAAACCCTTTTAGGCGAAGATACCATTAGCACAAGAGTAACTATACATAGTGCTCAGGAAGATAACAGTAACCATTTACAAATCACAGAAAGACCCCTTAATTATTATAATCGGCAAATAGAATTTGAAAAAGGAACCGAAAACGTAACAAAAGTTACAAATTACTTTCATAAAACCAACATAAAAATTACATACAAAGACATGACTAACGCACATGCCAAAGAATTAATAAAAGAATATTTATGCACAAAGAAAAGTGTACTATACTTCCACAATGAAGCAGATTTTCCAATTTTTCAAGAAGCCTACTTAGAAATAATAAGCCCGAATAATTTAACAAAAGCAATGAAAACTAGTAAAAAATTAATAGATCTTCAAACATTTGCAGAATTCAAGGAACTAATATTAAAAAAACACAAAGAATTATTACATCCAGGAATTGAAAAAACTATTAATTTGTTCAAAGAAACCCACTATTTCCCAGATAATCAAAACTTAATTCAAAATCTAATAAACGAATGTGAGATTTGCAACATCGCAAAAACAGAACACAGGGATACAAAATTAACTTTCGAAATAACTCCGGAAATCGCTAATATCCGAGAAAACTATGTAATGGATTTTTACATAATAGGAGATAAACAATTTTTATCTTGCATTGATATCTATTCAAAATTTGCATCATTAATAGAAATAAAAAGTAGAGACTGGTTAGAAACCAAACGAGCTATAATACAAGTATTCAACCAAATGGGTAAACCCATCGAAATAAAAGCAGACAAAGACTCAGCTTTTATGTGCACAGCTTTACAATTATGGTTAAAATCAGAAGAAGTAATTTTTAACATAACCACTAGTAAAAACGGCATATCCGACGTAGAACGATTTCATAAGACAGTTAACGAAAAATTAAGAATCATTAACAGCGACTCAGACGTCGAAAATAAACTTACAAAATTTGAAACAATACTTTACACATACAATCATAAGACAAAACACAAAACGACAAACAGAACACCAGCGGACATATTCATATACGCAGGTACACCAGAGTATGACACTCAAGCTAATAAAGAAAAACTAATAAATAACCTCAACAAAAAACGAACAAATTATGAAATTGAAACCGTTAGTTAAATCAAATACAACAACCCCGTTCAAGAAAACAGGAGAACTAAGACAAATCGACGATAAACATTTTGAGGAAACAAACAGAGGCAGGAAGATAATACATTACAAAACCAAATTCAAAAAGAAAAAGAAGACTAGCTTAAACTAATTATTATAATATTACTATCAATAACTGTAAACCATATAAATGCACAAAGCATTGAAATTAATCCTATTAAAGCCCATAACGGTTATCTCATATTCAAAACAGGATCCATAGACATTCCGACAGATTACGAATACCATTGTTTAACGGTTAAAATAAAAAAAACCGAAGAAACTTTTAACAATTTAATTGAACAAACTAAAGAATTTAATAACCTAATACAAATCCAATACCTAGTAGAAAAATTAAACAGAGAAATAAACGGCTTAAAAATAGCCAAACGCAGCAAAAGAGGTTTAGTAAACATAGTAGGAACAGTATACAAATACTTATTTGGAACATTAGTCCAAAAAGACAGAACAGAAATTGAACAAAAATAAGCAGCTTAGCAGAAAACAGCGTACAGGTTAACGAATTGAATTACATAATAGAAGCTATAAACAAAGGAATAGAAGTCATGAAGTCAAGAAATTAGATATCCTTATATTTAACTTACAACATTTTACAGAATATATAGAAGACATAGAGATGGGAATGCAGCTCACAAGATTAAGCATTTTTAACCCAAAATTATTAAAACATGACTATTTGTTGCATGTTAGTTCAAAGAAATTGTTGAATAGAAAAACTTCTACTTGGCTTAAATCAGATACAAACGGAATACTGATAATATCCCTTATTCCTCGAGAAATAATAAAAAACCCGGTATATGAAATTTGTTGCATGTTAGTTCAAAGAAATTGTTGAATAGAAAAACTTCTACTTGGCTTAAATCAGATACAAACGAAATACTGATAATATCCCTTATTCCTCGAGAAATAATAAAAAACCCGGTATATGAAATAATTCCATACCCAGACGAAAATAATAACATTTTGACAGAAATAGCTCATGAAAAATATTTTACACAAGACAAAAAAGTTTATAGCAAAGAAACAAAAAAATTAATTAATAATGAATGCATGACAGGAATTTTAAACCAAGTAACATCAGAATGTAGTTATACTAAAACTTTCAAAAATTTTCAAATCAACTATGTAGAACCAAATATAATTTTAACTTGGAATTTACCAAAATCTATATTAAACCACAATTGTATAAATAACGAAATAACAATAGAAGGAAACAATCTAATAAAAATCTTTAATTGTTCACTGCAAATTAATAAAATTTCAATTTCAAACAACATGTTAGATTATTCTCAAAACATTAATGTAAGCAATGATGTTATAAAAATAGAACCACTTTCGTTTGCACAAACGAAACAAATTATAAATGAACACACAAAATTTAACAATGTATTCCAGATAATTACAATAACCATATTTGTAATCATATTAATAAGTTTAACACTTTATCTAACATATAAGTTCAAAAGCATACCTAAGAAATTAATAATAAAATATAAAAAACCAATAGTAGTAGAAACACCTACAAAAATAGAACATACACCAATTGTAAAAGAAGAAAATATTACGCTATACCCAAACTTGAACACCTGAGGACAGGCACTTTTCTAATGGTTGGGGGAGTGACATATCCATAATCGCACTCACCCTTTAACATAACTTAGCACACAAGCATAAGTATAAGTATAAACATGTTCAATACTGTAAACAAAAAGCCTGATGATAACATCGACATTGGTCAAGATCAAACTGTCCCCCTTTGGTAGACATAAACAATTCACCCTAAATATAACGCCACTGTCAATGTTCCCATCAGAGTACTATCCCACGCATAATTGCTGACGCAGCTCAAACTTCACTCAATTTTGACTCAAGCTCTCTCAAAACGAAGTTTGCTAAGCGACCGCAACTGATAGATCAGTTAGTCAATATAAGAAGTAGCCGTTAGTGAAAATAAAGAATTGAAATATATTTTTTTAAAGTAATTAAACGTGGAAAACTTAATTATAAATATAAATATAGAAAAAAAACCTACAATAATTAAGTTCATTTCAAAACTACACATTCATAATGTTACGTTATTTCTCTAAAAGGGGAGTCGTAGTGTGTATATGCCCTAACAGAATACCCTGTACTTAAATATAAAGTAAGCAGAACTTTGTTGCATACAATAACAATTATACAGTAAACAAGCCCAGAGCCACTTTATGTATTGGCTCTGTATCATATTACGCAGCGCGGTTCACTAGCCTCACTAGCTGACCGTTTATGCTTACGCTGCATATCCCACGCTCCGTCTGAGCGCATTCCGTGAGCAATATATATGCTCACTAATACAGGCATATGCGAGCTACTCACTCTCCCTCTCTTTGTAGCTGTTAACCAATAACAGCATAAGTATATATGTATATCCATAGGCTAAGCGCACATTTTAAAAGGCGAATAAATTCATTGAGAATATACCCGCAAAACTGCACTGACGTGCTGACTGTTTTTTATGTAATATACATATATTTGTGACAAAGCAAAATACAATTTCTACAGAAATCTATTCCAATTATTCCACCACCATGGATCGGAAAATTGTTTGGTACTATGTGAAAGTTATGTGGTATAATAAAATTTCCAGTTCTCAATTCGAGAAATGCTAGGCCGATCGAGTTTGTTGATCCTTTGCCAATTCCTGTTATCTGTGTTATCTGTGTTACGTTACTATGGTCTATTTCATTGAAATCATCTGAGTATTCTTTAATGACTGAAATGCTCATGTATCTATTAACAATTTGAATATTTTTCCTGTGTGTTCGTTTTTTATACTGACGAAAATGTTTAAATTGAGATTAATTGTGTGAACTTTTGTTTGTACTGTGCTTGAGCACTCAAGGGGCTTGTTGGTTTTGGACATTACCGTTGTGTCTGTTGTTGTTGTTATTATTTTTATTATTTGACGCTTTGTTTCTATTATTGTAACCTCCGTTTTGGCGGTTGTTACCTCTATAGTTTCCACGTCCTCTATTATTGTAATTGTTGTTGTTATTTTGGTTATAATTGGTATTATAACCATGAGAATTGCCTCTGCCTCGGTAATTATCACGACAGTTATGACCTCGGTTGCCGTGTCCTCTATGAGAATATAATACAGAGCTGGATATATTTTGTGATGGCTTCATTCATCGTTTTGAACACTTGATCATGACTGAAATGGCTTCTTTGGTACTGAACGTATCAGCATGTTCTGCCTTTAGTCCTTCATCTTTATACGAAGATTCTAATAGTTTTCGTAGATTATCGATTTCGTTTGCGAATTGTGTGGCTGTTTTACCTTATTGTTAGACATTGGCCATTTTTGCATTTACTACATCGGATGTTTCACCGACAATCGTAGTCTGCAATTTAGATATAATCGCATCTATTATGTTTTCATCAATTATTTTGGATTTTATTAATTCGATTTGAATTTCGATGAATTTCTTCATACGGACCTTATGTGGAACGAAGTCATAAAACGTTAAACGAATTCATTCGTTCTTATATATCAGTTGATAAAACTGATTTGGATGTTTGGTTACAATACTTTGTATATTGTTTTAAAACAACACCATCCACAACGCATGACTACTGTACCTTTGAATCAATTTTTAGTAAGAAAGCTAATATTAGCGAGGCATTTAATATATAATATAGATGATGACACTAAGGAATCAGAGTATAGGTTAGAGTTAGCATATAAAAGAGCTAGGATAATGTTAGAAAAACATAAGGCCAAATATAAAGAATATTATGATAATAAGGTTAACGATTTTAATTTAAAAGGTTTTATTAAGAAACAATACTGGCCATAAATTAGAAACAGTTTATTTATAGAAGATAGAGATAACGTTATAATAAAAGGTAAAAAGGGTTAAGAACAAAAAGTTCATAATGATAGATTACAAATTTTTAATGCATAATAGTTCTAAATTTTCTTTATGAATTCGAATACTAAATTAAATACACAAAAAAAAAATTAGACGGCCTGATCAGCAAAAAAAAAAAATTATACAAATAAACAATTTATAATTATAAAAGTTATCTTTAAACAAAAAAAAATGTTTGGTTTAAATTTTTATATCTTTAATACTTTTGTATTTTTATATTCCTACATTTTAATTTTTTTTATATCCAAAAATTTTCTCAATTTTTATATCAATATATGTTAATCAATTGAAAAAAAAATAAAATATATATATATATAATTAAGTTTTACACGTTTAATTACTTTAAAAAAATATATTTCAATTCTTTATTTTCACTAACGGCTACTTCTTATAATGAGTACATTCAGATTTGCCTTCCGATTATTGACTAACTGATCTATCTGTTGCCGTCGCTTAGCAAACTTCGTTTTGAGAGAGCTTGAGTCAAAATTGAGTGAAGTTTGAGCTGCGTCAGCAATTATGCGTGGGATAGTACTCTGATGGGAACATTGACAGTGGCGTTATATTTAAGGTGAATTGTTTATGTCTACCAAAGAGCAATTAAAGATTTTTATTAGATTGTTTCCTTCTATTGTTATTTCGTTATTGATACAATTGTGGTTTAATATAGTTTTTGGTAAATTCCAAGTTAAAATTATTTTTTTTTCTACATAGTTGATTTGAAAATTTTTGAAAGTTCTAGTATAACTACATGTCTGATGTTATTTGGTTTAAAATTTTTGCATTTACTACATCGGATGTTTCACCGACAATCGTAGTCTGCAATTTAGATATAATCGCATCTATTATGTTTTCATCAATTATTTTGGATTTTATTAATTCGATTTGAATTTCGATGAATTTCTTCATACGGACCTTATGTGGAACGAAGTCATAAAACGTTAAACGAATTCATTCGTTCTTATATATCAGTTGATAAAACTGATTTGGATGTTTGGTTACAATACTTTGTATATTGTTTTAAAACAACACCATCCACAACGCATGACTACTGTACCTTTGAATCAATTTTTAGTAAGAAAGCTAATATTAGCGAGGCATTTAATATATAATATAGATGATGACACTAAGGAATCAGAGTATAGGTTAGAGTTAGCATATAAAAGAGCTAGGATAATGTTAGAAAAACATAAGGCCAAATATAAAGAATATTATGATAATAAGGTTAACGATTTTAATTTAAAAGGTTTTATTAAGAAACAATACTGGCCATAAATTAGAAACAGTTTATTTATAGAAGATAGAGATAACGTTATAATAAAAGGTAAAAAGGGTTAAGAACAAAAAGTTCATAATGATAGATTACAAATTTTTAATGCATAATAGTTCTAAATTTTCTTTATGAATTCGAATACTAAATTAAATACACAAAAAAAAATTAGACGGCCTGATCAGCCAAAAAAAAAAAAATTATACAAATAAACAATTTATAATAATAAAAGTTATCTTTAAACAAAAAAAAATGTTTGGTTTAAATTTTTATATCTTTAATACTTTTGTATTTTTATATTCCTACATTTTAATTTTTTTTATATCCAAAAATTTTCTCAATTTTTATATCAATATATGTTAATCAATTGAAAAAAAAATAATATATATATATATATATAATTAAGTTTTACACGTTTAATTACTTTAAAAAAATATATTTCAATTCTTTATTTTTCACTAACGGCTACTTCTTATAATGAGTACATTCAGATTTGCCTTCCGATTATTGACTAACTGATCTATCTGTTGCCGTCGCTTAGCAAACTTCGTTTTGAGAGAGCTTGAGTCAAAATTGAGTGAAGTTTGAGCTGCGTCAGCAATTATGCGTGGGATAGTACTCTGATGGGAACATTGACAGTGGCGTTATATTTAAGGTGAATTGTTTATGTCTACCAAAGAGCAATTAAAGATTTTTATTAGATTGTTTCCTTCTATTGTTATTTCGTTATTGATACAATTGTGGTTTAATATAGTTTTTGGTAAATTCCAAGTTAAAATTATTTTTTTTTCTACATAGTTGATTTGAAAATTTTTGAAAGTTCTAGTATAACTACATGTCTGATGTTATTTGGTTTAAAATTCCTGTCATGCATTCATTATTAATTAATTTTTTTGTTTCTTTGCTATAAACTTTTTTGTCTTATGTAAAATATTTTCATGAGCTATTTCTGTCAAAATGTTATTATTTTCGTCTGGGTATGGAATTATTTCATATACCGGGTTTTTTATTATTTCTCGAGGAATAAGGGATATTATCAGTATTTCGTTTGTATCTGATTTAAGCCAAGTAGAAGTTTTTATATTCAAAAATTTCTCTGAATTAACATGCAACAAATGTTTTAATAATTTTGGGTTAAAAATGCTAAATCTTGTGAGCTGCATTCCCATCTCTATGTCTTCTATATATTCTGTAAAATGTTGTAAGTTAAATATAAGGATATCTAATTTCTTTCCTTTTTCTGTCTCTTGATTTAGTTCGTTCATGACTTCTATTCCTTTGTTTATAGCTTCTATTATGTAATTCAATTGGTTAACCTGAACGCTGTTTTCTGCCAAGCTGCTTATTTTTGTTCAATTTCTGATCTGTCTTTTTAGACTAATGTTCCAAATAAGTATTTGTATACTGTTCCTACTATGTTTACTAAACCTCTTTTGCTGCGTTTGGCTATTTTTAAGCCGTTTATTTCTCTGTTTAATTTTTCTACTAGGTATTGGATTTGTATTAGGTTATTAAATTCTTTAGTTTGTTCAATTAAATTGTTAAAAGTTTCTTCGGTTTTTTTTATTTTAACCGTTAAACAATGGTATTCGTAATCTGTCGGAATGTCTATGGATCCTGTTTTGAATATGAGATAACCGTTATGGGCTTTAATAGGATTAATTTCAATGCTTTGTGCATTTATATGGTTTACAGTTATTGATAGTAATATTATAATAATTAGTTTAAGCTGGTGCTTGTATGTTCTGGTCGCTGTCTGTTGTTGACCTGTAATTGTTATATTTACTTTGATTAGTCTTCTTTTTCTTTTTGAGTTTGGTTTTGTAATGTATTATCTTCCTGCCTCTGTTTGTTTCCTCAAAATGTTTATCGTCGATTTGTCTTAGTTCTCCTGTTTTCTTGAACGGGGTTGTTGTCGTTGTTTTAACTAACGGTGAATGTTTGTATCTTGTGTCAATTTCATAATTTGTTCGTTTTTTGTTGAGGTTATTTATTAGTTTTTCTTTATTAGCTTGAGTGTCATACTCTGGTGTACCTGCGTATATGAATATGTCCGCTGGTGTTCTGTTTGTCGTTTTGTGTTTTGTCTTATGATTGTATGTGTAAAGTATTGTTTCAAATTTTGTAAGTTTATTTTCGACGTCTGAGTCGCTGTTAATGATTCTTAATTTTTCGTTAACTGTCTTATGAAATCGTTCTACGTCGGATATGCCGTTTTTACTAGTGGTTATGTTAAAAATTACTTCTTCTGATTTTAACCATAATTGTAAAGCTGTGCACATAAAAGCTGAGTCTTTGTCTGCTTTTATTTCGATGGGTTTACCCATTTGGTTGAATACTTGTATTATAGCTCGTTTGGTTTCTAACCAGTCTCTACTTTTTATTTCTATTAATGATGCAAATTTTGAATAGATATCAATGCAAGATAAAAATTGTTTATCTCCTATTATGTAAAAATCCATTACATATTTTTCTCGGATATTAGCGATTTCCGGAGTTATTTCGAAAGTTAATTTTGTATCCCTGTGTTCTGTTTTTGCGATGTTGCAAATCTCACATTCGTTTATTAGATTTTGAATTAAGTTTTAATCTGGGAAATAGTGGGTTTCTTTGAGCCAATTAATAGTTTTTTCAATTCCTGGATGTAAAAATTCTTTGTGTTTTTTTAATATTAGTTCCTTGAATTCTGCAAATGTTTGAAGATCTATCGACAACATAACACTTAAAGCATTGCCGGTCAGAGCAGTCCTATTTTTAGTGTTAATCTTTAATGCGGTATTGAGACTGGGGCATGTTCCAAGCCAATGGAAAAAGGCGAGGATATGCATGATCCATAAGGCTGGAATGAGCCCTTCGACCCTAGACTCATACAGGCCTATTAGTTTGTTGCCCACGATCGGAAAACTTATCGAACGTTGTCTGCTTACGAGACTGCTGTCTTTGGATAGAATTAAAGAAAAAATTCCTCCCTTTCAGTTCGGGTTCCGAAAATCTCATGGCACACCGGAACAGCTAAATAGGGTGGTGAATTTTATCCTCGAGGGTTTCGAAGCCAAAGAGTACGTAGTGGCAGCTTACTTAGACATAAAACAAGCCTTCGACAGAGTCTGGCATGATGGACTACTCTGCAAAATCAAGCCCTTGTTACCACCTCAACTATATTTAATTGTGCAAAGTTATTTGACAAACCGGTCATTTTCGGTAGTACTCGATGGAGTTGAGTCCAACATGAAGGCCATCGGGGCTGGCGTTCCTCAAGGGAGTGTGCTAGGGCCCACGCTCTACACCCTCTTTACCTACGACATGCCCACTGGCTCTACAATTGAAGTCGCGGATCCACACGACCTTACAATCGCCACTTTTGCAGATGACACAGCCATCTTATCAAGAAATGAAGGTGTCTACGAAGCTACCGACGTCCTGCAGCAATATCTTCACAAATTTGAAATGTGGGCCAAGCGCTGGAATATTGGCATTAATTTAAATAAATGCGCCAATGTGACCTATGCGCTACGGAGGGACATGTGTCCGGGAGTATTCTTGCGCGGTCAATAGGTGACGCACTTCAACAGCCACAAATACTTAGGGGTCCACTTAGACAGACGCTTGAACTTTAACAAGCACATCACAAGTGTCTCTGTAACCCTAAAGAACAGAATAGGGAAACTAAGATGGCTTCTGAGCAGTAGAAATGCGTTGTCATTGAAAAATAAAGTAAACATTTATAAGTCCTGCATAGCTCCCGCCTGGCGTTATGGTATTCAGGTATATGGCATTGCTGCAAAGTGCCGTCTAACAAAAATCAGGGTGCTCCAAGCAAAAACGCTCCGTAATCTGTCTGGTGCCCCCTGGTATATGAGAACTTCCGACCTGGAAAATGACCTAGGAGTGCCCAAAGTCGGGGACGTAATAAATATACAGGCCGCAAATTATATAGCGCGACTGAGAAATCATCCTAATCGTCTGGCTAGACGTCTTCTGAATAGGCGTAGAATTGGAGGACTCCGAACGCGGAGGAGACTGCGAAGGTCTCACCCAATAGATCTCCCAGATCGATTTATATAGTCGCCACTGTAAATTTTGTATATTAGACTTACCAGTAGAATAAGTAGTTTGTAAATATTCGTATAAATTTAATTTAAGTTGTTCCTGATAATAACAGAAAAATTAAAATAAAGCAAAACTTATTAATAATAATAATAATGTTAGCTTAATCAGTTTTATTGCAGTAATAAATCTTTGTGCATGGTTTTTCTTTCCATCGAATTTGGGTATTGCCTGTACAATTTCTTTTATGTAAGCCCTTGAGGCTGCTGAATTGTCTTCCATCGTAATAGGTTTTAATTTTATTACACTAGTGTTTAATTCGGAAAAATTTCGGTGGGTGCGGTGGGCTTGCGGCCGCAAAAGGAACAAATGTGTGAACAGGCAATGCAAACCAGATATTGAAAAAATCCAAGGGATCTTTTTATGTATTTTGTGACATTGTAAGACTTTTGGGTTAAAGGGTTATATAACAGGCAGTTGAATACATATCACAGTGCAAGCGAGCGAGTGAAAAGTGGGGATCATTTCTTTTCATTGACTGATCACACATTTGTGCGTTTTGCGGCCGCAAGCCCACCGCAGGCAAGTTAACAACTAAGTATATTTATGTACAATGTATTGCCCTAGCAACTAAGTAGTTTCATATAAACAATGCTGACGGGCCAGAACTGAGTTCAGCGTTCTGCGCTAAGAACGGCCAGCAGTGGTAAGCTGATACTTCAGATTCGAAGTGCCGCGCTGCGCTGCATGGAATGCTGAGTCGGCTTGTCGACCATGCTTTGATGGCGTGATGCATCGAGGCTTAGGGTCCTTGTACATTTTGTTTATCCTCTGTACTTTAGTTTTATATGAACAGCGCAAAGCATAAGTCGCCATAATAAATATTCTGGACCGGCATATCATATCCTTTATTATTGTCTGAGCCCAAGGCCAGCAATAGAAGCTAGTAAGCTTCACAACATAATCAACAGTACATCTCCGGATCAAGGAGGACAACGCGGGATTCTCCGCATAACATTGGTTAACGACTGGATACTACGCGGGACCCCGTATTTATTAATAATTGGCGCTCAACCACTACATAACCTAACTAGCGAGTTAATGTCATGTAAGTTCACAAGTGAAAAACAACGGCATGACCCAAGTGTGTTAAAGTAAACTTACATCAGTCGCCACGTATAAGTACATTACATTTTTGTAATTGCGTACTTTATTTATTTTCGTTGCATACTTTCGGCGGATAAAAATTTTCGGTTGCATAACCAAATAATAAATAAATGTTGCACACTTTCGGCGGAAAAAATTTTTCGTTTGCACACCTAAATAATAAATAAATATTGCATACTTTCGCTATAAATAAATTTTTTAGTGCATATCCTAAGGTATTGCTTTACATTTTCATTCCATCTCTTGCGCGACAAGTTCATAATTCTGCCGATCATTTGTGTTCGGCGAAAGAATTTTTGTGTAGTGCCAACCAACAGCCAATGAGTTGGGCAGGTGCTTATAGGGACGTGAAACGTGAATACGATAGCGAGGATAGTTGGGAATCGGAACAAGTTGGTCAGAGAATAGATCAACCATTAACAAGTACCCTGTTAGATAACACCATGGACCCCACACAGATCCAAGCACTCATTGACAATGCCGTCAGACAGGCATTGGCACAGCAGCAATCTCAGTTACAGTCCCAGATAAATGCGTTAGTTACTCAAGTGCAGACTTTGCAGGTGGAAGCACCTCAGATCACCACTTATGAGAAAGTATCTGTTAGGCCTGATGTCAGGTGTGATATTCCACTTGAACTAATCAAGTCTGTGCCAGAGTTCACTGGCTCTCAAAATGACTACGTAGAATGGAGGCAATCGGCCCTATCTGCGTACGACCTGTTTAAACCCTACAACGGCAGCGCTACACATTACCAGGCTGTTGCTATCTTGAGAAACAAAATCAGGGGCGCAGTTGGAATTCTCCTTGTGTCATACAATACTGTGCTAAATTTTGATGCCATTTTGGCCTGACTGGATTGCACATACTCCGATAAAACATCGATGCGCTTGCTCAGGCAAGGCCTAGAAATGGTCAGACAGGGCGAAGTGCCCCTCATGCAGTATTACGACGAAGTCGAGAGGAAACTGACACTGGTGACCAATAAAATTGTCATGTCACACGAGCAGGAGGGCGCCGATTTGCTCAACGCAGAAGTTAGAGCCGACGCCCTGCATGCCTTCATTTCGGGTCTTAAAAAATCGCTCAGAGCTGTGGTTTTCACTGCACAGCCCAAAGACCTACCTTCTGCTTTGGCTCTGGCCAGAGAGGCGGAGTCAAGTATTAAGAGGAGCATGTTCGCGAATTCATACGCCAAGGCTGTGGAGGAGCGGGCTCAAGGGGCTGAAAACAGCAAGGGTCGTTCCCAGAATAAGCCGGGCAGGTATACCAAGGAAGAGCATATCCAAGATAGGAACCCGCACTTTGTTAAGCGCCAAAAGGGCAACGCCCAGGAACAGGTTAATAAAGACAATCAATTAACAACAATCAACCCCACAGCTTATGGAGGTTGATTCATCCTCCAAGATTAGGCAACGTACCTATTATAGTAAACGTCAGGCATTGATTCGAACGCCGCTAAGCGGCGTAATTCCTCAGACCGTTCGACAGGCCCGAGATGACAACGTGTTAGTAACGCTGTCCAAGAGGAGTCCAAAGAACTCAAAGCAGAGGTCAAAAAGGCTGTTAAAGAAATCGATAGTGACAATGAGTACGCCCCGAGTGAAGACTCAATTCATTTTTTTAGGAGCAATCCCGGTTGCCGTTCATCGAACGATGGTTGGTTGGGAGAACATTAAAAATGCTAATCGACACGGGCGCGGCGAAAAATTATGTCAAGCCCGTATTTGAGCTAAAGACTATAATGCCGGTCGCCAAAACATTTTCGGTGAACTCCATACAAGGTTCCACCCTGTTCCTGATGAACATTTTCAGGCACACTTCCCCATTTTTTCTACTAGACACTCACAGCTCGTTTGACGCTTTTATATGCTTCGTCTTGTTAATACAGGCCGGAGTTAAGCTAAATCTAGCAGAGAACACTCTAGAATACCAGGGCACCTCTGAAAAACTTCAGTATTACAACTGTGCTGATGTTAATTTCACCAATGTCGATGTCATCATAGTTCCTGACTCCATTAAAAAGGAATTAAGGAACATGATTATTAAGAGGAAAAAAGCTTTTTCAAACCCAAACCCTATGGGTGTCTCAGACTTTGTAAACAATGAAGTCAAACAAATGCTGAAAGACGGCATTATCAGGCCCTCAAGGTCCCCCTACAACAGCCCGACTTGGGTTGTTGATAAAAAGGCACAGACGCCTATGGTAACCATAACAAAAGGTTGGTCATCGATTACAGGAAACTGAACGAACGAACCATCCCAGACCGTTACCCTATGCCCAGCATTCCCATGATTCTAGCGAACCTTGGCAACATTTTTTACCACCCTCGACCTGAAGTCAGGGTACCGCGAAAAAACATCGTTCTCTGTAAACAGCGGCAAATACAAATTTTTCCGTCTGCCGTTCGTTTTAAAATATGCGAGCAGCATTTTCCAACGTGCATAAGACGATGTTCTGAGGGAACAAATTGGCAAAACATGTTACGTTTATGTAGATGTCGTCATAGTCTTCTCAAAAAACGAAACGGACCACGTCTACCACATCGATACTGTGCTTAAGTGCCTAATCGACGCTAACATGAGAATTACCCAGGAGAAAACTAGGTTCTTTAAGCAAAGAACCTCCTTGAGAGCAAGGACGGAACAAAATCCGATCCACAAAAAGTTAAAGCCATGCAGGAATACGATAAGCCTAAAAACATTCACAGTGTTAGAGCTTTCCTAGGGTTAGCAAGCTACTATAGGGTCTTCATCAAAGACGTTGCCGCTATAGCCCGTCCGACATACATATAGCCCGTCCCCCACGGACATACTGAAAGGGGAAATTGGCTCGGTGAGCAAGCATATGTCAAAAAAAGGTCCTGTTGAGTTAAATGAGAGTCAACGTAACGCATTTAAACGTCTGCGCAACATTTTGGCATCAAAAGATGTCATGCTCATGTACCCAGACTTCAAAAAGCCGTTTGACCTCACCACCGATACATCAGCTAGCGGCATTGGCGCGGTACTATCCCAAGAGGGTAGACCGATTACGATGATATCTCGCACCCTGAAACAGGCCGAGCTAAATTATGCCACCAATGAAAGGGAATTGCTGGCTTTTGTGTGGGCTTTGGGCATATTACAGAACTTTCTGTACGGATCCAGGGAAATTATCATTTTCACTCACCACCAGCCTCTCACGTTCGTAGTAGCAGATAAGAATACAAATTCCAAAATAAAAAGATGGAAGGCATATATTGACCAACATAATGCCAATGTTTTTTATAAACTAGGCAAAGAAAACTTGGTCGCCGAAGCCCTCTCCAGGCAGAACGTTAACGCCCTGCAAGATGAGCCTCAATCGGACGCTGCAACCATTCACAGCGAACTCTCACTGATCTATACGGTCGAGGCTACGGATAAACCGCTAAACTGCTTCAGAAACCAAATTGTTCTGGAGGAAGCACGTTTCCCTCTAAAGCGGAATCTACTGCTGTTTCGGAGCAAGACGCGCCACTTGATCAATTTCACTGACAAGAGCAGCATCTTAAAAACACTTAAAGAAGTGGTAATCACGGGTTTCGTAAACGCTATACACTGTGACCTGCCCACTTTAGCAAGTTTCCAGCACGACTTAATTGCCCACTTTCGTCACTGCAAGAACTTTGTACGAGACATAACCGATAAGAGTGAGCAGGTGGAAATTGTCACAGCTGAGCACAATCGTGCGCACAGAGCGGCGCAGAAAAATATCAAACAGGTCCTTCGCGACTACTATTTTCCCAAGATGAGTAGCTTAGCCAAGGAAGTCGTTGCAAACTGCAAAGTCTGCATCAAAGCTAAATATGACAGGCACCCTAAAAAACAGAAGCTCGGGAAAACCCCCATCTCAGACTACACCGGCGAAATGTTGCACATTAACATCTTCTCAACCGATCGGAAGCAATTCTTAACATGTGTTGACAAGTTCTCAAAATTCGCGGTCGTACAACGAATACTGTCCAGAACGATAGTTGACATTACAGGCCGTTTGTTGCAGCTTGTAAACATCTTCCCTAAGATCAAAACAATATTTTGCGACAATGACTTTGAAACCATCACCCCTATGCTCAGAAACAGCTACGGCATTGGCGTCCCCGTTTCATAGCGCGTCGAATGTCAAGTTCCATAGCACCTTGACCGAAATCGCCACTGTTTAAAGTTAGACAAAAAATCAGCGACACGATAGAATTAATCCTTAAGGTGACAGTAGAGTACAACCAAACCCTACACTCAGTCACCCGTGAAAAACCAATTTACATTGTTCACGCAGGGTCTACTGAGCGTCGCTCTGGCATCAGAGAAAGGTTGGCGAAAGCCCAACAAGACAACATCAAAAGATGTAATGTTGCCAGACAAAACCGTATTTTTGAGGTAGGTGAAAAGTCTTTCAGAAAAACAATAGGAGGTTAGGAAACAAATTGACCCCGTTATGCTCAGAGCAAACAGTTGAAGCAGACCTAGGAACGTCTGTTCTAATTAAAGGGAGGGTGGTCCACAAAGACAACCTCAAAATGGTTCCCCCTTTACAATAGCTAGTAACATCAGTTTAAGCACCCCTTTTTACTCTTTATTTAAATTTCAGGTTTGCCTTCACGATGCTTGTTACCTTTAGCAGCAGCTAATGCTCGGGTCACCGACTTTTCGCATGCCAATTACATCCCTGTTTTGGACGGTGGGGTATTGGTGTTTGAACAAAGAGACTGCTTGAGACACTCAAGCAATCTTTCAGAATTTATTAGTATGATAGATGAGTCAGAGAACAAAGAGACTGCTTGAGACACTCAAGCAATCTTTCAGAATTTATTAGTATGATAGATGAGTCAGAGAAGTTGTCCGATTCCTTTCCCCAGTCACATATGCGTAAGTTATTAGATGTTCACACAGATCATCTAAGAACCCTGTTGTCCGTACTCAAAGTGCACCACAGATTTGCGTGATTTCGACTTTTTAGGGACAGCCTTGAAGGTGGTTGCAGGCACACCTGATTTCCTGAAGATCAAGATCACAGAGGCTCAACTAGTGGAGTCAAATTCTAGGCAAATAACCATAAATTCCGAACGCAAAAACAGATAAACAGACTGACTGACACCATCAACTAGATTATCCAGGCCCGAAAAGCGAGTTGGTTGACACCCCTTATCTGTTTGAAGCATTCTTGGCAAGAAATAGAATGTTAAATACAGAGATTCAAAATTTAATCCCCACCATTACGTTGGCTAAATCTAATATAGTAAACTTGTCGAACAAGATATTCCAATAGTTAGCTTAATTGAAGCTTCTAGAATCAGAGTCCTTCAGTCCGAAAATATCATTCATATACTAATAGCTTATCCAAAAGTCAAATTCAGGTGCAAGAAGGTCACCGTCTACCCAGTATCCCACAACCAAACCATACTACAGCTCGACGAAGACACAGGTGGCGTAGTTAACAACTAAGTATATTTATGTACAATGTATTGCCCTAGCAACTAAGTAGTTTCATATAAACAATGCTGACGCGCCAGAACTGAGTTCAGCGCTCTGCGCTAAGAACGGCCAGCTGTGCTGCATGGAATTCTGAGTCGGCTTGCCGACTATGCTTTGACGGCGTGATGCATCGAGGCTTAGGGTACTGGTACATTTTGTTTATCCTCTGTACTTTAGTTTTAAATGAACAGCGCAAAGCATAAGTCGCCATAATAAATATTCTGCTCCGGCCTTCGTCGTTAAATCATATCTTTTATTATTGTCTGAGCCCAAGGTCAACAATAGAAGCTAGTAAGCTTCACAACATAATCAACAGTACATCTCCGGATCAAGGAGGACAACGCGGGATTCTCCGCATAACATTGGTTAACGATGGGATTCACGCATAACATTTGACAACGCGGGATTCGCCGCATAACATAGTATAACAACTAGTTTCACGCATAACATTGGATACTACGCGGGACCCCGTATTTATTAATAATTTGCATGCCAAAAAACTAAGACCGTGCCACTCGCTCAAATTTTCGCACTCATTGATGAAAACATCACTGCCTTACGAGAAAACCTTGATCGGATCATTCGCATACATTTGTATGTGTGGGTGTGTGTGTGTAGAGCTCGAAAATCAGAAATGCCAAAAAATTCAAATCTACAAATTTGCATCGAACAGGCAGGCAACCAACGGGAACTCAAACGCATAAATGGTTCCATCCATCAAATATTTGTTTTAGGCCGGTAGCAATATTAAAAAAGTCTCTTAAAAGATAGGCAAACGGCTCGCATGAAATAAGATTTACAAAACTTTTTTTTGTTTTTTAATGCATAAAAATGTTTGGTGTTTTTTTTTCTTAATATTCATTTTCATGTAAAATTTTATTTAGAAAAAAAAAGAACAATTTATTTACCTTAAAAATTTAAATTCATTTCGTTGGAAATCTTAAAAATAATAAAAACTTTTCTAATCGAGCCACTCTTTCTTGCGCGTATTGGAAAAATTTTTGTGTTACGCGGCATCTTCCAGCGCAAACTTCTGTGTAAATGCATCTGTAGATAATAAGAAAATAATATTAATTTGCACATATACAGGTTATAAAAGTAATGCTTACTTCGTATTGCCAATGCCAATTTGACAATTCGAAGGCCTCTAAAACATTTGTTTTTTCTCCGTCCTACGCCGGGAGCATTTTCTTGCTACATCATCCGTTATTATCTGGCGCCAGGAGCACTTTCGGGGCAATAGGGAATAGTTTAGTTATTAATAAACACTTGTTAATTACTTACCTCTCCACAGAAATCCAATTTTCACTATTCACTTAACCACGTGTCTGCTCGCTTCGTAGGAGAATAGAAAAGAGAACAAAAGAATTTTTCATACCCCAAAAAACACATATTTTTCGGGCTAATAAGGAAACAACAACAAAAACAATACAGCATCCGAATGCCGAGTCATTTTAACTCTCTCTCTCTCTCATGACGAAGATGCACTCTCCGAGCACGATTAATATTTGAAACAAAAAGAACACACTATTCTCTCTACTGTGCACGCATTTTTATCGCAAAGATCTCACTGCCACGCTCTTGTGCGAGTGTTTTGCGATAGAAAATATATCCCACTCGTTTTCTGCTCACATACGAGCTCATTTGTGAGCATTTTGCGAGACTCTCGCGGTCGGCTGCCACTCTCAGCAGTCTTACTCTATCTGGGCACACTAAAATGGTCGCGGGCACCCATGGGGCTCAGTCATTGCGATTTATCGTGATCCCATTATTCTGCTGTTTGACATACATATCTATGCATTGTATTGTTAGTGGCTCAGTATAGTTGGAATCGATGTATCGAAATTATACTTTGCTTTTATCGCAACTAAATTTATTCGAAATTTGGTTAAGACCTTTGAGACTTGTGACCAATGTTGATTGGTTAATCTTTCTCTATGGTAATACATTAATGTTCGTGCTTCATTAAAACACTTTACTAATATATTTACATTTTTGTTCATTGTACTTTGCTGTGTTTCTCTTATTTGCGTTAGGCATTTATATAATTTGTCAAATTTTGATTTTATTTCTTTGATATGGGTGACAATTTCATGCCACTCCATTTGTGTTATTATTTTATTTTTACAATATCATTTCAATCATGGCTCCAATCAATGTTATCGTTTGATAAATTAATGTCTGGATACCATGTAATTAATTTCTTACTTAAGATCTTACTTTAATACCTGGGATTGTCATCAATACAATTGCTTTCTGTTTACGTGAACAATCAAATAATGGTGAGAGTTCCAGATTGGTATTCTAATTCGTTGATATCAAAAGTATTTTAAATAAATAATTGTCGAACTCTATTTGCAAAGTCTGGTTCTTCTTCATATAAAAAATGTAAAATTCACAGAGCTTGAATGTCCTCTGTGTGATCAACTTTCTTTACGTTATTGACCACATTGGCAGTATAATCTTTTGTTTGGCTAACATCTGACCAAACCAACCCATTTTGAAACTGTTATTATATTTTTTGGACTGATTACAAATATGTATATAATATATATATCTTGAATTGGGATTTGCCTTTATTTTCTTGAAGCAATTTGTTCTTTGGACCCATTGTAGTTCTCTCGGCACCTTTTCTTTGGTTAACTCGTTTCGATGGCGGTGCCGGTGCTGGTCTTCGCACAGGTTGGTTTTTGGCTAGCTTAACTGGCTAACGGGGCCGTTGCTGGCATGTGTATTTACAATATGTTAAACGTAAAGGCCCTCGCAGTCTGCTGGACACATTTGTCTTTTCTACCGAATCTGAGATGGTGGCGGTGATGTTATTAATTTATTATTGCAAATATAAGTGATCGAGTGGTGAGTTGCGTCGACAGGACTCTTTTTGTTTGGCATGGTTTCTGAGGAGGGCTTCTATAGAAAGTAATTACCTTGAATGCCTTGGGAGCAATTTAAGTTTTAGAGGTCGGCTAGACACCAAACCTGAAACGCATCAATGTCAGCTTCTAAGAGAAAACATGATGCCATATCTTTATATGCTAGGCATAACTGCAAATCGGCAGCATCTATTAGTACTCGAGAGTGAGACAGTATCGAGGGAAGGTCATTAATAAAAAGAGAAAAGAGTAGCGGACTAAGATGACTACCTTGAGGAATACTGGAAGAGTCATCAGAATTCGTTAAGAAAATGAATTTTTGAAAAGAACCTTTTGGGTTCTGTTACGCAAATACTCTGAAAATTTATGAAAATTCCGATTCCTTGATAGGGACTCGGGCTGGTAGGTAAATGACCATATCCAAAGTTGGATGAAAAGGGTCTTCAGGAAGCGTATGCGGATTAATCAAGTGCACAACACTGTTGAACGAATCGAACACGAAAATTAGATCAAGGGATCTGTTTCTTGAATTGCGCACCCGTTTAACCTGCCGTAAGGACAATTCATGTAGACCATCAATAAGTTTGTTTGACGAAGACAGCACCAGAGAGTTAAAGTCTGGTGGCGATGACCATTCAACATTTGGGAGATTAAAGTCCCCAAGAACTACTAAAAGGTCCCTATCAGAAAGTAGGGAGGAGATAGATTTAATAGCATTAAGATGGGTTTGATAAATGGACAAGTTAGATAGATGATGAACATTATATATATGTTATATTAACATTAAATAAAGATAGAAAAACTTCCAAATACAACTCTTTCAGCCACTATCTCAATCTCTGGATAGAAAGTTCAATGAGTTCCGACGACAGCAGACTCGACATCGATGAGTACTCCTCCTCCGATACGGGAAGCTCGATCAAATTTGTGAGTGGTGTATTTGGAGCTAAAAATTGAAGAGTCTGTGATGTTCGGCTTCCGCCAGGTCTCAGTAAAAGCGATAATTTGAAAATTAAAAGCAATAGATTATAAATACAGGTTAACGACTTTAGATTTATGACCTCCAAAAATTCTGGTAGGCAAGCTCGATAGAGTTAGTTATTTGCGCCACTAAAAACAGGTGGTAACAAGATACGAGTCCAATTTTTCTTTTTGGCCTTATATTCTTGAACTATTAAGTGTTCCGGCCAAAACTCTTTACAACAAATGTTAGTAAATATTTCTGGCGGAACATTTTTTTTAAAGGATGCAATATCCCTTTCATAGACGAACTTTAATTTTTCATCGTTTTACCTGGGGCTTGAATTTTTGACTGTTTAACGGTTTTAACATAACTGATGAGAAGTGAGGGGCAAGCCTAGAGACTTTTCGGTGGAACACCCTTTAGAAGCATAGGCGCCACAAGTAGGACAGTGGGAACCCTATTAGCTGTGGTACCTAAACCAGCCGGTATTCCGGACGACGAGCACAAACAAAAGTGCATAAGAACACAAATTTAAAAATAACTCTCGCGGTAAAACAAAAAAATAAACCGGGAAGGCAAACAGCATAATAGAAATATTTTAAAAATAAATATTAAAACGTCAGTGTTTTATTTAGATTAAAACGAAACTGGGAGCACAAAAAAAACACGTCTGTGCGCTTCAAAGAGGAGAAACCTGTTGGGAGAGATTATTAATTCGTTGGTGTCTCTGCCCTGATATACGCTCTGATGTGTTTGGCCTTTTCTGAGCTTCGCCCTGTGTGGTGTTGCTCGGCGGTTTCCCCCAATTAGTTTGTTATTTAAGCCCGGACATAGACGGATCGACTTCCATGGGCTGCACTTGGATCTGCCTTGTGGCCTTTTTATCACTTGGCTTTTATTCAGGCTCACGCTTTTGCGGCCTGTTTTGATTCTGTTTCCTTGATTTCTTCCATGTCTAGCCTGGGGACGGTGCCCTGTCTGTAACCTTCACCTGAGTGATTTTTATCTTCGTTCGCCCTAGCGTACGATGCAGCAAATATGCTACTCTCAATGCTGTTCTTAGCCTCGCTAGCCAACGCTAAAGCGGACGGCAACTACGGAGAACTAAAGATTTCAATGACATCTTAAGTCCAGCGATGAAGGCGTGTACTGCGTCGCTCCTAATTACTGCATTGAGAACAGCCGCTGTCTGTTCGTTATGTGTCATAACAATTTTGTTAGTGACGAGCGTAAGTTTCCTCTCGATTCGTCATAGTACTCCATAAGGTCGAGGTCACCTTACCTTACCATTGCGAACGTGCAATCATAGCTATGATCGCAACAAAATTGAGCACCGTATTGTGGGACGTGAGCCTTTTTTTTTTTATATAAGATTAAATAGTTTAGAATAGAATATTTTATTCAGAATACAAAATACTCTGTAATGCTTGTTATAGTCATCACAGAGAACCCTGAATGGTTCATGCAAGTGGTAATTAGTTGAGCAAAATTTAAGCGATAAGAGTGAAAAATTACGTGTTAGTCTAGAAGGGATAGAGAAATTTAATTGGTTAGTCAACAGAGAAGATTCAATTTCACCGGTAATTAATTTATGGATAAATATTACACCCAGCATGGTTCTACGATTAGTTAAGGAAGGTTAATCATCAGAATTCTGCAGTTTGACTGTAACCGCACACGAGGATCCCAATTTAAGCCACTAAGGGCAAACAACAAGATTTGTTTCTGAACGGATTGAATTCTGTCTTGATGGATAGAGTTCTGTGGTGACCAGATACATGAAGCATACTCAAGTATAGGTCTTACCAAAGATATATAACTGTTCTTTGTCGTGTACGGATCGTCAAACTTCTTCGACCATCGCTTGATGAAACCCAAAACAATTCTGGCCTTATTGATCACGGTCTTAGAAGGAGAGTCGAAATTAAGTTTATGATCAAGGATGACACCTTGATCATTAACTTGATTAGAAGTACTGTTAATACGCTCGAGTGTGAGCTATCAATGATGTAAGAAACCAATTGAGAAGGGCTTCTATAGAAAGTCATTACCTTAAATTTGGAGCAGTTTAAGTTTAAGAGGCTAGGTAGACACCAAGCCTGAAATGCATCAATGTCAGCTTGTAAGAGATAACATGATACATATCTTTATATGCAACGCATAACTACACATCGTCAGCATACATTAGTACTCGACAGTAAGCAGTATCGAGGGAAGGTCATTAACGAAAGGAGTAAAGAGTAGTAGTAGGCCAAGCTGACTTGAGGAACACTGAAAATCACCAGAATTCGTTTAGAAAGCGAATTTCTGAAAAGAACCTTTTCGGTTCTGTTATGCAAATACCATTTTTTATTTTTTTTTAAGTGCTTATCAGAACTCAAATGTGTTCTAAAATGTATAAAAAACATTATTAAGATAATTAAATAAAAACAAAAATAAAAACTTAGTTAAAGTCGCATTGGACGCCTTCTGCGCTGCGAACTCCCTCGTGGGAGAAGGCCAAAGTGGCGCCTTTTGAGCCGCCGGATAGGTGTAGGTGTAGCTGTTGCGATTGCTGTGGACCAACAGTCGATCGTTGTATCGGCTTGAGTAGAAGCTGATCTGGTCCTCGACAACCGCCAGATCTAATTCTCTAAGCAGAGTTAAGTTTCTGACATACCAGGGACAACCCGTTATTAGGCGTAATGCTTTATTTTGCATGACTTGCACTCTCTTACGTTGAGAGTTGGCAGCAATTTCCCAGATCGGAATGCCGTACATCCATACGGGGACTTTAATCTGGAGGTACACTGTGCGCTTATTGTTGAGAGAAAGCTTGCTTTTCTTGTGCAGTAGCCAATATAGGCTGGCGATTTTGGTTCGGCAACTATTAACCACCAACGTGATGTGGAGTCTGAAGGTTAGTCGCTGGTCGAAGAGCAATCCTTTATTGCTTTGTTGGTGGTTGATGGTTTCGCTGCAGAGCTACACAGCTGGAGATACACTTTCCCTCAGGGCGAAGCATACATTTGTGCATTTGGAACTATTTATTTTAATATTCCACCTTTTAGCCCAGTTGTCTAGAAGGTGAAGGTACTCCTGGATACCGTCTGCAGCCTCGTACTCGCAGTGGGAGCTAAAAAAGATTCCGACATCATCAGCGTAGGTGGCAATCATCATTTTGTGTGGATCGATAACCAATTCATCCGCGTCAGGAACGGGTATGTGCTATAAATAGTCAAAACAGGATAGGGCCGAGAACGATACCTTGCCATAGCTGGATGGATGGCTGATAGTCCCGTTCGCGCTTTAACACTGAATAATCGACCCTCCAGGTAGGATTTCATGAGTTCGAAGTAGGGTGAGGTTAGACAAGATTTTACCTTGGCCAGGAGCCCCAGGTGCCAAACCCGATCAAAGGCCTATTCTATGACGATAAAGACTGCATTGCAATACTCTTTTGCATCAAATTCCAGAGAATGTGGTTTGCAACCCTGTGTAGTTGTTTGGTAGTGCTGTGGCCCGCGCGAAATCCAAATTGTTGGTCAAGAATGAGTCACCGGGATTCCACGACAACCATCATCCTGGAGGCGAGCAGTCGGTCCCTACGCAAATACTCTGAAAATTTATGAAAATTCTGATTCCTTGATAGGACCTTGGGCTGGTAGATCAATGACCATATCCAAAGATGGATGAAAAGGGTCTTCAGTAAGCGTAAGTGGAATAATCCTGTGCACAACACTGTCGAACGAATCCATCACGAAAACCAGTAAGAGGTTCTAGTCGGGAGCTCCCGACTAGGGGATAGCTTGAACCCTCTTATTCCAACACCAATAAAGATAATATATAGAAAAAAAAGCTACCTTGGCAGTGTTCGAATACGCAACTGACTGCATTACTTGCTGCCGCCTCTAGAAACAGCCACACCAGCCAAAAAAAAAAAATAGTCCCCTCGGCAGGGCTCGAACTCGTAACTGATCTCGCTGCTTTCCGCCGCCTCTACTCAACAGCCACACCATCAATTAAGTGTTAATGAGAAAAAAATCAAATCAAATAGCAGCACAGAAATCAATACAATCGCAATTGCAATGCTGTTGATAGAATTCAAAGCAGACGCGCATGAATGTGTGTGTGTATATGTACACAGAAATTCTTGCAATTTGCGCTATCAGCCGCAAACACGTGGGCATCCAAAACACTCTTTTTCTTTTGTGTTTTTTAACCGATCTTGATGAAATTCTTATTCTTAAAAATGGCTTTTAACCATTTTTTATGGGTTGAGGGTATACAAAAAATCGATGCCTCAATAGGACTCGAACACGCAACGGAGCACACTTCTTGCAACAACCCATATTCAACGGCCACACTAGCCAAAAAAAAAAAGGAAAAATTTCATCGGTAGGTCTAGAACCCGCAACAAACTGCAATAGTTGCCGCCGCTTCTACCCAACAGCCAAACCAACTATTGAAAACAAACAAGAAAAAAACGAATTAAAATAGCAGCACAGAGAACAATTCAATCGCAATTGCAATGCTGTTGAAAGAATTCAATAGATACCCGCATGAATGTGTGTGTGTGCATGCATACGGAAATTATTGCAATTTTCCATAGCTGGCCCGCAAGCGTTTTCTTTGTGTTTCTTAACCGATCTTGATGAAATTTTCAGTAGAGCTTATTGTGCTATAGAATATTCGTATATTCTTAAAAATGGCTTTTAACCATTTTTTATCGGTTGAGGGTATACAAAAAATCTATGCCTCAATAGGACGCAACGGGCCACACTTCTTGCACAACCCCTACTTAACGGCCACACCAGCCAAAAAAAATAAGAAAAAAGTTTCCTCGATAATTCTCGAACACGCAACAGACCGCACTACTTGCCGCCGTTTCTACCCAAAAGCCGCACCAATAATTAAAACCAAATTAAAATAGCAGTACAGAAAACTATACAATCGCAATTGCAATGCTGTTGCAAGAATTCAATAAAGACGCGCATGAATGTGTGTGTGTACATGTATACAGATATTCTGGGAATTTCCGCTTGCTGCCGCTAATAGAAGAAAAGTCAAAACACGTTTTCTTTAATCATTTCTGTATTTCTAAACCGATCTTAATGAAATTTTTCACATCTTACTGTACTATAAAATATTCGTGTATTCTTAAAAGGACAATTGCATTTAAATTGAGGCTTATATTGATGGGCAGCATAAATTGGTTGATTTACTGGATTTATAACTATAAAGTAGTAGCGGGGAGGTGCTGATAGCTATAAAATAAAAGATACTTGATATATATATATACTATTCACAGGGCTTCCAGGTGAACTTTACGAATGGTTGTTTCGTTGGGGGAGCGTTTCTGCTCTGCACAAATTTTCTTAGTTAGGTTTGAAAAAAACACGTTTGTTTGCTTGAAGGTTATTTTTTCTTCTGTTCTTTTTTTTTAGAGTACATTTCATTGTATTAGTGTAAGTGAGGTGAATTTCATTTTCATGTACTGGTTCCGGAGTTACATGGCGGTTGGATGGCGACTGTCGGATATACGACTTGTGTGAACATGCCGCCCGCCTTGCAGTATTGCAAAAAGAAAAGGGAAGAGGGAAGTAGCTCTGTTCCTACTGGTGAGCGCAGAAGCCGGACAGTATCCACCCGAAGACCGTGTTTTGGGCCAGTGGTGCGCCGCCATGGCTCGGCAGGACGCCTTGGAGAATTAAATCGGGGTAGATGTCCGAGCCCAAATTTCCAGTTTCTCGCTGACGAGCTTCGATGGAGCTCGGTACTGGAAATTTGGCATCACCTGCAGGATGACCTCTTGCTGGAAGCTGGAGATCCTGGAACATATGACGGCCGAGCAAGCGTTGTCTTTACCGACGCGGGTGACGGATAGCCCGGAGACCTTTGCCAAGGATGCGTCGATAAGACTTACCGGACAGCACGGGTCTAAAAGTGCCCGAGTGTCGCGGGTCGCCTTGCCGTTTCCAAGTCGGATGAGTGGCATGCGACGCGCTTCTTGGAAATGAAGCAAGGTGTGATGGTCACCCTGGCACTTTCGGCACTTGTCCTTGCGGTGACAGGACTCCCCGGAATGTTGGTGAACCAGGCAGTTTGGGCAGTATTTGTTAACCAGAACTGCTCGGAGTCTGAGTCTCTGGCACTTTCGCAGCGAGTGGACTCCTCGGCATACTCGGCATCGGAACGATTCCGTTGCCGGTCGGCTCTTGGATTGGCCTTGATGTTGGCGTGGGGACGTCGTGCTGTTACGTGAAGAAGGTTGAAAAAAAACATAATAGACATTACATAGGCCGCATAGGCTTTATACGGATGGTCCGTAGACCTATTGATCTAGGATTCTAGTCTTTACTGGAGATTCTACTAGATGGAATGGAGACTAGATTCTATCGGGAGCAGGATCAGCTTAGAGATAGGTCTCTTGGACCCACCTCGGGCTGTTAACACGTCGACCACTCGGACTCTTTGGTCGTCGCCAGGATAGGTCGTTTGGATTCGACCTAGACGCCAATCATTAGCTGGAAGATTATCTTCTTTAATAATGACTAGATCGTCCCGTTGTAAGTCTCGCGTTGGAGTTTGCCATTTGTTTCTTTTATGTAATTCTAAAAGATTCTCATGTTTCCAACGGAGACAGAACTGTTGTTGCAAAGCCTTCAAGCGCTGCCAGCGGTTGATGATGGACGTGGCGTTTTCCTTGACATCTGGCTCTGTGGCGGAATGTAGAGGACCCCCGACTTAAAAATGACCGGGAGTCAGAGCTAGGAGATCAGTAGGCTTTTCCGACATTGGAGATATCGGTCTTGAATTCAGGCATGCTTCAACTTTGGATAGGAGCGTGGAAAGCTCTTCGAAGGTGTATTTGGAGGTCGATGTAGACTTATAAAATAGATTTTTGAAACT
Organism: Drosophila borealis; assembly: GCA_035045885.1. Taxonomy (NCBI): domain Eukaryota; kingdom Metazoa; phylum Arthropoda; class Insecta; order Diptera; family Drosophilidae; genus Drosophila; species Drosophila borealis. Next base: position 70,490 of record JAWNOR010000393.1, read on the forward strand.
CTTTACACCCGCCTCCCACAGGCCACCCATATGCGGTGCACTAGGAGGGTTGAAGTGCCAGGACAGTTTCTGGAGACTGTAAGTGGCCTGGAGTTGAGTCTTAAGCGTTTCTACAAAATCGCGCGAAAGGACTTTGGCCGCTCCGATGAAGGTTTTTCCGTTGTCGGAATGCATTTGAAACATAGTACATTCTCTATCGCTCCAAGGTGCGATATCGGTCGATCAGAAATGAATTCATGTCGGATCATTGAGGTATCTCTGGCTTATCGTGGAGCGATTGCTCCCATAATGACAGCGTGAGCTTAGGCAATTTAGAGGAGCACAACAAAATAAGCAGACAGTCCCAATTTTCGGTGCTCTTTTTGGACAAGTCGAGAGCCGTTAAACACCCCTGGATTGTGCCCTGAAGCTCTTTAAGGGCGGCTCCAGACTCTAGTGTTGCTGAGGGGAGATTTAAAAGAATTTTCAATTGACTATTGACTAATAGTCGCTTATTCTCAAATCTCTCCGTCAGCGTCGCCCACGCTGACTGAAAGCCGTCATTCGTGAGCGGGGACTTGGAAACAATTGCCCTAGCCTCACCGCTGGTTTTGGAATGTAGATAGAACAATTTTTCCACCGGCGTCAATCTTGGATTGTTTATATAAACCGCTGTAAACAAGTCTCGGAAAGTAGGCCAGCGTAGGTAATCTCCACTGAAAACTTCAGTGTCGCATGGCGGGAGACTGCAATCCCTGGACATGGAGAAGTTGGAGGAGGGTTGCTCAGCTTGTCTATTTAAGGCCGTGGCTCTTTTTATTTTCTCACTTAGGTGAGCCGCACATCGCTCGTAAACGGAGTACGAGTAATCATATTTAGCTTGCATAGCCACCAGGTCACTGCTGCTGCAAGCGCCTTGGTTGAGAGTTTTGGAACATAACTCGTACTCGCGTTCTACCTTTTCCCATAAAGTCTTAATTTGATCTCGTCAGACTTGGAGAGTGAACAGTGACACGTCACTGTCCGCTGCGTCATTGATCTTCACTTCAAACTGGCCTTGTCGGTCAGTTATAGAAACGAAGTCGTTCAGTGTCATTTCGCTTGACTTCTGCATTTTTTGCGTAGTCGAACGGGTTATTTTTGGGGTAATATCTCTTGTTGGAATCGGACTCACAGTCTTGCGGACGGTTGTGCTGGTACTCTCGAACTTGAGTTTCCCTAAAACTGCTCTAGGTGAGGTTAAAGGTCGCTTTGACTCCTTAACGGACGGTGCTGTGAGTTGTTTGTGGCTGTTTTGATCACCACCGATTGGCATACTAGGCTCTTCACCGAGCCAAAAATTTTAATAACCAGGTGAGATGTGATCAAATACAAATAATTGGAATCAGCCGAGCGAAAACGGAATAAGAAATGGCACAGGAACGATGGGATCGTGATATCAGAATAGAATAGAATGACCAAAATGGTGTGCACTATTGAGTCCAACGAAATCGGAAAATTTTGTTAAATTAATTATTTTACTAATAATTTACTAAATTGATGCTTATTAAGTTTCTTTTACTTGAGAAAAAAATCTAATTATTTCTTTATTGAAGCACCAGAGAAAAGAATTAATTCTCTTTTGACAAGGCGGTGTAGTTGAAACGGATCGCGCAACAAAATTGATGCTTATTGCGTATTAATTGTTGAGCTCAAGCAGAAGCACGTTTAAACGCAGCTCAATGGAAAGTTTTTTTTTTATTAACATAGAATTATTTGTATAATTTGTTATTTTAAGAAAAATCGCACGGATATTCGATTTATTATGCAACTTGGAAACGGCCTCACTTATAATTATGATTTATAAATTTTTATAAGAATAAGAAAAAGTAATGCATATGCTTGTATTTTATTAAGTAAACGCAGCTCAATGGCAAAGTGGAAACATACAAAAATATAAAAGTGGCTCAGAATCAGTTTATCGAAAACCGATCTTGATACTTTACAACCCTGATGTTTGTTTACCTTTTGCACTTGCCAATTAATTTGTAAAAAGAAATATAAAATTGATCTTGACGCTGCTGTGGAGGAAAAATAACAAACGATACACAAATAATATGATGTGCGTGTGTGTGTATACATGCAGGTGAATTTGCACAGTGTGGTTTTAATTAACTAAATACCAATCAGAATTGTGTGTGTTTTTTTTATATTTAGGTATGTGATTATTTAGTGAAGTCTAGAATGGAGAAGCGTATATACTTGTTGTTCAACGGAGCGAAAGCCTATGTGTGCTTATATGTCTTGATGTACTTGCGTACATCAATATGGCGATCGGTTAAATTTTTGGGTATGCACTTGTACATATATATACATATGTACGGACACCAATATGGCAACAATTTTTGGAGTCACTTTCTGTTTTATTTCTTTTAATATCTGTCACTTTTAAGATGCCCTTATGGCCACGAAAAATATTTTATTTCAGGGTTTTTTTTGGATTTTTTATATACGATTGCCCCTCGCTTTAACCACGAACAATGTCGAGCGAAAAAAATATGTTCAGACACCCAAATATGAATAAGTCGGACTGGAATTGCCGGAAATTTGGCAATGGACGGGTTGAGGTAGGTGCACTGCTACTTATCTTGTTTGGAACCTTTTATTGCAGATCCACCAATGCTTGCTGGGGCGAACTAGATATGCTAGATGTTGTAGAAGTATCCGGCTCGAAGGACCAAATGTTGTAGTATGGCGTCCGCAGGGCTTCCAGATGAACTTTACGAATGATTGTTTCGTTGGGGGAGCGTTTCTGCTGCTCACAAATTTTCTTAGTTAGGTTTGAAAAAAACACGTTTGTTCGATTGAAGGTTATTTTTTCTTCTGTCTGTATTTTCAGAGTACATTACATTGTATTAGCGAGGTGAATTTCATTTTCATGTACTGGTTCCGGAGTTACATGGCGGTTGGATAGCGACTGTCGGATACACTTCTTGTGTGAACAAGCTACATGTCATATTTGGTGACTCTAGCTTTTATAATTTACCAAGATTGCTCAAAAAACAGGATTCCGATATCGATTTTATCGATTACTTGGAAATGGGGCAAGTTATCGAATATCGAAAACAAACTAGATCTGCGCGGCAACAAGGACGACCTACAGCTAAAATTTCTCTAGCTCTTATAGGTTCCGAAATCCTTTCGTTCATATATACGGACGGACGGACGGACGGCCAGACAGACGGACATGGCTAGATCGGCTTGGCTTTTGATGCTGATCAAGAATATATATACTTTACGTGGACTGAGATGCTTCCTTCTGCCTGTTACATATATTTGCACAAATACATTATACCCTTTTTACCCATTTTCAATGGTTTCAGGGTATAAAATACAAAGTTTGAATTTGATGGTGATGACCATTCAACATCTGGTAGATTAAAGTCCCCAAAAACTACTAAAAGGTCCCTTTCAGAAAGTAGGAAATGATAGATTTAATAGCATTATCATGGGTTTAATAAATGGACAAGTTAGATAGAGGAGGTATATATGAACGTTAAATATAGATAGAAAAACTTCCAAGTACAACTCTTACAGCTACTAACTCAATCTCTGAGATGCAAAGTTCAATGCGTTCCGACGAAAGAGCAGAATCGACAGCTATGAGTACTCCTCCTCCGATACGGGAAGCTCGACCACATCTGTGAGTGGTGTATTTGGAGGTAAAAATTGAAGAGTCTGTAATGTCCAGCTTCATCCAGGTCTCAGTAAAAGCGACAATTTGATCATTAAAAGCAATATAATATAAATGCAGGTTAACGAGTTTAGACTTAAGACCTCTAACGTTCTGGTAGGCAAGCTCGAAAGATGAATTTAGGGGCTTTAATTTTTGCCTGTATAAAGGCTTTAACATCATCTGATGAGAAGTTAGAGGCAAGCCTAGAAACAAAAATATGTCCTGTCGGTGGAACACCCAATATAAGCTTAGGCGCCACAGGTAGGACAGTAGGAACACTATTAGCTGTGGTACCTAAAACAGCCGGTATTCCGGACGACGAGCCTTCTAGTGGATTCTGTAAATTTAATTGTTGCTGTTGCCCTTTCGGAACTTCTACGACAGCGGACGACACGGATAACTCGACTGGTTTTTCTGTCACACATTTCAGGACAGAACCAGTATCCGCAGATCTCACAGCTACCGCAGTAACAAACGAGATGAGCTGCTGTGTAATCGATGTAGAAGGCTACTGAATTGCAGTCGTATACAAGAACACAAATTTAAAAGTAACAATATTTATATTTATATTATTTATGCAAATACAATTACAAATAAAAATAAGACTATCTACTTGCTATAGTTAAGAATTTAAAACTATGTATGAGGAAAGAAGACTCCGAGCAGAATACTCGGTAATGCTTGTTATAGTCACCTCAGAGAACCCTGAACGGTTCATGCAAGGCATAATTAGTTGAGCAAAATTGAAGCGATAAGGGTGTAAAATAACTTGTTAGTCTAGAAGGGATAGAGAAATTTAATTGGTAAGTCAACAGAGAAGAGTCAATTTCACCGGTAATTAATTTATGGATAAATATTATACCCAGCATGGTTCTACGATTAATCAAAGAAGGAAGGTTAATTCAGTAGTCTGATGGAGTATGACGGTAACCGCACACGAGGATCCCAAATTAAGCCAAGAAGGGCAAGCAACAAGAATTGTTTCTGAGCGGATTCAATTCTGTCTAGATGGATAGAGTACTGTGGGGACCAGATACATGAGGCACACTCAAGTATAGGTCTTACCAAAGATATATAAAGGGTTTTTGTCGTGTACGGATCGTCAAACTCCTTCGACCATCGCTTGATGAAGCCCAAAATAAATCTGGCCTTATTGACCACGGTCTTAGAAGGATCGTCGAATTTAAGTTTATGATCAAGGATGACACCTAGATCATTAACTTGAGTAGAAATACTGTTAACACGCTCGAGTGTAAGCTATCAAGGATGTAATAGCCTATCTCTACAGTTTCACATATTAGTGTTTCACCGGTTTTCGGTAACATGTGAGTGGCAAAAGTACTGCTTATTTAAAAAAACAGCTGATCGAGTTGCTTTAATTTACATAAGCGCCGTAAAGATTTCCCTGCAAAAGTCAAATAATTCGGCCCCGAAGTAGGGGCTCCATTTATTTATTTATCAACTTTAAATGTTAAAAACTGTGGGATTATTAAAATTGAAAATTGTAATTTAAAGCTACCGCTTGCCTTCGTGGGTACATTTTTGAAAAATGTGTCAAATGTGTTTTCTTATGGGAAAACGTACAGGCCGCATTTAACACATATTGCGAAAATGTGACATTTTCAAGAAATGTGTTCAGTGGACAGAGGCTATAAGAAACCAATTGAGGAGGGCTTCTATAGAAACCAATTTCTGAAAAGAACCTTTTGGGTTCTGTTACGAAAATACTCTGAAATCCAGTTCAAGAGAATGACTGGGAAGCCGAGAATTCATCTCTATATACATAACTGTTTGTCCTGACTGACTGACTGACTGACTGATTGGTGATCAACGCACAGCCCAAACCGTAAGAGCTAGGAAGGTGAAATTTTTACTGTAGCTACCTAATGTGATGTAGGTGCACGTTAAGACAGGGTTTCGGGAAATTCCACCCGCAATAGTGGTAAATTGACGGAAAACGGTTGTATGTAACTTTTTTGTTTACCATCCGATCGGCCTCAAACTTATTTTCAAAGATCTTTGTTCAAATTCATTTGAGGGGTGTTTCACACTTTTAGAAAAATCCGTTCCTCTTTGGTGGAAATGGAGGTCAAAGATTTGGTGGGTGACGTTTCGCGCTCAAATTCATTTCCAGAGATCTATTAGGAAAATCATTTGATACGTGTTTCACACTTTTTGCAGAATTCAAACTTCTTCGGGGGAATGCGATTTAAAGATTTGTTGGGCGAAGTTTTAAGTTGTGTCCGATTTGCTTCAAACTTATTTTCAAAGCTCTACATAAGAACTTAATGAATACGTATTTCAGCGATTTGGAAAATTCCACCCGCAATAGTGGTAAATTGACGGAAAACGGTTGCATGAAAGTTTTTTGTTTACCATCCGATCGGCCTCAAACTTATTTTCAAAGATCTTTGTTCAAATTCATTTGAGAGGTATTTCACACTTTTAGGAAAATCCGTTCCTCCTTGGTGGAAATGGAGGTCAAAGATTTGGTGGGTGACGTTTCGCGCTCAAATTTATTTCCAGAAATCTATAAGAAAAATCATTTGAGACGTGCTTCACACTTTTTGCAGAATCAAAACTTTTTCGGGTGGAATGCGTCTCAAAGATTATTTGTACGAAGTTTTAAATTGTGTCCGATTTGCTTCAAACTTATTTTCAAAGCTTTACATAAGAATGTAATAAATACGTGTTTCAGCGATTTGGGAAATTCCACTCGCAACAGTGGTAAATTGGAGGAAAACGTTTGTATGAAAGTTATTTGTTTACCGTCCGATCAGTTTCAAAATCATTTTAAATTTGTTTGAGAACATTGATTTTATAACATACGTGCCACGGGCAAGGCCGGGTTATACCCGCTAGTAATATATAAATCAATCATTTGCAGTTGAGATATAATGATTCTCTCAAAAGCTTTAGGTATAGCGGATAATTTGGAAATGACTCTATAGTTTTCGACATCGGATTTACTCTCTTATGGAGAGGGATAATATATGATACCTTCCAAATGGTCGGAAAAGATAAAGTGTTTACGGACAATTCAAAATATTTTAAAACAGCTTCACATGGTGCTGCAGCACAGTACCTGAGTACACAAACAGGAACCCCATCAGGGCCCGGTGAGTAAACCGGCTTGATAGTGATAAGGTCGCTGAGAAGCGAACTTTCCGTTGTAATGTAATTTAAGATGCAGTAACTGGTTAGGATAAGTCTGATTTTTATTCTTCCTAGAGGAGGAGTAGGTAGTTTCAAAAAAGTTTGCGAACAGATCGGCTATGCCTGGATCAGTATTCGCGCTCTCAACTGCATGCTAAACCGAACAAGGCAAAATAGATGTCTTTCGTTTAGAATTGAAATTTGGAGGCGACAACGGCAAAGGTATTCCTTATAGCAGATGGTATTTTAAGTAGAAAAATGTAATCGGGCAACTATATAACGGGGTAAATCAGAGTCATTTCCCGATTTCTTAAACTTTTTATAATACCCCGACTTCACATTTTTCATAAATTCCCTTGTAAACCAGGGAGGCCTATAAAGCCTCGCTGGGGTGATCACGAGGAACGCAGACATCAAAAAACGAGTACAAGGTATCATTAAATAGTTTTATGGCAACATCAATGTCTGCACAATTGTACAGTTGCGACCAGTCGACTTGCAGAATAAGATCATTCAGCTTATGAAAATTCCGATTCCTTGATAGGGACTCGGGCTGGTAGATCAATGACCATATCCAAAGTTGGATGAATAGGGTCTTCGGGAAGCGTAAGCGGATTAATCCTGTGCACAACACTATCAAACGCATCCAACACGAAAATAAGATCAAGAGAATCTCTTTCTGCCGTAAGGACATTTCATGTAGACCATCAATAAATTCGGTTGAAGAGGATTGCAATTCTGCGATTAAAGTCCCCAAGAACTACTAAAAGGTCCCTATCAGAAAGTAGGGAGGAGATAGACTTAATAGCATTAAGATGGGCTTGATAAATGGACAAGATAGATAGAGGGGGTATATATGAACACTAAATAAAGATAGAAAAACTTCCAAGTACAACTCTTACAGCCACCAATTCAATCTCTGAGATGCAAAGTTCAATGCGTTCCGACGAAAAAGCAGAATCGACAGCTATGAGTACTCCTCCTCCGATACGGGAAGCTCGACCACATCTCTGAGTGCTATATTTGGAGGTAAAAATTGAAGAGTCTGTGATGTCCGGCTTCATCCGGGACTCAGTAAAAGCGATAATTTGAAAATTAAAAGCAATAAAATCTAAACAGGTTAACGAGTTAAGATTTAAGACCTCTAACATTCTGGTAGGCAAGCTCGAAATAGGAATTTAGTTTTTTGCGCCACTAGAAACAGGAAGCAATCAAATAGGAGTCAGAGTTTTCTTTTACTATTAAGTGTTCCGGCCAAAACTCTTTACAAAAAATTTTAGTCAATATTTCTGGCGGAACACGGTTTTTAAAGGATGCAATATCCCTTTCATAGGCGAACTTAAATTTCTCCACCGTCATACCTGGGGCTTGAATGTTTGCCTGTATAAAGGCTTTAACATCATCTGATGAGAAGTGAGCGGCAAGCCTAGAAGCAAGAATATGTCTTTTCGGTGGAACACCCAATAGAAGCTTAGGCGCCACAGTGGGAACACTATTAGCTGTGGTACCTAAAACAACCGGTATTCCGGACGACGAGCCTTCTAGCGGCTTCTGTAAATTTAATTGTTGATGTCGCCCTTGCGGAACTTCTAGGAAACGGAAAATTCGAATGGTTTGTCTCGTTCCGATGTTACACATTTCAGGACAGAACCAGTATCAACAGCAGATCTCACAGCTACCACAGTTACAAACGAGATGAGATGATCGGTGTAGTAGGCTGCTGAATTGCAGTCGGAGGATGAAGGGTATTAGGGTTTTTTTAAAGCAGACAATTTTATGGTCCATTATTAGGGGTCTCTACTGTAATAACACAGCCAAATGTTAAAAGAGAGGTATTTAGATTACTATCTTAAAGAACACCAACAAGCGGCAGATAGTAGAAAAAGATCAAAAAAAAATTTTTTTAATGGGTATACTCCCATTTGGAGGCTTATTGCGTTAGGGCGCTATCCTGATTTTAGTAAGTAAGTAAATGATAATATACAATTTTTATCAAATGGCGCAACGCTCACTTTCGCGCTGCCAAATTATTAAAAAAAAATTGTTTGGTCTCACAGTCACTTTCATGTTCTTAGTGACGTGGATTCTTATTTAAGTTGAGCGCTAATTAGCCAATATCGTCGATGAAGCCGATGCTGACGGTTATCCAATTGGATCGTTGGTTACGAAGATTAGGTTGGAAGAACAGCTGGTCTTCCTAAATTACTGGCCTTGTGGCTCAGTAATGCAAAAATTATAATAATCAATTTATACGGCCAATGCCGGAGCGATATATTTCTGAAGCGGTGCTGCGTATCAAGAACAATATAAAACTGACCTAACTAAAAGAATGAATATTGTAAAGAAGCTACTGGCCGGGGTATAACTCTGTCTTACCAGGTCTAGCGAGTTACAAGATATTTATAATTTCGCTTGGAGAGAGGGTTTAAGGGGGATAGGGGGTGAGTATCCTGACCTAACCTACCTAACTCGGTTTCTGCACACCTATACTACCGGACCGTGGCCTCATCCTAATTACTCCTTCGGGCCGTGGCCTCGTACCAACTACACTATCGGGCCGTGGCCTCGTACCACTACTCTATCGGGCCGTGGCCTCGCACCAACTACACTATCGGGCAGTGGCCTCGTACCAACTGCACTATCCAAACACCAACCAGTAATGCCCACCCCGGGGCTACAATCCCGTACCACATGCTCCTACTCTAGGTTAGGTGGAAAATCGGTTAGCTCCGATGTTAAGGCAAGCCGGGTGACCAGAAAACAAAGAACTATTCAGTTTCCTCTCGATAATTACAACATATGCACTTTATTCACTTCTTGCTTACTACTACTTTAAAGTAACTCACGATCTAAACCCTGCCGCACTGTTTTGGAGCCCTAGCGGTCCGCTATACACTCTATGATCTTTCTCGTCTCGCGATGCACGTCTACTTACCCATAGCGTTCGTTCCAAAGTGCCGGCGCGCTCGCCGGCGAGCCATGCGCTTGCCTCGGCCGCTCAACTTCGCCGCGAGCTTTCGTAACTTAGCCTCGGAGCTTTCGCTCTTCGCCGCCGAATTGAAGTTGCGCTCTCGAAGGCGGTGTTGAACAGCCGATCGACAATGCACGGTTGCAGCGGCGGCCGGCGGTTAAATTCAAATTCGCTCTTATTAGGTTAATGATAACATTCGTGGCTCCTTGCCTCTTTACTCACTAATACAATTGATGATTATAATATTGATGGCTCCTTGCCCCTTGTATAACTAATACAACTGAGGCTTATAATATTGATGGCTCCTTGCCTCTTACATAACTAATACAACTACTTATAGTATTGGCGGCTCCTTGTCTCTTATATAACGAATACAATTACCTATAATATTGGTGGCTCCTTGCCTCTTATATAACTAACACAACTACTACTTGTAACATTGGTGGCTTCATGCCTCTTATATAGCTAGTCCCACCAGCGGCTCCTTGCCGTGACTTGGCCATGGGAACGATGGCTCCTCGCCGTGAAAACTGTGGGGCGGCGGACCTCAGTAGCCGCCTCACACCCCCCCCCCCTCACTTCGAGAAAGTGACGGTTACGTCGTCTTTCGCGTTCAATGTAACACTGTAGTCGCGCTCCCAGTTGGACACGTGGAAACGGGTGCGTCGGCATCGGAACCGGCGGACTTGTGCCTCCCTCGCGATCAGTTCCACCACGCCCGGAGACAACAGTGTTTCGCGAGGAAACGCTCTCCAACCCAAAGGGGTGGAATCGGGCACGGGTTCCTCAGCGGGACTCTCCGGCGTAACCTCAACGTAGGCTCTGCGGACGACCGTTTCGACATTGGGGGTGGCCTCCTCTTCCAGCACCGAATCCAGACTGATATCCCACCCGTCGATACCGTCGAAAAGATCAACGATGTCATCCCACAACTCGCTCTCCGTGGGAGTCTTTAGAGCCATTGGGGAAGGGTTCCCGGTTGAACTATAAAGCTTGGGTGACGAAGCCGTTACCACCGTGTCCTCTTCCTTGGACCACACTTCACCCCTGCCCTCCTGGCGAGTAGCGAAGGAAGCCTCTAGGGGCGGCGCCTTGCTTTCTCGGCCGAACCACGCTTCCTCCAACTCCTTTCGAGCGATGGTGTCGGGTGTCTCGGCGCGGGCAATGGGCACGAACCTCGTGGTCGAACCACGCATTCTCCAACCCCTTTCGAGAGGTTGCGTCAGGCGTCTCAGCGCGGGCTGTGGACACGGGCGACTTCGCCGCGTCCTTGTCACCGAGACGGCGTTCTTCCACGACCATCTGGCAGACCGCAATTGGTGCCGGCCAGGGTTCGGGGTGCCCTCCTCGAGAAGCGGTCTCGCAGCTGCGGTTATCCTTTCCGAGCTTTGAAGGACCCTTCTGGCGCTCGCAGGGCGAACGCGGCACGCGCAGTTGCGATCCTCCTGGCGTATCGGTCTCCGGACGAAACCTCTTCGTGGCCGACAACGACACTCCCTCGGGACTGGGTCGGAGTTGGCCTCCACTCCGGCGACGCTTGCCCCGGGTGGCTCTCTGTCGGCGATGGCGGTTGCGTCGGCACTTTCCGCTTGGGCCTTCCTCGGTACCCCCCATTCGCGCTTTGTAAGGCTAGGACGGGGTTTGTCGGTTTCCACGGGAACTTTCGGTAGGTAGCGCAGCGTTATCCGGGGAAACTGGCTGTCCGGATCTACCTCCAGACGGTGGGTGGCGAGGCGGCGACGGAATGCCGGTTCGTCCTCCTCGTCATCTGTTGGCGGGTCGCTTCCCGCTAAGGGTTTTGGACCGCGGCTCGGCGGGTCTGCTTCCCAGCTGTCTTCTCGGACTCCGCTCGGCGCCTCCGTCGGTGGCGACTCCGTGTCTCCGGCCGACGGGGAAATTTCTTCTCCTGCCGCCTCTACCGCCACGACCCCCTGCACTGGTGGTGTGTGCTCCCCCGTTTCGAGCGGTATGGATTCTTCCTCGTCCATCTCGCCGGTCGCGGTTGGGGTTGCCGGTCCTGATGACTGTGCCGAGTGGGATGCGAGAAGCGGGGATGGGGGCTCTTCCATGTACGGTGGCGAGTTTGGCGCGAATGGCGCCTCCACGAACATTGTCGTGACCTCGACTGGCTCGGTGTCTCCGCTGCTGACGTCTTCGTCTGACGAGATGCTGATAATTTCGGGTTCTATCTGACAATTCAGCTTATTTGTTAACTTATTCGTTACTTAGTTGTTAATGCCATATCCTCTCAGTGCGGCTCACATTTTTCTAAACCTATTCTTATTTATGTTGTTAGTGTTAACCTTATCTAAACTTTGTTATAATGGTTTCGTTGGGCGACGGGTGTCGCTCTCACCCTTTGCCTACTCGTGGGCACCTACGCGCCCCGGGTCTTCCCCTTCATCGCCCGTCGTCTTTTGATGGAATGGTTTCAGATGCGAGATGTTGGCCACCCTATTCTTAGGCGCGCCTGGTTTCACCAGCCGCACAATATTGGGGGACATGAATGGGTGCCAACTTTGCGGCGAAACCTTCGGCAGCGTTGGACAACTGGTGCTGCCTCAACAGGACCATCGAGTCCCACGAAGGTCGCCACTCTCGTCTCCGCAGGTTGTAATGCCTGCCCTGGCCCTGTGGACGATATAAAAGATTTCTTTTAACCTATCCGCCTTAGCCCTAGGGTCGAGCGCACTAGTTGCGGACCCCGGAGGTACCTGATCGTACAGAGCTGCGGGTAACCGAGGTTCCCTGTCCTGCATCAGGAAAGCAGGACTAAATCCCGTTGAGTCCGCCACGCTGGTGTTGACCGCTAGCGATATCTCGGGCAAAAGCTCGTCCCATGAACTTTGATGGCCCTCGATAAATTGCGATATCATGGTCTTTACAGTCCGGTTGGTCCTCTCAGTGGGATTCTCTTGCGGACAGTACGGGGCGGTATACTAGATCTCTACACCCAGGGACTCCAAATAGGACTTGAAACTCCGGCTCGTAAACTGTACCCCGTTGTCGCACACAAACTTCCTAGGTACCCCGAACCTACTTAAAATCCTTTCTCGAAACGCGGTCTGTAAGTGTGCCGCTGTGGCTCTTCTGAGAGGGACCAATTCCACCCACTTCGAGAAAGCGTCATGGAACACCAGTAGCATCGTGTTGCCATCTCTCGATCGTGGAAGGGGTCCGACGAAGTCCGCGCAAAGTACCGCCATCGGCTCTGCCACCTGTCTCGTCAGCATGCGACCAGCCGGTTTGAGTTGCTCACTCTTGAATTTTTGGCAGTCTCCGCAACATCTCACGTATTTGGCGGCATCGCGGAACATACCCGGCCAGTAGTACCGCTGGGCTAACCTCGACACCGTTTTTCTAACACCTTGATGTCCGACCGTGGGAGCATCATGACATTCACATTCCGGATCGACCACACTAATGCCAGGCACTCTTTCTCAGTGGCGGAATAGTTCACCTCGGCCTTCAGCAACTTCCGGCTCGAGTACGCTATCACTCGCTCTTGTCCCTCAATCGTCTGCGTCAGCACTGCGCCGAGGCCATACTCTCTCGCGTCAGTCTGCAAGACGAACTTGGCGGAAAAGTCGGGGCAAGCCAACACAGGGGCAGTCGTCAAGCTATCCTTCAATTGACGAAATACCTCCTCCTGTTCTTGCTCCCATGCCCATTTCCGCCCCTTCCTTAAGAGCGCTGTGAGTGGCTGTACTTGAGTCGCGAAGTTGGGGACGAAACGCCTGTACCATGACGCCATCCCGAGACACTGCCGCAGTTCTTTGGAATTTGTCGGGGCCTTCAGGTTTCGTATCGCCTCCACTTTCTCTAGATCGGTACGTATTCCTTCCCCGTAAATTACATGTCCTAGGTACACTAACCTCTCCCGGAAGAAGCTGCACTTTTTCCTATTTAATCTGCGATTGGCCGCCCTTAGCTGGCGGAATGTCTCCCTCAAATTCTCTAAATGCTGTTCTTTCGTTGCTCCTATTACTACGATGTTGTCTAGGTAGGCGAACGCATGAGGGTCCATTTCCGGCCCTATTACCGTGTCCAATGCTCGCTGAAAGGTCGCACACGCCGAGTGTAGACCAAATGGCATCACACGCCATTGGAAAAGACCTCTTCCAGGGACTGTGAACGCCGTACACTCCCGACTATCGGCTGTTATCGGTATCTGCCAGTACCCGTGCTTCAAATCCAGAGTGGAGATGAACCGGTCGTGACGCAACCGCTCCAGGATGTGGTTAATACGAGGCACAGGATAAGCGTCCGGAATGGAATGCGCGTTGAGTTGTCGGCAGTCAATACACATAACCCACTCGCCAGTCTTCTTCTTGACTAAGACGATCGGGGCGCTGTGCGGACTACGCGACAGTTCGATGGCATTTGCCCGGATCAGCTCATCCACTTGCTCGTCAATCACCCTCTGCATGGCCGGATTCTTGGGATAGTGTCTCTGTTTCAACGGCTAGTCGTCCTTCAGCCGAATTCTGTGCTCCGCGATGTGCGAGACTCCCTGCAGCCCCTCGAAGAGTGCCAGTTCTGACTCCAGGAACTCCCTCAGTTCTGGATCCAGATCCGCTGGCCACTCCGCCTCTTCGATGCACGCTCTGTAGCCGAACAGGTGCTCCCCTTTCATGACCTGGGAGGCCTTCCTCTGACTCCTCGCTCGTTCCTGGCCCCACGCCGCAGCGAATTGTAGTGCCCATTGCACCCAAGAAATCTATACCCAGGATTACGGGTCCAACATTGAGGGCATGATGAGTATCGTCATGCTGATCGTTTTCCTCCTAAGCTGACGTCTACTCTCAAGGCTTTCTCCACCTCTAGGGTGGATCCAGACAGGCGGATGCGTGCCTGTATTTCCTCCACTCTTCCCCGAATCGTCCACTTGCGTACGCAGTCTTCACTCATGAAGCTACGAGTGGCTCCAGTATCGATCGTGGCAGGCATCGTTCGCCCGCCAATCTCCACCGTAGCGACGATTCGGCCTTTTAGTGGGTGTCCTACTTCTGGGTTCCGCGTGTATCGCCGCCGACCCGATCCTGACCATGGCGACGCCGTTGTCCGTTTCCCGCCTCCGCGCGGCGACAACACTCCTGACTACTTCTGCCCCGGCATCCACATACCCAACAAAATAAGACGGGGTCATTGGGACATTCCCTAGCGAATTGCCCCTCTTGCCCGCACCTACGACACGCTCGTTGCGGATCATATCCATTCCCGGCCTCTTGGCTCATCATCCGATGGGCCACCTCTGCGTGAGTTATGGCGGGTGGGGCGGGGATCCGGTTGTCCACAACGGTCGTTCCGGATCCGCTGGGAGCAGATCGGAACGGGTTGACATGTCCCCCTGGGGACTGTGCCGCCCTCGCCCATTCTGCACTATTCGAACTCGAGACGCCCTGGCTCAAGGGTTGGCTTCCTGAGTCTTCCACCCTCTGCCTCATGACTGTCTCGTACTCCACGGCCATCTGCGTAAGCTGGGACAAAGTTGAAAAATCTTGCCGTCGCACGTAGAGCTTGTATTCGGGGGCGGCATTCTCGTAGATCCGGCGCAACTCCTGCGCCGGCTCGTACCTGGCGTGATGCATAAGAGCCCTCAGCTCTATCAGGTACTCCTTGAACTCTTCGCCTATGCGCTGCCTACGGGACCGGATCTCGTCCTCCAGCCTCTCGAAGTAACGAGGGGGTAAGAAAAACTCCAGGAAGCCCCTCCTAAACACGGCCCACGGCACATCCCTTAGCCCACTGCTCAGAAACCAACGAGCCACTCTGTCGCAGAACACTTCGCTCATCGCCCTGGGCATTCGGTCGAGGGCAATGCCATAGGTGATGGGTATCTCATGCCCCACTTCCGAACTTGCTCCGGAACGTTGGCAGGAGCCGCTTCCACGGCCGAGACGGACAAGCTCGCGGGGGGCGCCTGCAAACGCCCGTACAACTGGTAGCTCCTGAGGTCAGGCTTCGACTTTTGACGTGGCCGCCCGCCAAAGTCGGGTGGGACGCCCCATGATGGCGGCTCAAGAGTTTTAGCGTACTGAGATTCCAGCTCGGCAAGCCGAGCCCAAATCTCAGTTCAATGACCGCCATCCTGCACGTAGGTGGACAGCCGCTTGCGCAGCTCCTCCACGCGCCCCTCCTTTTCCAGCCCAAAGTCCTGGGTGATCGCCACTAGCTCCTCTTTGCGTCGCTGGTGAATCCAGCGGACGCCTACCCCAGGCATTTGGCACTCACCTGCCTCCATCCTTTATTTTATACCTTCTTGGTAGCCGACGTCGCTGTCTCCCTCTCTTCCTGTTTTAGGGGTTCCGTCGGTCCCTTTGTTATTTATCTCCTTTTTTTTTTTTTGATCAGTTGGTGTCTTTGTCTCTTTACGCCGATCTTACTAAGCCACTTTTGTTCCTTTCAGTTTTCTTTTTTATTTTGCCCTTATATCTTCCACTAAATAAAAAATTAAAAACATTTTTTTTTTCAAAAAAAAACCTCAACAATTGTACTTAAATTTTTCTTTTTCACTTTTTCGTCTGTATTGTTTCCCTTGGTTTATTCTTGTGTATTTAATTGTTTGTTTTATTTCTTTTATTTATTTTAAGCCTGCACGGTTGCAGCGGCGGCCGGCGGTTAAATTCAAATTCGCCTTTATTCATTCGTGGCTCCTTGCCTCTTTACTCACTAATACAATTGATGATTATAATATTGTTATTTCCTTGCCTCTTACATAACTAACACAACTGAGGCTTATAATATTGATGGCTCCTTGCCTCTTACATAACTAATACAACTACTTATAGTATTGGCGGCTCCTTGCCTCTTATATAACGAATACAACTACTTATAAAATTGGTGGCTCCTTGCCTCTAATATAGCTAACACAACTACTACTTGTAACATTGGTGGCTTCTTGCCTCTTATATAGCTAGTCCCGCCAGCAGCTCCTTGCCGTGATTTGGCCATGGGAACGATGGCTCCTCGCCGTGAAAACTGTGGGGCGGCGGACCTCAGTAGCCGCCTCACAATATGAAACTAAAGCTTAAGACATAGAGGGTTTGTGGTTTATAAGGCGACTCAGCATAATCATAATGACAGTGCAGCGTTGCGACAAAAGCCAACGTCTGGTTGTTGAACGTTGCATGGGTAATGAACGGGTTGCTTGATAATTTCGTGCGAGGGTAGTTAACTTATATATGGGAGTTGATGGTACAAGAGAAATTATGCCTCTGTAAATGGAATGAGGAACTGATAAAATTGTACGAGCGCTGTGGCCATTACAATATGCGTAGTTTGTATGAGCTTAAGAAGAAGCGTATGATAAGTGGTTTGAAATTAAAGTCTGCATGTCAAGCGTAAAAAATAAAATTTAAATAGGTAAGGTGGCAACCTTCCCTACATATAATGAGGTGGCATCCTAGAGCGATTATCTATCGTAAACGACAGTCGACAGAGCGAGCAGTTTCGTTGTCAGCCGTCAGTAGCACAAGTAGCCGTAATAAAACAGAAGAAGCCAAACAGCGAAAACCAGTCGCGATCCAAAGGATAGAAATATAATTTGGTCATCAAAAACACACATAATCAACAATCGTATAAAAACAACTTAAATGTTACAATATCTTTAATCAATCGAATGTCTTGCATTTAATAAACAGTGTAAAACACAATCATTCTTAAATGGGGGCTCAACCGTCGTACCACAGATAAAGAAAGTCGTTAACGCGTAGTGCAGTGTATTCAGACATATAATATAGTACATAACTCAACTTGTAACACTATATTGCAAGCATAAACAAATATAAAAGAACATAGTCAAGCGCATAGCATAAATATAATCGTATATATGTATGCACATACGCATGCACATACATATATACAGTGCTGCGCACATAAGTAACATGATGTTACTTGAGCAGGCCAAGACAGCATGAGACCGTTGACCAACGGATAACTGCTGATCTAGCACTATAGCTTCTCCGAGAGTGAGCGACCATATGTATGAGTACTCCTCACTCACTTTGTAGCTGTTAACCGATAACAGCATTAGTACATACATGTATCCATAGACTAAGCACATGGGTTTAACTTTGAATAAATTCATTCATAAAACATACAGGCCGCATTTTACACATATGGCGAAAATGTGACATTTTCAAGAAATGTGTTCAGTGGACAGAGGCTATAAGAAGCCAATTGAGGAGGGCTTAAACCAGATTGATAGTGATAAGGTCGCTGAGAAGCGAATTTTCCGTAATAATGTAATTTAAGATGCAGATTGAGCTCTGTAACTGATTAGTATAAGTATGATTTTTATTATACCTAGAGGAGGAGTAGGTAGTTTGAAAAAGTTTGGGAACAGATCGGCTATGCCTGGATCAGTATTTGCGCTCTCAACTGCAAGCTCAACCGAAGAAGGCAAAATAGATGTCTTTCGTTTAGAATTGAAATTTGGAGGCGACAACGGCGAAGGTATTCCTTACATCGGTAGGAATTTTGAGTAGAAAATCGGGGCAACTGCATAACGGGCTAAATCAGAGTCATTTCCCGATTTCTTAAACTTTTTATAATACCCCGACTTCACATTTTTCATAAATTCACTTGAAAACCAGGGAGGCCTATAAAGCCTCGCTGGGGTGATCACGAGGAACGCAGACATAAAAAAACGAGTACAATGTATCGTAACGAGTTAAGATTTAAGACCTCTAACATTCTGGTAGGCAAGCTCGAAATAAGAATTTAGTTTTTTGCGCCTCTAGAAACAAGTAGTTATCAAATAGGCGTCAGTTTTTCCTTTACTATTAAGTGTTCCGGCCAAAACTCTTTACAACAAATTTAAGTAAATATTTCTGGCGGAACACGTTTTTTAAAGGATGCAATATCCCTTTCATAGGCGAACTTTAATTTCTCCACCGTCATACCTAGGGCTTGAATTTTTGCCTGTATAAAGGCTTTGACATCATCTGATGAGAAGTGAGGGGCAAGCCTAGAAGCAAGAATATGTCTTTTCTGTGGAACGCCCAATAGAAGCTTAGGCGCCACAGGTAGGACAGTGGGAACACTAATAGCTGCGGTACCTAAAACAGCCGGTATTCCGGACGACGCGTCTTTTAGCGGCTTCTGTAAATTTAATTGTTGATGTCGCCCTTTCGGAACTTCTACGAAACGAATTCGAATGGTTTGTCTCGTTCCGATGTCACACATTTCAGGACAGAACCAGTATCCACAGCAGATCTCACAGCTACCGCAGTTCAAACGAGATGAGATGATCGGTGTAGTAGGCTGCTGAACTGCAGTCAGAGGCTGAAGGTATTAGGGTTTTTTTAAAGCAGACAATTTTATGGTCCATTATTATGGGTCTCTACTGTAATACCACAGCCAAATGTTAAAAGAGAGGTATTTAGATTATTATCTTATAGAACACCAACAAGCGGCAGATAGTAGAAAAAGATCAAAGCGCAAGTTGAAAAAAGGTGAGAGAGCGCGAGAGTGCGAGAGAGTAGAGCTTACCCACAGAGCTAATAGCGCAAGCGCACGAAGAAATGCACAAGAACGCAAATTTAAAAGTAAAAATATTTATATGATAAAATGCACAGGCCAAAAGCGTGCACTCGCGATATTATAGAAAAGAAACCGACAATGATCAGGCTGCTACACAAAAAAAAAAATTTTAATGGGTATACTCCTATTTGAGGGGCTTATTTCGTTAGGGCGCTATCCTGATTTTTCACTGCTTCGAGATCCGTGCGAAACTCGATTTTTAACCGCTGTTCTTGTTCGGTTAGGGCGATGTTAACTTTGCCTTCTACTAATGCTTTAAATAGCGCTGGATCCATTTCCAACTGATTCTTGACTTTCGTCGCTATCGTATTCAACTTTTATATCTCTATGAGCAAAATTCATGAGCAGTCGCCAAAAAGAAGACAAATCGATCAGCAACTATCAAACATTAAATTTGCTAACTATTAATTCTCAGATAATTAACACAGAAACGCACTTAAGTAAATGATAATATAAAATTTTTTTATCAAATGACGCAACGCTCACTTTTACGCTACCAAATTATTAAAAAAAAAATTAATTGTAATATATATTTGTTATTTTTTTGAAGTCGGTTTTGGTCTCACAGTCACTTTCATGATCTAAGTGACGTTGATTCTTATTTAAGTTGAGCGCCAATTAGCCAATATCGTCAATGAAGCCTATGCTGACGGTGATCCAATTGGATCCGGTTACGAAGATTAGGTTGGGAGAACAGCTGGTTTTCCTAAATTATTGGCCTTTTAGCTCAGTAATGCTAAGATTATAATAATCAATTTCTACGGCCAATGCCGGAGCGATATATTTCTGAAGTGGTGCTTCGTATCAAGAACAATATAAAACTGATCTAACTAAACTAACGACATAGAGGGTTTGTGGTTAACAAGCCGACTCAGCATAATCATAATGATAGTGCAACGTTGCGACAGAAGCCAACGTCTGGCTGTTGAACGTTGCATGGATAATGCACAGGTCGCTTGATAAGTTCGTGCGAAGGCAGTTAACTTATATATAGGATTTGAAGGTACTAGAGAAATTATGCCTCTGTAAATGGAATGAGGAACTGATAAAATTGTACGAGCGCTATGGCCATTACAATATGCGTAGTTTGTATGAGCTTAAGAAGAAGCGTATGGTTAGTGGTTTGAAATTTAAGTCTGCATGTCATACATAACAAATAAAATTTATATAGGTAAGGTGGCAACCTTCCCTACATATAATGAGGTGGCATCCTAGAGCAATTATCTATCGTTAACGATGGTCGAGAGAGCAGTTCCGTAATAAGTGCCGTAATAAAACAGAAGAAACCAGACTAGATCCAAAGGATATAAATATAATTTGGTCATCAAAAACACACCTAATCAACAATCGTATAAAAACCACTTGAATGTTACAATATTTATAATCAATCGAATGTCTTGCATTTAATAAACTGTGTTAAATACAATCATTCTTACATGGAGGCTCAACCGTCGTATCACAGATAAAGAAAGTCGTTAACGCGTAGTGCAGTGTATTCAGACATATAATATAGTACATAACTCAACTTGTAACACTATATTATAAGCATAAACAAATATAAAAGAACATAGTCAAGCGCATAGCATAAATATAATCGTATATATGTATGCACATACGCATGCACATACATATATACAGTGCTGCGCACATAAGTAACATGATGTTACTTGAGCAGGCCAAGACAGCATGAGACCGTTGACCAACGGATAACTGCTGATCTAGCACTATAGCTTCTCCGAGAGTGAGCGACCATATGTATGAGTACTCTACTCCTCACTCACTTTGTAGCTGTTAACCGATAACAGCATTAGTACATACATGTATCCATAGACTAAGCACATGGGTTTAACTTTGAATAAATTCATTCATAAAACATACAGGCCGCATTTTACACATATTGCGAAAATGTGACATTTTCAAGAAATGTGTTCAGTGGACAGAGGCTATAAGAAGCCAATTGAGGAGGGCTTAAACCAGATTGATAGTGATAAGGTCGCTGAGAAGCGAATTTTCCGTAATAATGTAATTTAAGATGCAGATTGAGCTCTGTAACTGATTAGTATAAGTCTGATTTTAATTATACCTAGAGGAGAAGTAGGTAGTTTGAAAAAAGTTTGGGAACAGATCGGCTATGCCGATCTTTGCGCTCTCAACTGCAAGCTCAACCGAAGAAGGCAAAATAGATGTCTTTCGTTTAGAATTGAAATTTGGAGGCGACAACGGCGAAGGTATTCCTTACATCGGTAGGAATTTTGAGTAGAAAATCGGGGCAACTGCATAACGGGCTAAATCAGAGTCATTTCCCGATTTCTTAAACTTTTTATAATACCCCGACTTCACATTTTTCATAAATTCACTTGAAAACCAGGGAGGCCTATAAAGCCTCGCTGGGGTGATCGCGAGGAACGCAGACATAAAAAAACGAGTACAATGTATCGTAACATAGTTGTATGGCAACATCAATGTCTGCACAATTGTACAGTTGCGACCAGTCGACTTGCAGAATAAGATCATTCAGCTTATGAAAATTCCGATTCCTTGATATGGACTCGGTCTGGTAGATCAATAACCATATCCAAAGTTCGATGAATAGTGTCTTTGGGAAGCGTAAGCGGATTAATCCTGTGCACAACACTATCAAACGAATCCAACACGAAAATTAGATCGTGCGCACACGATTAGCCTGCCGTCAGGACATTTCATGTAGACCTTCAATAAATTCGTTTGAAGAGGACTGCAACTAGGCGATTAAAGTCCCCAAGAACTACTAAAAGGTCCCTATCAGAAAGAAGGGAGGAGATAGATTTAAAAGCATTAAGATGGGTTTGATAAATGGACAAGTTAGCTAGAGGGGGATATATGAACACTAAATAAAGATAGAAAAACTTCCAAGTACAACTCTTAGAAGAAGAGCAGAATCGACAGCTATGAGTACTCCTCCTCCGATACGGGAAGCTCGACCACATCTCTGATTGGTATATTTGGAGGTAAAAATTGAAGAGTCTGTGATGTCCGGCTTCATCCGGGACTCAGTAAAAGCGATAATTTGAAAGTTAAAAGCAATAGAATCTAAACAGGTTAACGAGTTAAGATTTAAGACCTCTAACATTCTGGTAGGCAAGCTCGAAATAAGAATTTAGTTTTTTGCGCCACTAAAAACAGGTAGTAATCAAAAAGGAGTCAGACTTTTCTTTTACTATTAAGTGTTCCGGCCAAAACTCTTTCAACAAATTTAAGTAAATATTTCTGGCGGAACACGTTTTTTTTAAAGAATGCAATATCCCTTTCATTGGCGAACTTTAATTTCTCCACCGTAATATCTGGGGCTTGAATTTTTGCCTGTATAAAGGCTTTAACATCATCTGATGAGAAGTGAGGGGCACCCCTAGAAGCAAGAATATATCTTTTCGGTGGAACACCCAATAGAAGCTTAGGTGTCACAGGTAGGACAGTGGGAACACTATTAGCTGTGGTACCTAAAACAGCCGGTATTCCGGACGACGAGCCTTCTAGCGGCTTCTGTAAATTTAATTGTTGATGTCGCCCTTTCGGAACTTCTAGGAAACGAATTCGAATGGTTTGTCTCGTTCCGATGTCACACATTTCAGGACAGAACCAGTATCAACAGCAGATCTCACAGCTACCGCAGTTACAAACGAGATGGGATGATCGGTGTAGACAATTTTATGGTCTATTATTATGGGTCTCTACTGTAATAACACAACCAAATGTGAAAAAAGAGGTATTTAGATTACTATCTTATAGAACACTAACAAGCAGCAGATAGTAGATAAAGATCAAAGCGCAAGTTGAAAAAAAGGTGAGAGGCGCGAGAGTGCGAGAGTTGTCATTTATAGATTGCTTGCTTGCTCACGAAATCTTGCACACCAAGAGAGGCGATGTGCAGTTAAAAATAAACTACAAACAACAATAAGAGCTTACCCACAGAGCCAATAGCGCAAGCGCACGAAGAAATGCACAAGAACGCAAATTTAAAAGTAACAATATTTATATAATAAAATGCACAGGCCAAAAGCGTGCACTCGCGATATTATAAAAAAGAAACCGACAATGATCGGGCTGCTGCACAAAAAAAATTTTTTTAATAGGTATACTCCTATTTGAGGGGCTTATTTCTTTAGGGCGCTATCCAGATTTTTCAAAGCTTCGAGTTCCGTGCGAAACTCGATTTTTAACCACTGTTCTTGTTCGGTTAGGGCGCTGTTAACTACGCCTTCTACTAATGCTATAAATAACGCGGGATCCATTTCCAGCTGATTCTTGACTTTCGTCGCTATCGTATTCAACTTTTATATCTCTATGAGTAAAATTCATGAGCAGTCGCCAAAAAGAAGACAAATCGTTCAGCGACTATCAAACATTAAATTTGCTAACTATTAATTCTCAGATAATTAACACAGAAACGCACTTAAGTAAATGATAATATAAAATGTTTATCAAAAGGCGCAACGCTAACTCTCATGCGCTGCCAAATTATTAAAAAAAGTTAGTTGTAATATTTATTTGTTATTTTTTTGAAGTCGGTTTTGGTCTCACAGTCACTTTCATGTTTTTAGTGACGTGGGTTCTTATTTAAGTTGAGCGCCAATTAGCCAATATACGTCAATGAAGCCTATGCTGAAGGTGATCCAATTGGATCTAGTTACGAAGATTAGGTTGGGAGAACAGCTGGTTTTCCTAAATTATTGGCCTTGTAGCTCAGTAATGCAAAGATTATAAAAATCAATTTCTACGGCCAATGCCGGAGCGATATATTTCTGAAGCGGTGCTTCGTATCAAGAACAATATAAAACTGACCTAAATAAAGAATGAATGATGAAACTAAAGCTAACGACATAGAGGGTTTGTGGTTAACAAGCCGACTCAGCATAATCATAATGATAGTGCAACGTTGCGACGAAGCCAACGTCTGACTGTTGAACGTTGCATGGATAATGCACGGGTCGCTTGATAAGTTCGTGCGAAGGCAGTTAACTTATATATGGCATTTGAAGGTACAAGAGAAATTATGCCTCTGTAAATGGAATGAGGAACTGATAAAATTGTACGAGCGCTATGGCCATTACAATATGCGTAGTTTGTATGAGCTTAAGAAGAAGCGTATGGTTAGTGGTTTGAGATCTTAAGTCTGCATGTCATGCATAACAAATAAAATTTATATAGGTAAGGTGGCAACCTTCCCTACATATAATGAGGTGGCATCCTAGAGCGATTATCTATCGTTAAAGATGGTCGAGAGAGCAGTTCAGTTGTCAGCCGTCAGTAGCACAAGTAGCCGTAAAAAAACAGAAGAAACCAGACTAGATCCAAAGGATATAAATATAATTTGGTTATCAAAAACACACCTAATCAACAATCGTATAAAAACCACTTGAATGTTACAATATATATAATCAATCGAATGTCTTGCATTTAATAAACTGTGTTAAACACAATCATTCTTACATGGGGGCTCAACCGTCGTACCACAGATAAAGAAGGTCGTTAACGCGTTCATTTACCAAGCCGAAAAAAACAAAGTCAGCGTAAATTTCATACAAAAGTCGCCGGTGCACCACACAGTTGCGAAAATATACTGTAGTGTATTCAGAAATATAATATAATACATAACTCAACTTGTAGCACTATGTTGTAAGCATAAACAAATATAAAAGAACATATTCAAGCGCATAGCATAAATATAATCGTATATATGTATGCACATACGCATGCACATACACATATACAGTGCTGCGCACATAAGTAACATGATGTTATCTGAGCAGGCCAAGACAGCGTGAGACCGTTGCACATGGGTTTAACTTTAAATAAATTCATTCTGAACATAAATGTAAAACAGCACTGACGTGCTCTTGTGTTATCAAATAGAACATATAAAACATACAGGCCGCATTTTACACATATTACGAAAATGTGACATTTTCAAGAAATGTGTTCAGTGGACAGAGACTACTAAGAAACCAATTGAGGAGGGCTTTCTATAGAAACCAATTTCTGAAAAGAACTTTTTGGGTTCTTTTATTACTATCTTATAGAACACCAACAAGCGGCAGATAGTAGGTAAAGATCAAAGCGCAAGTTGAAAAAAGGTGAGAGAGCGCGAGAGTGCGAGAGAGTTGTCTATTTATAGATTGCTTGCTTGCTCACGAAATCTTGCACACCAAGAGAGGCGATGTGCAGTTAAAAATAAACTACAAACAACAATAAGAGCTTACCCACAGAGCTAATAGCGCAAGCGCACGAAGAAATGCACAAGAACGCAAATTTAAAAGTAAAAATATTGATATGATAAAATACACAGGCCAAAAGCGGGCACTCGCGATATTATAAAAAAGAACACGACAATAATCGGGCTGCTACACAAAAAAAATTTTTTTAATAGGTATACTCCTATTTGAGGGGCTTATTTCGTTAGGGCGCTATCCTGATTTTTCACTGCTTCGAGTTCCGTGCGAAACTCGATTTTTAACCACTGTTCTTGTTCGGTTAGGGCGCTGTTAACTACGCCTTCTACTAATGCTATAAATAACGCGGAATCCATTTCCAACTGATTCTTGACTTTGGTCGCTATCGTATTCAACTTTTATATCTTTATGAGTAAAATTCATGAGCAGTCGCCAAAAAGTAGACAAATCGTTCAGCGACTATCAAACATTAAATTTGCTAACTATTAATTCTCAGATAATTAACACAGAAACGCACTTAAGTAAATGATAATATAAAATGTTTATCAAAAGGCGCAACGCTAACTTTTGCGCTGCCAAATTATTAAAAAAAAAATTAGTTGTAATATTTATTTGTTATTTTTTTTTGAAGTCGGTTTTGGTCTCACAGTCACTTTCATGTTTTTAGTGACGTGGGTTCTTATTTAAGTTGATTGCCAATTAGCCAATGAAGCCTATGCTGACGGTGATCCAATTGGATCTGGTTACGAAGATTAGGTTGGGAGAACAGCGGGTTTTTCCTAAATTACTGGCCTTGTAGCTCAGTAATGCAAAGATTATAAAAATCAATTTCTACGGCCAATGCCGGAGCGATATATTTCTGAAGCGGTGCTTCGTATCAAGAACAATATAAAACTGACCTAAATAAAAGAATGAATATGAAACTAAAGCTAACGACATAGAGGGTTTGTGGTTAACAAGCCGACTCAGCATAATCATAATGATAGTGCAACGTTGCGACAGAAGCCAACGTCTGGCTGTTGAACGTTGCATGGATAATGCACGGGTCGCTTGATAAGTTTGATATGGGATTTGAAGGTACGAGAGAAATTATGCCTCTGTAAATGGAATGAGGAACTGATAAAATTGTACGAGCGCTATGGCCATTACAATATGCGTAGTTTGTATGAGCTTAAGAAGAAGCGTATGGTTAGTGGTTTGAAATTTAAGTCTGCATGTCATGCGTAACAAATAAAATTTATATAGGTAAGGTGGCAACCTTCCCTACATATAATGAGGTGGCATCCTAGAGCGATTATCTATCGTTAAAGATGGTCGAGAGAGCAGTTCAGTTGTCAGCCGTCAGTAGCACAAGTAGCCGTAAAAAAACAGAAGAAACCAGACTAGATCCAAAGGATATAAATATAATTTGGTTATCAAAAACACACCTAATCAACAATCGTATAAAAACCACTTGAATGTTACAATATCTATAATCAATCGAATGTCTTGCATTTAATAAACTGTGTTAAACACAATCATTCTTACATGGGGGCTCAACCGTCGTACCACAGATAAAGAAGGTGGTTAACGCGTTCATTTACCAAGCCGAAAAAAACAAAGTCAACGTAAATTTCATACAAAAGTCGCCGGTGCACCACACAGTTGCGAAAATATACTGTAGTGTATTCAGAAATATAATATAATACATAACTCAACTTGTAGCACTATGTTGTAAGCATAAACAAATATAAAAGAACATATTCAAGCGCATAGCATAAATATAATCGTATATATGTATGCACATACGCATGCACACACACATATACAGTGCTGCGCACATAAGTAACATGATGTTATCTGAGCAGGCCAAGACAGCGTGAGACCGTTGCACATGGGTTTAACTTTAAATAAATTCATTTTGAACATAAATGCAAAACAGCACTGACGTGCTCTTGTGTTATCAAATAGAACATATAAAACATACAGGCCGCATTTTACACATTACGAAAAATGTGACATTTTCAAGAAATGTGTTCAGTGGACAGAGACTATAAGAAACCAATTGAGGAGGGCTTCTATAGAAACCAATTTCTGAAAAGAACTTTTTGGTTTCTTTTACGCAAATACTCTGAAATCCAGTTAAAGAGAATGACTGGGAAGCCGAGAAGGCATAATTTATAAATCAATCATTTGCAGTTGAGATATAATGATTCTCTCAAAAGCTTCAGGTATAGCGGATAATTTGAAAATGACTCTATAGTTTTCGACATCGGATTTACTCTCTTTCTTATGGAGAGGAATAATATATGATACCTTCCAAATGGTCGAAAAAGATGAAGTGTTTACCGACAATTCAAAATGTTTAAAAACAGCTTTACATAGTGCTGCAGCACAGTACCTGAGCACACAAACAGGAACACCATCAAGGACCGGTGAGTAAACCGGCTTGATAGTGATAAGGTCGCTGAGCGAACTTTCCGTAATAATGTAATTTAAGATGCAGTTTGACCTCTGTAACTGATTAGTATAAGTCTGATTTTTATTATACCTAGAGGAGGAGTAGGTAGTTTGAAAAAAGTTTGGGAACAGATCGGCTATGCCTGGATCAGTACTCGCGCTCTCAACTGCAAGCTAAACCGAAGAAGGAAAATAGATGTCTTTCGTTTAGAATTGAAACTTGGAGGCGACAACGGCGAAGGTATTCCCTACGTCGGAAGGAATTTTGAGTAGAATAATTGAATACAACCAGGAGGACGCAGACATAAAAAAAAAGTACAATGTATCATAAAATAGTTTTATAGCAACATCAATGTCTGCACAATTGTACAGTTGCGACCAGTCGACTTGCAGAATAAGATCATTCAGCTTATGAAAATTCCAATTCCTTGATAGGGACTCGGTCTGGTAGATCAATGACCATATCCAAAGTTGGATGAATAGTGTCTTCGGGAAGCGTAAGCGAAATAATCCTGTGCACAACGCTATCAAACGAATCCAACACGAAAGCTATGAGTACTCCTCCTCCGATACGGGAAGCTCGATCGCATCTCTGAGTGGTGTATTTGGAGGTAAAAATTGAAGAGTCTGTGATGTCCGGCTTCATACAGGACTCAGTAAAAGCGATAATTTGAAAATTAAAAGCAATAGAATCTAAACAGGTTAACGAGTTAAGATTTAAGACCTCTAACATTCTGGTAGGCAAGCTCGAAATAAGAATTTAGTTTTTGCGCCACTAGAAACAGGTAGTAATCAAATAGGAGTCAGATTTTTCTTTTACTATTAAGTGATCTGGCCAAAACTC
This sequence comes from Drosophila borealis, assembly GCA_035045885.1. NCBI lineage: Eukaryota > Metazoa > Arthropoda > Insecta > Diptera > Drosophilidae > Drosophila > Drosophila borealis. The sequence goes on from JAWNOR010000393.1 coordinate 99,346, forward strand.
TTTTCAACAAATTTTAGTAAATATTTCTATGGAAAACGTTTTTTAAAGGATGCAATATCCTTTTCATAGGCGACTTTAATTTCTCCGTAATACCTAGGAGCTTGAATTTTGGCCTGTATAAAGGCTTTAACATCATCTGATGAGAAGTGAGGGCAAGCCTAGAAGCAAGAATATGTTTTTTCGGTGGAACGCCCAATAGAAGCTTAGGCGCCACAGGTAGGACAGTGGGAACACTATTAGCTGTGGTACCTAAAACAGCCGGTATTCGGGCGAAGAGCCTTCTAGCGGCTTCTGTAAATTTAATTGTTGATGTCGCCCTTTCGGATCTTCTACGAAACGAATTCGAATGGTTTGTCTCGTTCCGATGTCACACATTTCAGGACAGAACCAGTATCCACAGCAGATCTCCACAGCTACCGCAGTTACAAACGAGATGAGATGATCGGTGTAGTAGGCTGCTGAACTGCAGTCGGAGGCTGAAGGGTATTAGGGGTTTTTTAATGCAGACAATTTGATGGTCTATTGTTATGGGTCTCTACTGCAATAACACAGCCAAATGTTAAAAGAGAGGTATTTAGATTACTATCTTATAGAACACCAACAAGCGGCAGATAGTAGATAAAGATCAAAGCGCAAGTTGAAAAAGGTGAGAGAGCGCGAGAGTGCGAGAGAGTAGTCTATTTATAGATTGCTTGCTTGCTCACGAAATCTTGCACACCAAGAGAGGCGATGTGCAGTTAAAAATAAATTACAAACAACAATAAGATCCTCCCACAGAGCTGATAGCGCAAGCGCACTAAGAAATGCACAAGAACGCAAATTTAAAAGTAAAAATATTGATATGATAAAATACACAGGCCAAAAAGCGGGCACTCGCGATATTATAAAAAAGGAACCGACAATGATCGGGCTGCTGCACAAAAAAATTTTTTTTAATGGGTATACTCCTATTTGAGGGGCTTTTTCGTTAGGGCGCTATCCTGATTTTTCACTGCTTCGAGTTCGGTGCGAAACTCGATTTTTAACCACTGTTCTTGTTCGGTTAGGGCGCTGTTAACTACGCCTTCTACTAATGCTATAAATAACGCGGGATCCATTTCCAACTGATTTTTGACTTTTCGTCGCTATCGTATTCAACTTTTATATCTCTATGAGTAAAATTCATGAGCAGTCGCCAAAAAGAAGACAAATCGTTTAGCGACTATCAAACATTAAATTTGCTAACTATTAATTCTCAGATAATTAACACAGAAACGCACTTAAGTAAATGATAATATAAAATGTTTATCAAAAGGCGCAACGCTCACTTTTGCGCTACCAAATTATTAAAAAAAAAATTAGTTGTAATATTTATTTGTTATTTTTTTGAAGTCGGTTTTGGTCTCACAGTCACTTTCATGTTTTTAGTGACGTGGGTTCTTATTTAAGTTGATTGCCAATTAGCCAATGAAGCCTATGCTGACGGTGATCCAATTGGATCTGGTTACGAAGATTAGGTTGGGAGAACAGCTGGTTTTCCTAAATTACTGGCCTTGTAGCTCAGTAATGCAAAGATTATAAAAATCAATTTCTACGGCCAATGCCGGAGCGATATATTTCTGAAGCGGTGCTTCGTATCAAGAACAATATAAAACTGACCTAAATAAAAGAATGAATATGAAACTAAAGCTAACGACATAGAGGGTTTGTGGTTAACAAGCCGACTCAGCATAATCATAATGATAGTGCAACGTTGCGACAGAAGCCAACGTCTGGCTGTTGAACGTTGCATGGATAATGCACGGGTCGCTTGATAAGTTTGATATGGGATTTGAAGGTACGAGAGAAATTATGCCTCTGTAAATGGCCATTACAATATGCGTAGTTTGTATGAGCTTAAGAAGAAGCGTATGGTTAGTGGTTTGAAATTTAAGTCTGCATGTCATGCGTAACAAATAAAATTTATATAGGTAAGGTGGCAACCTTCCCTACATATAATGAGGTGGCATCCTAGAGCGATTATCTATCGTTAAAGATGGTCGAGAGAGCAGTTCAGTTGTCAGCCGTCAGTAGCACAAGTAGCCGTAAAAAAACAGAAGAAACCAGACTAGATCCAAAGGATATAAATATAATTTGGTTATCAAAAACACACCTAATCAACAATCGTATAAAAACCACTTGAATGTTACAATATCTATAATCAATCGAATGTCTTGCATTTAATAAACTGTGTTAAACACAATCATTCTTACATGGGGGCTCAACCGTCGTACCACAGATAAAGAAGGTCGTTAACGCGTTCATTTACCAAGCCGAAAAAAACAAAGTCAACGTAAATTTCATACAAAGTCGCCGGTGCACCACACAGTTGCGAAAATATACTGTAGTGTATTCAGAAATATAATATAATACATAAGTCAACTTGTAGCACTATGTTGTAAGCATAAACAAATATAAAAGAACATATTCAAGCGCATGGCATAAATATAATCGTATATATGTATGCACATACGCATGCACATACACATATACAGTGCTGCGCACATAAGTAACATGATGTTATCTGAGCAGGCCAAGACAGCGTGAGACCGTTGCACATGGGTTTAACTTTAAATAAATTCATTTTGAGCATAAATGCAAAACAGCACTGACGTGCTCTTGTGTTATCAAATAGAACATATAAAACATACAGGCCGCATTTTACACATATTACGAAAATGTGACATTTTCAAGAAATGTGTTCAGTGGACAGAGACTAGTAAGAAACCAATTGAGGAGGGCTTCTATAGAAACCAATTTCTGAAAAGAACTTTTTGGAGTTCTTTTACGCAAATACTCTGAAATCCAGTTAAAGAGAATGACTGGGAAGCCGAGAAGGTACCAATTTATAAATCAATCATTTGCAGTTGAGATATAATGATTCTCTCAAAAGCTTCAGGTATAGCGGATAATTTGAAAATGACTCTATAGTTTTCGACATCGGATTTACTCCCTTTCTTATGGAGAGGAATAATATATGATACCTTCCAAATGGTCAGAAAAAGATAAAGTGTTTACCGACAATTCAAAATGTTTAAAAAACAGCTTTACATAGTGCTGCAGCACAGTACCTGAGCACACAAACAGGAACACCATCAAGGACCGGTGAGTAAACCGGCTTGATAGTGATAAGGTCGCTGAGAAGCGAACTTTCCGTAATAATGTAATTTAAGATGCAGTTTGACCTCTGTAACTGATTAGTATAAGTCCGATTTTTATTATACCTAGAGGAGGAGTAGGTAGTTTGAAAGAAGTTTGGGAACAGATCGGCTATGCCTGGATCAGTACTCGTGCTCTCAACTGCAAGCTAAACCGAAGAAGGAAAATAGATGTCTTTCGTTTAGAATTGAAACTTGGAGGCGACAACGGCGAAGGTATTCCCTACGTCGGAAGGAATTTTGAGTAGAATAATTGAATACAACCAGGGAGGACGCAGACATAAAAAAAAGTACAATGTATCATAAAATAGTTTTATAGCAACATCAATGTCTGCACAATTGTACAGTTGCGACCAGTCGACTTGCAGAATAAGATCATTCAGCTTATGAAAATTCCAATTCCTTGATAGGGACTCGGTCTGGTAGATCAATGACCATATCCAAAGTTGGATGAATAGTGTCTTCGGGAAGCGTAAGCGAAATAATCCTGTGCACAACGCTATCAAACGAATCCAACACGAAAATTAGATAAAGAGAATCTGTTTCTTTAATTGCGCACACAGATTAACCGCCGTAAGGACATTTCAGTACACCATCCATAAATTCCTTTGAAGAGGACTGCAACTAGGCGTTTAAAGTCCCCAAGAACTACTAAAAGGTCCCTATCAGAAAGTAGGAAATGATAGATTTAATAGAATTAAGATGGGTTTGATAAATGGACAAGTTAGATAGAGGGGGTATATATGAACACTAAATAAAGATAGAAAAACTTCCAAGTACAACTCTTACAGCCACCAATTCAATCTCTGAAATGCAAAGTTCAATGCGTTCCGACGAAAGAGCAGACTCGACAGCTATGAGTACTCCTCCTCCGATACGGGAAGCTCGATCCCATCTCTGAGTGGTGTATTTGGATCCTGATTTTTCACTGCTTCGAGTTCGGTGCGAAACTCGATTTTTAACCACTGTTCTTGTTCGGTTAGGGCTCTGTTAACTACGCCTTCTACTAATGCTATAAATAACGCGGGATCCATTTCCAACTGATTCTTGACTTTCGTCGCTATCGTATTCAACTTTTATATCTCTATGAGTAAAATTCATGAGCAGTCACCAAAAAGAAGACAAATCGTTCAGCGACTATCAAACATTAAATTTGCTAACTATTAATTCTCAGATAATTAACACAGAAACGCACTTAAGTAAATGATAATATAAAATGTTTATCAAAAGGCGCAACGCTCACTTTTGCGCTGCCAAATTATTAAAAAAAAATTAGTTGTAATATTTATTTGTTATTTTTTTTGAAGTCGGTTTTGGTCTCACAGTCACTTTCATGTTTTTAGTGACGTGGGTTCTTATTTAAGTTGATTGCCAATTAGCCAATGAAGCCTATGCTGACGGTGATCCAATTGGATCTGGTTACGAAGATTAGGTTGGGAGAACAGCTGGTTTTCCTAAATTACTGGCCTTGTAGCTCAGTAATGCAAAGATTATAAAAATCAATTTCTACGGCCAATGCCGAAGCGATATATTTCTGAAGCGGTGCTTCGTATCAAGAACAATATAAAACTGACCTAAATAAAAGAATGAATATGAAACTAAAGCTAACGACATAGAGGGTTTGTGGTTAACAAGCCGACTCAGCATAATCATAATGATAGTGCAACGTTGCGACAGAAGCCAACGTCTGGCTGTTGAACGTTGCATGGATAATGCACGGGTCGCTTGATAAGTTTGATATGGGATTTGAAGGTACGAGAGAAATTATGCCTCTGTAATGGAATGAGGAACTGATAAAATTGTACGAGCGCTATGGCCATTACAATATGCGTAGTTTGTATGAGCTTAAGAAGAAGCGTATGGATTAGTGGTTTGAAATTTAAGTCTGCATGTCATGCGTAACAAATAAAATTTATATAGGTAAGGTGGCAACCTTCCCTACATATAATGAGGTGGCATCCTAGAGCGATTATCTATCGTTAAAGATGGTCGAGAGAGCAGTTCAGTTGTCAGCCGTCAGTATGCACAAGTAGCCGTAAAAAAACAGAAGAAACCAGACTAGATCCAAAGGATATAAATATAATTTGGTTATCAAAAACACACCTAATCAACAATCGTATAAAAACCACTTGAATGTTACAATATCTATAATCAATCGAATGTCTTGCATTTAATAAACTGTGTTAAACACAATCATTCTTACATGGGGGCTCAACCGTCGTACCACAGATAAAGAAGATCGTTAACGCGTTCATTTACCAAGCCGAAAAAACAAAGTCAACGTAAATTTCATACAAAAGTCGCCGGTGCACCACACAGTTGCGAAAATATACTGTAGATGTATTCAGAAATATAATATAATACATAAGTCAACTTGTAGCACTATGTTGTAAGCACTAAACAAATATAAAAGAACATATTCAAGCGCATAGCATAAATATAATCGTATATATGTATGCACATACGCATGCACATACACATATACAGTGCTGCGCACATAAGTAACATGATGTTATCTGAGCAGGCCAAGACAGCGTGAGACCGTTGCACATGGGTTTAACTTTAAATAAATTCATTTTGAACATAAATGCAAAACAGCACTGACGTGCTCTTGTGTTATCAAATAGAACATATAAAACATACAGGCCGCATTTTACACATATTACGAAAATGTGACATTTTCTAAGAAATGTGTTCAGTGGACAGAGACTATAAGAAACCAATTGAGGGAGGGCTTCTATAGAAACCAATTTCTGAAAAGAACTTTTTGGGTTCTTTTACGCAAATACTCTGAAATCCAGTTAAAGAGAATGACTGGGAAGCCGAGAAGGCATAATTTATAAATCAATCATTTGCAGTTGAGATATAATGATTCTCTCAAAAGCTTCAGGTATAGCGGATAATTTGAAAATGACTCTATAGTTTTCGACATCGGATTTACTCCCTTTCTTATGGAGAGGAATAATATATGATACCTTCCAAATGGTCGAAAAAGATAAAGTGTTTACCGACAATTCAAAATGTTTAAAAACAGCTTTACATAGTGCTGCAGCACAGTACCTGAGCACACAAACAGGAACACCATCAAGGACCGGTGAGTAAACCGGCTTGATAGTGATAAGGTCGCTGAGAAGCGAACTTTCCGTAATAATGTAATTTAAGATGCAGTTTGACCCTCTATAACTGAGTTGAGTATAAGTCTGATTTTTATTATACCTAGAGGAGGAGTGGTAGTTTGAAAAAAGTTTGGGAACAGATCGAGCTACTGCCTGGATCAGTACTCGCGCTCTCAACTGCAAGCTAAACCGAAGAAGGAAAATAGATGTCTTTCGTTTAGAATTGAAACTTGGAGGCGACAACGGCGAAGGTATTCCCTACGTCGGAAGGAATTTTGAGTGAAGAATAATTGAATACAACCAGGGAGGACGCAGACATAAAAAAAAAATTACAATGTATCATAAAATAGTTTTATAGCAACATCAATGTCTGCACAATTGTACAGTTGCGACCAGTCGACTTGCAGAATAAGATCATTCAGCTTATGAAAATTTCAATTCATGATTAGGGACTCGGTCTGGTAGATCAATGACCATATCCAAAGTTGGATGAATAGTGTCTTCGGGAAGCGTAAGCGAAATAATCCTGTGCTACCATGCTATCAAACGAATCCAACACGAAAATTAGATAAAGAGAATCTTTTTCTTTAATTGCGCACAGATTAACCTGCCGTAAGGACATTTCAAGTACACCATCCATAAATTCCTTTGAAGAGGACTGCAACTAGGCGTTTAAAGTCCCCAAGAACTACTAAAAGGTCCCTATCAGAAAGTAGGAAATGATAGATTTAATAGCATTAAGATGGGTTTGATAAATGGACCAGATTAGATAGAGGGGGTATATATGAACACTAAATAAAAGATAGAAAAACTTCCAAGTACAACTTTTACAGCCACAATTCAATCTCTGAAATGCAAAGTTCAATGCGTTCCGACGAAAGAGCAGACTCGACAGCTCTGAGTACTCCTCCTCCGATACGGGAAGCTCGATCCCATCTCTGAGTGAAGTGTGTACTGGAAATAAAAATTGAAGAAGTCTGTGATGTCCGGCTTCATCTAGGACTCAGTAAAAGCGATTTGAAAATTAAAAGCAATAGAATCTAAACAGGTTAATGAGTTAAGATTTAAGACCTCCTAACATTCTGGTAGGCAAGCTCGAAATAAGAATTTAGTTTTTTGCGCCACTAAAAACAGGTAGTAATCAAAAAGGAGTCAGATTTTTCTTTTACTATTAAGTGTATCCGGCCAAAACTCTTTACAACAAATTTAAGTAAATCATTTCTGGCGGAACACGTTTTTAAAGAATGCAATATCCCTTTCATAGGCGAACTTTAATTTCTCCACCGTAATACCTGGGGCTTGAATTTTTGTCTGTATAAAGGCTTTAACATCATCTGATGAGAAGTGAGGGGGCACCCCTAGAAGCAAGAATATATCTTTTCGGTGGAACACCCAATAGAAGCTTAGGTGTCACAGGTAGGACAGTGGGAACACTATTGGCTGTGGTACCTAAAACAGCCGGTATTCGGACGACGAGCCTTCTAGCGGATTCTGTAAATTTAATTGTTAGATGTCGCTTCCCTACGGAACTTCTAGGAAACGAAAATTCGAATGGTTTGTCTCGTTCCGATGTCACACATTTCAGGACAGAACCAGTATCCACAGCAGATCTCACAGCTACCGCAGTTACAAACGAGATGGGATGATCGGTGTAGTAGGCTGCTGAACTGCAGTCGGAGGCTGAAGGGTATAAGGGGTTTTTTAAAGCAGACAATTTTATGGTCTATTATTATGGGTCTCTACTGTAATAACACAGCAAATGTGAAAAAAGGTATTTAGATTACTATCTTATAGAACACCAACAAGCGGCAGATAGTAGATAAAGATCAAAGCGCAAGTTGAAAAAAGGTGAGAGAAACGCGAGAATGCGAGAAGTAGTCTATTTATAGATTGCTTGCTTGCTCACGAAATCTTGCACACCAAGAGAGGCGATGTGCAGTTAAAAATAAACTACATACAACAATAAGAGCTTACCCACAGAGCTAATAGAGCAAGCTTTCGAAGAAATGCACAAGAACGCAAATTTAAAAGTAAAAATATTGATATGATAAAATACACAGGCCAAAAGCGGGCACTCGCGATATTATAAAAAAAGAACACGACAATAATCGGGCTGCTACACAAAAAAAAATTTTTTAATAGGTATACTCCTATTTGAGGGGCTTATTTCGTTAGGGCGCTATCCTGATTTTCCTGCTTCGAGTTCCGTGCGAAACTCGATTTTTAACCACTGTTCTTGTTCGGTTAGGGTGCTGTTAACTACGCCTTCTACTAATGCTATAAATAACGCGCATCCATTTCCAACTGATTCTTGACTTTGGTCGCTATCGTAGTCAACTTTTATATCTCTATGAGTAAAATTCATGAGCAGTCGCCAAAGAGAAGACAAATCGTTCAGCGACTATCAAACATTAAATTTGCTAACTATTAATTCTCAGATAATTAACACTGAAACGCACTTAAGTAAATGATAATATAAAATGTTTATCAAAAAGGCGCAACGTTCACTTTTGCGCTGCCAAATTATTTTAAAAAAAATTAGTTGTAATATTTATTTGTTATTTTTTTGAAGTCGGTTTTGGTCTCACAGTCACTTTCATGTTTTTAGTGACGTGGGTTCTTATTTAAGTTGAGCGCCAATTAGCCAATATCGTCAATGAAGCCCATGCTGGCGGTGATCCAATTGGATATGGTTACGAAGATTAGGTTGGAGAGAACAGCTGGTTTTCCTAAATTATTTGGCGCTTGTAGCTCAGTAATGCAAAGATTATAAAAATCAATTTCTACGGCCAATGCCGGAGCGATATATTTCTGAAGCGGTGCTTCGTATCAAGAACAATATAAAACTGACCTAAATAAAAGAATGAATATGAAACTAAAGCTAACGACATAGAGGTTTGGCAGGTTAACAAGCCGACTCAGCATAATCATAATGATAGTGCAACGTTGCGACAGAAGCCAACGTCTGGCTGTTGAACGTTGCATGGATAATGCACGGGTCATTGGATAAGTTCGTGCGAAGGCAGTTAACTTATCTATGGGGTTTGAAGGTACAAGAGAAATTATGCCTCTGTAAATGGAATGAGGAACTGATAAAATTGTACGAGCGCTATGGGCCATTACAATATGCGTAGTTTGTATGAGCTTTAGAAGAAGCGTATGGTTAGTGGTTTGAAATTTAAGTCTGCATGTCATGCGTAACAAATAAAATTTATATAGGTAAGGCGGCAACCTTCCCTACATATAATGAGGTGGCATCCTAGAGCGATTATCTATCGTTAACGATGGTCGAGAAGGAGCAGTTCAGTTGTCAGCCGTCAGTAGCACAAGTAGCCGTAATAAAACAGAAGAAACCAGACTAGATCCAAAGGATATAAATATAATTTGGTCATCAAAAACACACCTAATCAACAATCGTACAAAAACCACTTGAATGTTACAATATCTATAATCAATCGAATGTCTTGCATTTAATAAACTGTAGTAAAACACAATCATTCTTACATGGGGGCTTAGCCGTCGTACCGATAAAGAAGGGTCGTTAACGCGTTCATTTACCAAGCCGAAAAAAACAAAGTCAGCGTAAATTTCATACAAAAGTCGCTCGGTGCACCACACAGTTGCGAAAATATACTGTAGTGTATTCAGAAATATAATATAATACATAACTCAACTTGTAGCACTATGTTGTAAGCATAAACAAATATAAAAGAACATATTCAAGCGCATAGCATAAATATAATCGTATATATGTATGCACATATGCATGCATATACACATATACAGTGCTGCGCATAAGTAACATGATGTTATCTGAGCAGGCCAGAGACAGCGTGAGACCGTTGCACATAGGGTTTAACTTTAAATAAATTCATTCTGAACATAAATGCAAAACAGCACTGACGTGCTCTTGTGTTATCAAATAGAACATATAAAACATACAGGCCGCATTTTACACATATTACAAAAATGTGACATTTTCAAGAAATGTGTTCAGTGGACAGAGACTATAAGAAAAGGAGGGCTTCTATAGAAACCAATTTCTGAAAAGAACTTTTTGGGTTCTTTTACGCAAATACTCTGAAATCCACTTAAAGAGAATGACTGGGAAGCCGAGAAAGGCATAATTTATAAATCAATAATTTTGCAGTTGAGATATAATGATTCTGTCAAAAGCATTAGGTATAGCGGATAATTTGAAAATGACTCTATAGTTTTCGACATCGGATTTACTCCTTTCTTATGGAGAAGAATAATATATGATACCTTCCAAATGGTTGAAAAAGATAAAGTGTTTACCGACAATTCAAAATGTTTAAAAACAGCTTTACATAGTGCTGCAGCACAGTACCTGAGACACACAAACAGGAACACCATCAAGGCCCGGTGAGTAAACCGGCTTGATAGTGATAAGGTCGCTGAGAAGCGAACTTTTCGTAATAATGTAATTTAAGATGCAGTTTGACCTCTGTAACTGATTAGTATAAGTCTGATTTTTATTATACCTAGAGGAGGGGAGTAGGTAGTTTGAAAAAAGTTTGGGAACAGATCGGCTATGCCTGGATCAGTACTCGCCTCTCAACTTTGCAAGCTAAACCGAAGAAGGAAAATAGATGTCTTTCGTTTAGAATTGAAACTACGTCGGAAGGAATTTTGAGTAGAAAAATTGAATACAACCAGGGAGGCCTATAAAGCCTCGCCGGGGTGATCACGAGGAACGCAGACATCAAAAAACGAGTACAATGTATCATAAAATAGTTTTATAGCAACATCAATGTCTGCACAATTGTACAGTTGCGACCAGTCGACTTGCAGAATAAGATCATTCAGCTTATGAAAATTCCAATTCCTTGATAGGGACTCGGTCTGGTAGATCAATGACCATATCCAAAGTTGGATGAATAGTGTCTTCGGGAAGCGTAAGCGAAATAATCCTGTGCACAACGCTATCAAACGAATCCAACACGAAAATTAGATCAAGAGAATCTGTTTCTTTAATTGCGCACACGATTAACCTGCCATAAGGACATTTCATGTAGACCATAAATAAATTCGTTTGAACAGGACTGCAACTGGGCGATTAAAGTCCCCAAGAACTACTATCAGAAAGTAGGAGGAGATATATTTAATAGCATTAAGATGGGTTTGATAAATGGACAAGTTAAGATAGAGGGGGTATATATGAACACTAAATAAAGATAGAAAAACTTCTAAGTACAACTTTTACAGCCACTAATTCAATCTCTGAGATGCAAAGTTCAATGTGTTCCGACGAAAAAGCAGACTCGACAGCTATGAGTACTCCTCCTCCGATACGGGAAGCTCGATCGCATCTCTGAGTGGTGTATTTGGAGGTAAAAATTGAAGAGTCCTGTGATGTCGGCTTCATCCAGGACTCAGTAAAAGCGATAATTTGAAAATTAAAAGCAATAGAATCTAAACAGGTTAACGAGTTAAGATTTAAGACCTCTAACATTCTGGTAGGCAAGCTCGAAATAAGAATTTAGTTTTTTTTGCGCCACTAGAAACAGGTAGTAATCAAATAGGAGTCAGATTTTTCTTTTACTATTAAGTTGATCTGGCCAAAACTCTTTTCAACAAATTTTAGTAAATATTTCTGGCGGAAAACGTTTTTAAAGGATGCAATATCCTTTTCATAGGCGACTTTAATTTCTCCGTAATACCTAGGGCTTGAATTTTTGCCTGTATAAAGGCTTTAACATCATCTGATGAGAAGTGAGGGGCAAGCCTAGAAGCAAGAATATGTTTTTTCGGTGGAACGCCCAATAGAAGCTTAGGCGCCACAGGTAGGACAGTGGGAACACTATTAGCTGTGGTACCTAAAACAGCCGGTATTCGGGCGAAGAGCCTTCTAGCGGCTTCTGTAAATTTGATTGTTGATATCGCCACTTTCGGATCTTCTACGAAACGAATTCGAATGGTTTGTCTCGTTCCGATGTCACACATTTCAGGACAGAACCAGTATCCACAGCAGATCTCACAGCTACCGCAGTTACAAACGAGATGAGATGATCGGTGTAGTAGGCTGCTGAACTGCAGTCGGAGGCTGAAGGGGGTATTAGGGGTTTTTTTAATGCAGACAATTTGATGGTCTATTGTTATGGGTCTCTACTGCAATAACACAGCCAAATGTTAAAAGAGAGAGTATTTAGATTACTATCTTATAGAACACCAACAAGCGGCAGATAGTAGATAAAGATCAAAGCGCAGGTTGAAAAAGGTGAGAGAGCGCGAGGTGCGAGAGAGTAGTCTATTTATAGATTGCTTGCTTGCTCACGAAATCTTGCACACCAAGAGAGGCGATGTGCAGTTAAAAATAAATTACAAACAACAATAAGATCCCTCCCACAGAGCTGATAGCGCAAGCGCACGAAGAAATGCACAAGAACGCAAATTTAAAAGTAAAAATATTGATATGATAAAATACACAGGCCAAAAGCGGGCACTCGCGATATTATAAAAAAGGAACCAACAATGATCGGGCTGCTGCACAAAAAAAATTTTTTTAATGGGTATACTCCTATTTGAGGGGCTTTTTCGTTAGGGCGCTATCCTGATTTTTCACTGCTTCGAGTTCGGTGCGAAACTCGATTTTTAACCACTGTTCTTGTTCGGTTAGGGCGCTGTTAGCTACGCCTTCTACTAATGCTATAAATAACGCGGGATCCATTTTCAACTGATTCTTGACTTTGCGTCGCTATCGTATTCAACTTTTATATCTCTATGAGTAAATTCATGAGCAGTCGCCAAAAAGAAGACAAATCGTTCAGCGACTATCAAACATTAAATTTGCTAACTATTAATTCTCAGATAATTAACACAGAAACGCACTTAAGTAAATGATAATATAAAATGTTTATCAAAAAGGCGCAACGCTCACTTTTGCGCTGCCAAATTATTAAAAAAATTAGTTGTAATATTTATTTGTTATTTTTTTGAAGTCGGTTTTGGTCTCACAGTCACTTTCATGTTTTTAGTGACGTGGGTTCTTATTTAAGTTGATTGCCAATTAGCCAATGAAGCCTATGCTGACGGTGATCCAATTGGATCTGGTTACGAAGATTAGGTTGGGAGAACAGCTGGTTTTCCTAAATTACTGGCCTTGTAGCTCAGTAATGCAAAGATTATAAAAATCAATTTCTACGGCCAATGCCGGAGCGATATATTTCTGAAGCGGTGCTTCGTATCAAGAACAATATAAAACTGACCTAAATAAAAGAATGAATATGAAACTAAAGCTAACGACATAGAGGGTTTGTGGTTAACAAGCCGACTCAGCATAATCATAATGATAGTGCAACGTTGCGACAGAAGCCAACGTCTGGCTGTTGAACGTTGCATGGATAATGCACGGGTCGCTTGATAAGTTCGTGCGAAGGCAGTTAACTTATATATGGGATTTGAAGGTACAAGAGAAATTATGCCTCTGTAAATGGAATGAGGAACTGATAAAATTGTACGAGCGCTATGGCCATTACAATATGCGTAGTTTGTATGAGCTTAAGAAGAAGCGTATGGTTAGTGGTTTGAAATTTAAGTCTGCATGTCATGCGTACCAAATAAAATTTATATAGGTAAGGCGGCAACCTTCCCTACATATAATGAGGTGGCATCCTAGAGCGATTATCTATCGTTAACGATGGTCGAGAGAGCAGTTCAGTTGTCAGCCGTCAGTAGCACAAGTAGCCGTAATAAAACAGAAGAAACCAGACTAGATCCAAAGGATATAAATATAATCATCAAAAACACACCTAATCAACAATCGTATAAAAACCACTTGAATGTTACAATATCTATAATCAATCGAATGTCTTGCATTTAATAAACTGTGTTAAACACAATAATTCTTACATGGGGCTCAACCGTCGTACCACAGATAAAGAAGGTCGTTAACGCGTTCATTTACCAAGCCGAAAAAAACAACGTCAACGTAAATTTCATACAAAAGTCGCCGGTGCACCACACAGTTGCGAAAATATACTGTAGTGTATTCAGAAATATAATATAATACATAACTCAACTTGTAGCACTATGTTGTAAGCATAAACAAATATAAAAGAACATATTCAAGCGCATAGCATAAATATAATCGTATATATGTATGCACATATGCATGCACATACACATATACAGTGCTGCGCACATAAGTAACATGATGTTATCTGAGCAGGCCAAGACAGCGTGAGACCGTTGCACATGGGTTTAACTTTAAATAAATTCATTCTGAACATAAATGCAAAACAGCACTGACGTGCTCTTGTGTTATCAAATAGAACATATAAAACATACAGGCCGCATTTTACACATATTACGAAAATGTGACATTTTCAAGAAATGTGTTCAGTGGACAGAGACTATAAGAAACCAATTGAGGAGGGCTTCTATAGAAACCAATTTCTGAAAAGAACTTTTTGGGTTCTTTTACGCAAATACTCTGAAATCCACTTAAAGAGAATGACTGGGAAGCCGAGAAGGCATAATTTATAAATCAATAATTTGCAGTTGAGATATAATGATTCTCTCAAAAGCATTAGGTATAGCGGATAATTTGAAAATGACTCTATAGTTTTCGACATCGGATTTACTCCCTTTCTTATGGAGAAGAATAATATATGATACCTTCCAAATGGTTGAAAAAGATAAAGTGTTTACCGACAATTCAAAATGTTTTAAAACAGCTTTACATAGTGCTGCAGCACAGTACCTGAGCACACAAACAGGAACACCATCAAGGCCCGGTGAGTAAACCGGCTTGATAGTGATAAGGTCGCTGAGAAGCGAACTTTTCGTAATAATGTAATTTAAGATGCAGTTTGACCTCTGCAACTGATTAGTATAAGTCTGATTTTTATTATACCTAGAGGAGGAGTAGGTAGTTTGAAAAAAGTTTGGGAACAGATCGGCTATGCCTGGAGCAGTACTCGCGCTCTCAACTGCAAGCTAAACCGAAGAAGGAAAATAGATGTCTTTCGTTTAGAATTGAAACTACGTAGGAAGGAATTTTGAGTAGAAAAATTGAATACAACCAGGGAGGCCTATAAAGCCTCGCCGGGGTGATCACGAGGAACGCAGACATCAAAAAACGAGTACAATGTATCATAAAATAGTTTTATAGCAACATTAATGTCTGCACAATTGTACAGATTGCGACCAGTCGACTTGCAGAATAAGATCATTCAGCTTATGAAAATTCCAATTCCTTGATAGGGACTCGGTCTGGTAGATCAATGACCATATCCAAAGTTGGATGAATAGTGTCTTCGGGAAGCGTAAGCGAAATAATCCTGTGCACAACGCTATCAAACGAATCCAACACGAAAATTAGATAAAGAGAATCTGTTTCTTTAATTGCGCACACGATTAACCTGCCGTAAGGACATTTCATGTAGACCATCAATAAATTCGTTTGAACAGGACTGCAACTGGGCGATTAAAGTCCCCAAGAACTACTATCAGAAAGTAGGGAGGAGATATATTTAATAGCATTAAGATGGGTTTGATAAATGGACAAGTTAGATAGAGGGGGTATATATGAACACTAAATAAAGATAGAAAAACTTCCAAGTACAACTTTTACAGCCACTAATTCAATCTCTGAGATGCAAAGTTCAATGTTTTCCGACGAAAGAGCAGACTCGACAGCTATGAGTACTCCTCCTCCGATACGGGAAGCTCGATCTCTGAGTGGTGTATTTGGAGGTAAAAATTGAAGAGTCTGTGATGTCCGGCTTCATCCAGGACTCAGTAAAAGCGATAATTTGAAAATTAAAAGCAATAGAATCTAAACAGGTTAACGAGTTAAGATTTAAGACCTCTAACATTCTGGTAGGCAAGCTCGAAATAAGAATTTAGTTTTTTGCGCCACTAGAAACAGGTAGTAATCAAATAGGAGTCAGATTTTTCTTTTACTATTAAGTGATCTGGCCAAAACTCTGTTCAACAAATTTAAGTAAATATTTCTGGCGCAAAACGTTTTTTAAAGGATGCAATATCCTTTTCATAGACGAACTTTAATTTCTCCGTAATACCTAGGGCTTGAATTTTTGCCTGTATAAAGGCTTTAACATCATCTGATGAGAAGTGAGGGGCAAGCCTAGAAGCAAGAATATGTTTTTTCGGTGGAACGCCCAATAGAAGCTTAGGCGCCACAGGTAGGACAGTGGAAACACTATTAGCTGTGGTACCTAAAACAGCCGGTATTCCGGACGACGAGCCTTCTAACGGCTTCTGTAAATTTAATTGTTGATGTCGCCCTTTCGGAACTTCTACGAAACGAATTCGAATGGTTTGTCTCGTTCCGATGTCACACATTTCAGGACAGAACCAGTATCCACAGCAGATCTCACAGCTACCGCAGTTACAAACGAGATGAGATGATCGGTGTAGTAGGCTGCTGAACTGCAGTCGGAGGCTGAAGGGTATTAGGGGTTTTTTAATGCAGACAATTTGATGGTCTATTGTTATGGGTCTCTACTGCAATAACACAGCCAAATGTTAAAAGAGAGGTATTTAGATTACTATCTTATAGAACACCAAAAAGCGGCAGATAGTAGATAAAGATCAAAGCGCAAGTTGAAAAAAAGGTGAGAGAGCGCGAGAGTGCGAGAGAGTAGTCTATTTATAGATTGCTTGCTTGCTCACGAAATCTTGCACACCAAGAGATCGCCTCTCTGTTAAAAATGCAGTTAAAAATAAACTACAAACAACAATAAGAGCCCTCCCACAGAGCTAATAGCGCAAGCGCACGAAGAAATGCACAAGAACGCAAATTTAAAAGTAACAATATTTATATAATAAAATGCATAGGCCAATAGCGTGCACTCGCGATATTATAAAAAAGAAACCGACAATGATCGGGCTGCTGCACAAACAAAATTTTTTTAATGGGTATACTCCTATTTGAGGGGCTTATTTCTTTAGGGCGCTATCCTGATTTTTCACTGCTTCGAGTTCCGTGCGAAACTCGATTTTTAACCACTGTTCATGTTCGGTTAGGGCGCTGTTAACTACGCCTTCTACTAATGCTATAAATAACGCGGGATCCATTTTCAACTGATTCTTGACTTTCGTCGCTATCGTATTCAACTTTTATATCTCTATGAGTAAAATTCATGAGCAGTCGCCAAAAAGAAGACAAATCGTTCAGCGACTATCAAACATTAAATTTGCTAACTATTAATTCTCAGATAATTAACACAGAAACGCACTTAAGTAAATGATAATATAAAATGTTTATCAAAAGGCGCAACGTTCACTTTTGCGCTGCCAAATTATTTTAAAAAAAAATTAGTTGTAATATTTATTTGTTATTTTTTTGAAGTCGGTTTTGGTCTCACAGTCACTTTCATGTTTTTAGTGACGTGGGTTCTTATTTAAGTTGAGCGCCAATTAGCCAATATCGTCAATGAAGCCTATGCTGACGGTGATCCAATTGGATCTGGTTACGAAGATTAGGTTGGGAGAACAGCTGGTTTTCCTAAATTACTGGCCTTGTAGCTCAGTAATGCAAAGATTATAATAATCAATTTCTACGGCCAATGCCGGAGCGATATATTTCTGAAGCGGTGCTTCGTATCAAGAACAATATAAAATTGACCTAACTAAAAGAATGAATATGAAACTAAAGCTAACGACATAGAGGGTTTGTGGTTAACAAGCTGACTCAGCATAATCATAATGATAGTGCAACGTTGCGACTGAAGCCAACGTCTGGCTGTTGAACGTTGCATGGATAATGCACGGGTCGCTTGATAAGTTCGTGCGAAGGTACAAGAGAAATTATGCCTCTGTAAATGGAATGAGGAACTGATAAAATTGTACGAGCGCTATGGCCATTACAATATGCGTAGTTTGTATGAGCTTAAGAAGAAGCGTATGGTTAGTGGTTTGAAATTTAAGTCTGCATGTCATGCGTAACAAATAAAATTTATATAGGTAAGGTGGCAACCTTTCCTACATATAATGAGGTGGCATCCTGGAGCGATTATCTATCGTTAACGATGGTCGAGAGAGCAGTTCAGTTGTCAGCCGTCAGTAGCACAAGTAGCCGTAATAAAACAGAAGAAACCAGACTAGATCCAAAGGATATAAATATAATTTGGTCATCAAAAACACACCTAATCAACAATCGTACAAAAACCACTTGAATGTTGCAATATCTATAATCAATCGAATGTCTTGCATTTAATAAACTGTGTTAAACACAATCATTCTTACATGGGGCTCAACCGTCGTACCACAGATAAAAAAAGTCGTTAACGCGTTCATTTACCAAGCCGAAAAAAACAAAGTCAACGTTAATTTCATACAAAAGTCGACGGTGCACCACACAGTTGCGAAAATATACTGTAGTGTATTCAGAAATATAATATAAAACATAACTCAACTTGTAACACTATGTTGTAAGCATAAACAAATATAAAAGAACATACTCAAGCGCATAGCATAAATATAATCGTATATATGTATGCACATACGCATGCACATACACATATACAGTGCTGCGTACATAAGTAACATGATGTTATCTGAGCAGGCCAAGACAGCGTGAGACCGTTGCACATGGGTTTAACTTTAAATAAATTCATTCTGAACATAAATGCAAAACAGCACTGACGTACTCTTGTGTTATAAAATAGAACATATAAAACATACAGGCCGCATTTTACACATATTACGAAAATGTGACATTTTCAAGAAATGTGTTCAGTGGACAGAGACTATAAGAAACCAATTGAGGAGGGCTTCTATAGAAACTAATTTCTGAAAAGAATACTCTGAAATCCAGTTAAAGAGAATGACTGGGAAGCCGAGAAGGCATAATTTATAAATCAATCATTTGCAGTTGAGATATAATGATTCTCTCAAAAGCTTTAGGTATAGCGGATAACACCGACGGCTGCGGACATCATCCAACAGCAGAAAATAACAATCATAATTACAGCCTAAGAGCAAATAGTTTTTGCGCGCTCTTTGTAAGCTGCTGCCCACTCTCCTTCTGCATTGCTTTGCTTTGCATTGCTGCCCTTCGCTCTAACCGGCGAGCGTCTTATTGGAGTTTCGTTTCGTTTCGCTATACATATTGTCATAGTTTTTAGTCTTTCGTTTGATCGCAACCTACGCACAACTAATTCGAGTTGGCTGCCAAGCAACAATATAAAACTTATAAATTCTAATAAGTGCCCTGCGCGGCAAATAAATCCATTTGAAAACTAATCTAAGTGTTTGAATTTCGCTGCACAAGCAGTTAGAATTAATTGGTTGCCAAATAGCTTGCAACTACACATTTTGGTGACCCCGACGTGATTTCTTTCATTACTTCTATTTTTTCTTGTACTTCGTTCTTGTCGTGTCAACGGACAGTTTATCAGTTCGGGCACAGCGGTGTGGTGAGCCGTTTGCTTGCGCAACTGCATACAGTTGGTTGTTATACATAAACGCCGTAGCAAATCCCCGTTAATCGTTGCGCGCTATAACCCGCTATCTACGCTATCTCGCTCGAACGAACACTTGTGCGATCAGACTTGTATTGTAGTTCGGCTGTGTGAACCTTGTTGTGCGCTACATTCATAATGTTTGATGAAGGTGCAAGTGAAAATGGAAATGTTGAGGCGACATCAGCTAGTCAAGTGGCGGTTGGAACCCAGGCTGCTGTTTTTTAAATAAAGATCAAGAATTTAAGTGATCGACTCAATAGATTGTCCTCGGAACTTGATCCCGCTCGATGTTGATGACTACGAGCTGCAAGATTACATAAGCATGGCATCTGACTTGCAGGCGAAATTTGAGACAGTCTGTGATGGCTTGTTGGAGGTGGATCATGCCAGCGTTGAGGAGGATCTTCAGACAAGTTTTGAGTCAACTATTAGGCAGCTACGGCTGTCCCTTCAACGCGAGCGCGGAAATCGAAGCAAGGTTCAGCAGATTCCGCATTGTTCCACCTTCAATTCAGCCGCAGCCGATGACTCGCGTTCTACCTTTGTTGTTCCAAACCACTCTTGATTGCCTCAACTTAAATTGCCGGAGTTCAGTGGAGGCTACACAGAATGGGCCGATTTCTCGAACCTGTTCACCACGGTCATTGACAAGGATCCGTATTTGACCAACATTGAAAAACCAGCATCTACGGTCATGCCTTAAAGGAACAGCGCTGGATACAATTCGCTCATTGGAAATTTCAAACGCTATTTATGCTGCCGCTTTAGAACTGCTTGATAAGCGTTTTAATAACAAGCGTCTTATTTTTCAGGCACACATCGCTGAAATTTTGGGTTTGAGAAAGGTGGACAAGGGCGCGACTGCACAGCTGCGCGAATTTTCAGATAAGCTCAACTCTCATCTACGTGTTTTAAAATCGATGGACACTGTGGAACAGATCGCCGGTTGCGTTATAGTACATACGTTGCTGCAAAAACTAGATAGCGTCACGCAGGCTAGCTGGAAGGATGATGCGCCGTTGGACGTCATACCATCATGCGAGCGGTTTACAACCTTCATAGAGAGGCGTTGCCAGAGGCTGGAAAATGCGGATCACGCTACGGCAATGTACACGCCTAGCTCCCAGGTGGGCCAGAACAACAGTAGTAGAAGAACGTTTGTAGTGACTAGGAATGGAACGAGTGCTTGTGTGTTTTGTGAAGTCGCAGGCCACTCTATTTATAAATGTTTGCAATTCGCAAATTTATCGCCCTTGCTGCGCCTTCACGAAGCCAAGCGGCTTGCGTTGTGCCTAAACTGCCTGCAAAGGGGACATCAGCTGAGAGTCTGCGGCTCCAGCGCTTGCAGAGTTTGTGGAAGCAAACATCATAGCTTGTTGCATCTTGGCAACACAAGCAGTCACATCGCTGCTTCTAGCCCAAACAATGCTCAAGATACCGAAACTTATTCGTCATCCCAAAACACCTTGGCGGCACTTTTATCTTCGCCTCTCACTACCGCCCAGCATCTCAAGCACGATGTTGTCCTGCTTGCCACTGCCGTCATCAACGTGAAAAATCGCTCTGGCTCCTTTGTGCCCTGCCGTGGGTTGCTCGACTCTGGGTCGCAGTTGCACATCATCACCTCTCGTCTTGCTCATCAGCTCCAGCTGCGCAAATTCAAGTTAACAGCAATCGTCTCTGGCATTGGAGATGCAGCATTTGCGTCCGATGGTTTTTCGGTCAACATCAATGTCAAATCTCGAGTGTCGGAGTACTCCACATGCATCCCGGCCTTGATTGCACCATCCATCACCGATAATCAGCCTGGCTTCACTCTTGACCCTGCATCATGGAACATTCCATCAAATAAACAACTAGCTGATCCTGAATTCTTTAAATCTCAGCAAATCGACATGTTGATTGGAGCCAGTCTGTTCTTCGATCTGTTATGCGTCGGCTAGATTAAACTAGCTACTGGACTGCCGATATTGCAAAAGACTCGCCTTGGTTGGGTGGCTACGGGAGGTGCCTCACATGCAGGAAAATCATCATTCATGGCCATGAGATCAATGGTGAATCCAGATCTGCTGGTTGACTCGCATCTGCAGCCTAATACACAAATTGATGAATTAATCCGTCGTTTTTGGTAATTGGAATGCTGCACCGAGCCTGAGTCCTTACCAAACAAGGAGGAACGCGACTGTGAGGCACACTTTCAGGCCAATTTTAAACGTCTGTCGACTGGCGACTATTCAGTTCGTTTACCGCTACGACTAGGCATGTATCCGCTGGGTGACTCCTATCAACAGGCGGTTCGTCGATTCCTGAACTTAGAAAGAAAACTAGACCGTAATCCACTATTGAAACCCCAGTATGCAGCATTTATCAAGGAATATCTTGACTTGGGTCACATGTCACTTGTTACCTCAGCTGCACTGGGCCAATGCAAGTACTACCTGCCACATCACTGCGTGCTGAAGGAGAATAGCACTACAACCAAGCTAAGGGTCGTGTTTGATGGCTCGGCAGTTACTACCTCTGGACACTCGCTGAATGATGCACTGATGGCAGGTCCTACCATCCAACCGAAGCTGTTTTCGATACTGATGCGGTTTCGTACATTTGCAGTCGCCCTGACAGGCGATATATGCAAAATGTATCGATGCGTACGAGTCGAACCCGCAGAAGATACAGATTTACAAATTAGACACCGTCACCCACGGCACAAAACCAGCATCGTTTCTCTCAGTGCGAGCTATGCACCAACTGGCCATGGATGAGCAGAAAACTTTCCCTATTGGCTCTGACATTGTTAAAAGAGATTTCTACGTGGATGATCTCATTTCTGGTGGTAGCTGTGTTCAAGAAGCAATTGAGATATTGAAACAAACATCTGGACTACTCGCCAAGGGGAACTTTTGGCTGCGAAAATGGTGTTCTAGCGACACAGCTGTACTCCAAAACATACCGGAAGAGGATAGAGAAACGCTGCTTAAGTTTGACGATGGCAGTGACATCACGAAAACGTTGAGGCCTCGTTTGGGATCCCGCTTCAGACTGTTTCCTTTTCTCCTTCTCTCCACTGAGGTTGCCCTCCAGACTGACAGAACGGTCAATACTCTCCGCAATTGCTCGCTTTTACGACCCCCTTGGTCTTGTTGGTCGCGTAATAACAAAATCGAAAATTTGTATGCAGGATCTCTGGAGAGAAAAACTGGACTGGGATGAGAGCCTGCCCGTACACTTAGGCACAGCCTGTGTCAACTTCTGCCCTGATTTTGAGTATACTCAGCAATTCCAGTATCCCCGTCGAGCACTCTCATCAGACAGTACAGTGGAGATTCACGGATTTTGTGATGCCAGCCTAAGCGCTTATGGAGCATGCGTCTATATAGTCTCAAAGTGCCATGGCAACACCAGCGTGCGTCTCTTATGCTCCAAATCGCGTGTCGCGCCTTTGAAAACCATCACGGTACCAAAGCTGTAACTCTGCGTAGCTGCATTACTGGCTCAACTTCTCAGCGAAATATGCCAAATGAAAGTGTTCGACTGTCGGTATTACTGTTGGTCAGACTCTGCCGTGACATTGGCTTGGATTCGCAATGATGCTTCGAAATTCAATGTTTTCGTTGCCAACCGAGTCGCAGCCATCCAAGAGCTCACCACTGGAATGGAATGGCATCATATTCCCACTGAACTAAACCCGGCGGATATAATTTCACGACGAGCGCTGCCTAGTGAGCTCTTCCGGTCTCCATTATGGGCCCATGGTCCATGGTTTTCTCAGTAAGGGAAAGGAAGAGTGGCCTGCCTCCTGTGTACCTGTCGAATCCTTACCAGAACTTCGACACAAGGTAATCCTCGGAACTGCAGCGCAACCGGATCTCTCGATTGGTTGCAAGTTCATCAATTCGTTTTCCAAGCTGCAGCGGGTCTTTGCTTATGTTTACAAATTTGTAAATCGAATCCGAGGAGCTGAACTAACTGTTGACCACTTGCATCATGGCACACATTGGTTGCTGCGGTCAGTGCAAATGGCTACTCTCAGCGATGACTACAAGGCATTGAAGGAAGGAAGGCATGTCAAACCGTCTAGCTCAATGGCCTCTCTTGCACCATTCCTTGACGACTTCGGCCTACTCCGCATCGATGGACGGCTGAAAAACTCGTCGTTGGACTTCTCAGCGCGACATCCGATTATATTGCCCCGTCAGCATCCTGTGACGCGAGCAATCATAGTTCACTTTCATAAACGAAACTTACACGCTGGACCTCGCGCTTTATTGTCTTCGAATTTGGTGGACTATGGGAAGCCGCTGTGAAGACTGCTAAGCACCACTTTTATCGATCTGTTTGCTCTTCCATTTTGGATTTCGATTCGCTGCGTACGCTCGTCTGCCACATCACGGCAATTATTAATTATCGACCATTACTTCCACTTTCAGAGCATCCAGGTGATCTTGACGTCTTGACACCCGCACACTTCCTGGGTACAGCGCCATCTTCTTCATACATTGAGCCCGATCTAAGGCACCTTAACTTCAATCGGCTTAATTATTTTCAGTGCGTCACATATCTCCAACAAGTATTTTGAGCCCGTTGGCGCGAAGAGTATTTGACGCTTATTCAACAGCGCTCCAAATGGCGCACTCCTCAGCCTGGACTCTCCATTAACTATGTTGTCCTTGTAAAGGATGAGAATCTACCGCCGTTGAAGTGGCCACTCGCCAGAGTGCAAGAGCTGATCTCTGGATCTGATGGGGTATCCAGAGTTGCTGTGCTTCAAACTGCGACTGGAGTCATACGTAGAGCTGTACGAAAGCTGTGTTTGCTGCCCAAACAGGATGATGTTGAAAGCCCTTGCCTTCCAACGGGGGGAGAATGTTTGGTCAAGTAACAGCAGAGATAACACCGATGGCTGCGGACATCATCCAACAGCAGAAAATAACAATCATAATTACAGCCTAAGAGCAAATAGTTTTTGCGCGCTCTTTGTAAGCTGCTGCCCACTCTCCTTCTGCATTGCTTTGCTTTGCATTGCTGCCCTTCGCTCTAACCGGCGAGCGTCTTATTGGAGTTTCGTTTCGTTTCGCTTTACATATTGTCATAGTTTTAAGTCTTTCGTTTGATCGCAACCTACGCACAACTAATTCGAGTTGGCTGCCAAGCAACAATATAAAACTTATAAATTCTAATAAGTGCCCTGCGCGGCAAATAAATCCATTTGAAAACTAATCTAAGTGTTTGAATTTCGCTGCACAAGCAGTTAGAATTAATTGGTTGCAAAACAGCTTGCAACTACACACACTTTATAGTTTTCGACATCGGATTTACTACCTTTCTTATGGAGAGGAATAATATATGATACCTTCCAAATGGTCGAAAAAGATAAAGTGTTTACCGACAATTCAAAATGTTTTAAAACAGCTTTACATAGTGCTGCAGCACAGTACCTGAGCTCACAAACAGGAACACCATCAAGGCCCGGTGAGTAAACCGGCTTGATAGTGATAAGGTCGCTGAGAAGCGAACTTTCCGTAATAATGTAATTTAAGATGCAGTTTGACCTCTGTAACTGATTAGTATAAGTCTGATTTTTATTATACCTTGAGGAGGAGTAGGTAGTTTGAAAAAAGTTTGGGAACAGATCGGCTATGCCTGGATCAGTACTCGCGCTCTCAACTGCAAGCTAAACCGAAGAAGGAAAATAGATGTCTTTCGTTTAGAATTGAAACTTGGAGGCGACAACGGCGAAGGTATTCCCTACGTCGGAAAGAATTTTGAGTAGAAAAATTGAATACAACCAGGGCGGCCTATAAGGCCTCGCCGGGGTGATCACGAGGAACGCAGACATCAAAAAACGAGTACAATGTATCATAAAATAGTTTTATAGCAACATCAATGTCTGCACAATTGTACAGTTGCGACCAGTCGACTTGCAGAATAAGATCATTCAGCTTATGAAAATTCCAATTCCTTGATAGGGACTCGGTCTGGTAGATTAATGACCATATCCAAAGTTGGATGAATAGTGTCTTCGGGAAGCGTAAGCGAAATAATCCTGTGCACAACACAAATTAGATCAAGAGAATCTGTTTCTTTAATGGCGCACACGATTAACCTGCCGTAAGGACATTTCATGTAGACCATCAATAAATTAGTTTGAGCAGGACTGCAACTGGGCGATTAAAGTCCCCAAGAACTATCAAAAGGTCCCTATCAGAAAGTAGGGAGGAGATATATTTAATAGCATTAAGATGGGTTGGATAAATGGACAAGTTAGATAGAGGGGGTATATATGAACACTAAATAAAGATAGAAAAACTTCCAAGTACAACTTTTACAGCCACTAATTCAATCTCTGAGATGCAAAGTTCAATGTGTTCCGACGAAAGAGCAGACTCGACAGCTATGAGTACTCCTCCTCCGATACGGGAAGCTCGACCACATCTCTGAGTGCTATATTTGGAGGTAAAAATTGAAGAGTCTTTGATGTCCGGCTTCATCCGGGACTCAGTAAAAGCGATAATTTGAAAATTAAAAGCAATAAAATCTAAACAGGTTAACGAGTTAAGATTTAAGACCTCTAACATTCTGGTAGGCAAGCTCGAAATAAGAATTTAGTTTTTTGCGCCACTAGAAACAGGTAGTAATCAAATAGGAGTCAGATTTTTCTTTTACTATTAAGTGATCTGGCCAAAACTCTTTTCAACAAATTTTAGTAAATATTTCTGGCGGAACACGTTTTTTAAAGGATGCAATATCCTTTGCATAGGCGACTTTAATTTCTCCGTAATACCTAGGGCTTGAATTTTTGCCTGTATAAAGGCTTTAACATCATCTGATGAGAAGTGAGGGGCAAGCCTAGAAGCAAGAATAGAAGCTTAGGCGCCACAGGAAGGACAGTGGAAACACTATTAGCTGTGGTACCTAAAACAGACGGTATTCCGGACGACGAGCCTTCTAGCGGCTTTTGTAAATTTAATTGTTGATGTCGCCCTTTCGGAACTTCTAGGAATCGAAAATTCGAATGGTTTGTCTCGTTCCGATGTCACACATTTCAGGACAGAACAAGTATCCACAGCAGATCTCACAGCTACCGCAGTTACAAACGAGATGAGATGATCGGTGTAGTAGGCTGCTGAACTGCAGTCGGAGGCTGAAGGGTATTAGGGGTTTTTTAATGCAGACAATTTAATGGTCTATTGTTATGGGTCTCTACTGTTATAACATAGCCAAATGTTAAAAGAGAGGTATTTAGATTACTATCTTATAGAACACCAACAAGCGGCAGATAGTAGATAAAGATCAAAGCGCAAGTTGAAAAAAGGTGAGAGAGCGCGAGAGTGCGAGAGAGTAGTCTATTTATAGATTGCTTGCTTGCTCACGAAATCTTGCACACCAAGAGAGGCGATGTGCAGTTAAAAATAAACTACAAACAACAATAAGAGCCCTCCCACAGAGCTAATAGCGCAAGCGCACGAAGAAATGCATTAGAACGCAAATTTAAAAGTAACAATATTTATATGATAAAATACACAGGCCAAAAGCGTGCACTCGCCATATTATAAAAAAGAACACGACAATAATCGGGCTGCTACACAAAAAAAATTTTTTTAATGGGTATACTCCTATTTGAGGGGCTTATTTCGTTAACTAAATAACGCGGCATCCATTTCCAACTGATTCTTGACTTTCGTCGCTATCGTATTCAACTTTTATATCTCTATGAGTAAAAGACATAGAGGGTTTGTGGTTAACAAGCCGACTCAGCATAATCATAATGATAGTGCAACGTTGCGACAGAAGCCAACGTTTGGCTGTTGAACGTTGCATGGGTAATGCACGGGTTGCTTGATAAGTTCGTGCGACGGCAACTTATATATGGGATTTTAAGGCACAAGAGAAATTATGCCTCTGTAAGTGGAATGAGGAACTGATAAAAATGTACGAGAGCTCTGGCCATTATAATATGCGTAGTTTGTATGAGCTTAAGATGAAGCGTATGGTTAGTGGTTTGAAATTTTAGGCTGCATGTCATGGGTAAAAAATAAAATTTGTATAGGTAAGGTGGTAACCTTCCTTACATAGAATGAGGTAGCAACCTAGAGCGATTATCTATCGTTAACGATAGTCGACAGAGAGAGCAGTTCAGTTGTCAGCCGTCAGTAGCACAAGTAGCCGTAATAAAACAAGAAGCCAAACAGCGAAAACCAGACTCGATCCAAAGGATAAAAATATAATTTGGTCATCAAAAACACACCTAATCAACAATCGTATAAAAACAACTTTAATGTTACAATATCTATAATCAATCGAATGTCTTGCATTTAATAAACTGTGTTAAACACAATCATTCTTACATGGGGCTCAACCGTCGTACCACAGATAAAAAAAGTCGTTAACGCGTTCATTTACCAAGCCGAAAAAAACAAAGTCAACGTAAATTTCATACAAAAGTCGCCGGTGCACCACACAGTTGCGAAAATATACTGTAGTGTATTCAGACATATAATATAATATATAACACAACTTGTAACACTATGTTGCAAGCATAAACAAATATAAAACCACATACTCAAGCGCTTAGCATAAATATAATCGTATATATGTATGCACATACGCATGCACATACATACATACAGTCCTGCGCACATAAATAACATGATGTTACTTGAGCAGGCCAAGACAGCGTGAGACCGTTGACCAACGGATAACTGCTGATCTAGCACTATAGCCGCTCCGAGTGAGCGACCATATGTATGAGTACTCCTCTCTCTCTTTGTAGCTGTTAACCGATAACAGCATTAGTACATACATGTATCCATAGCCTAAGCACATGGGTTTAACTTTGAATAAATTCATTCTGAACATAAATGCAAAACAGCACTGACGTGCTCTTGTGTTATTAAATAGAATATATAATCCATTACAATACGTTCAAGATTACTGACAGGCGCCAAGAGAGAAAAAACATTGTAGAGAAAGAAAAAAGCAGTATAGACTGACATGCTGGCGCCGAAATCAAAAGAGAAAAACGAAGCACCAGAAACTGGAAAGGAATCAGTTGTTTCATATATAGGTAGTAGTGAGGATATACACGAAAGCCAGAAGCCAGAGATTATTATGGCATATTAAATAATCAAATCGTTGTCGAAAACTGTGTCAGAAAGAAGACTGTAAAATGTGAATTGGAAACAAAATGTTTTAAATGAAACGGAAGTGGACATATGGCTAAAAGTCATTGTTGTTTCTAATGAAAACCGTATTAAAGATTGTGTTTAATCTGCACAGGGGCAGATGCATCATTCATGCGTAAGTGCGTGTTTGATACAAATTTTGCAAACTACCCGCTACAAAAATGTAAGGCAACGTCGATACGTCTGTTTTATGCTGAAGTCCGAGTGGATGACCGTAACACGAAACATGCATTTTTAGAAATTCCGGATTCGAAGATAAACGTTGATGCACTTGTCACGTTCACCTCTTACAGAAGTTTAAGGTGACGTTGGGATTGACCGTATATTTCAGAAAATGTATTCCGGATTATTCCATATAAGCGAAACCAAGGACATAGCTGCTTAGAAAAGGCGCTGTATTTGTTATTACATTAGCGCAGATTCAAGCGATCCAAAATTTGAAGTCAGCATTCACAGCCGAACCAGTGTTGAAAATATTTAAGCAAAATGCCGAGAACTAATTACATACTGACAATTCCACAGATGGCCTTAGAGCACCACTATTATAGCAACACAGTGCTAGTGGTAAATGGCATCTTGTTGTGTATTGGTGCACAAAAACATCACCGCTGGAAGAGAAGTTGCACAGCTACCACTTAGAAGTGAAGGCAGCATATTTGGCTACTATAAGGCTACTTCACTACCTAATGGGTACGGAATTCGAGGTAATTACAGACTGTGCAGCGTTTAAGCAGACTAGCATGAAGAAAAAAGTCACAAGAGAAGACGTACACTGGATGATATATCTGTAAGATTTTGTATTTAAATTCGAACACCGTGCAGAAAACAGAATAAATTATACAGATTTCAAATTTCAAGTCAATATAGCGGTACCCAGGAGCATAGAAAAGGAGATAATCGGCAAGATACACAATTTGGGAAACATTTGGAGCGCAAAAGACGATAGGGTGATACTCTCCGTCTTAGCCAAAATGCCGGCAGCTGAGCCACCAAAATGGTACAAATACACATCGCAGGTGTAGCAGGCTATTAACGCACATTTACATTGGTGTAAGAGTGCGAAACGAAGCTGAGGTCCAACTACTAAAAATTTTGGAAGACGAGCTACAAAATCTACAAAATAAATGCAACGAAATACGCGAGCAAGCCGGAGCCTAAATTCAGGAAGCCCAAAAACTTTACAAAGCTAACTATGACAAGGCACGCAAGGGAGAATACGAGTATCAGCTGATGGATTTAGTTGCGATCAAGGTTACCCATTTCATAGCCGGCAAACAGCTTGTGAGCTCCCTATTAAAGTTTCTGAGTTTCACAGCATACATTTACCAGAGTTGACAACTGAAGCTATGGTGTTACTCTTAGCAAGAAGAAGAGAAAAACGATGAGGCAGATTCTTCTGTGACAGATAAAATGCAGGTAGACCGAGTAGGAGGTGGCAACCCTCCTTACATAGAATGAGGTGGCATCCAAGAGAGATCAAACGAATCCAACACGAAAATTAGATCAAGAGAATCTGTTTCTTTAATTGCGCACACGATTAACCTGCCGTAAGGACATTTCAAGTACACCATCCATAAATTCGTTTGAAGAGGACTGCAACTAGGCGAGTAAAGTCCCCAAGAACTACTAAAAGGTCCCTATCAGAAAGTAGGAAATGATAGATTAAATAGCATTAAGATGGGTTTGATAAATGGACAAGTTAGATAGAGGGGGTATATATGAACAGTAAATAAAGATAGAAAAACTTCCAAGTACAACTTTTACAGCCACCAATTCAATC
This sequence comes from Drosophila borealis, assembly GCA_035045885.1. Lineage (NCBI taxonomy): Eukaryota > Metazoa > Arthropoda > Insecta > Diptera > Drosophilidae > Drosophila > Drosophila borealis. Next base: position 130,057 of record JAWNOR010000393.1, read on the forward strand.
TCTGAAATGCAAAGTTCAATGTGTTCCGACGAAAGAGCAGACTCGACAGCTATGAGTACTCCTCCTCCGATACGGGAAGCTCGATCCCATCTCCGAGTGGTGTATTTGGAAATAAAAATTGAAGAGTCTGTGATGTCCGGCTTCATCTAGGACTCAGTAAAAGCGATAATTTGAAAATTAAAAGCAATAGAATCTAAACAGGTTAACGAGTTAAGATTTAAGACCTCTAACATTCTGGTAGGCAAGCTCGAAATAAGAATTTAGTTTTTTGCGCCACTAAAAACAGGTAGTAATCAAAAAGGAGTCAGACTTTTCTTTTACTATTAAGTGTTCCGGCCAAAACTCTTTACAACAAATTTAAGTAAATATTTCTGGCGGAACAAGTTTTTTAAAGAATGCAATATCCCTTTCATAGGCGAACTTTAATTTCTCCACCGTAATACCTGGGGCTTGAATTTTTGCCTGTATAAAGGCTTTAACATCATCTGATGAGAAGTGAGGGGCACCCCTAGAAGCAAGAATATATCTTTTCGGTGGAACACCCAATAGAAGCTTAGGCGCCACAGGAAGGACAGTGGAAACACTATTAGCTGTGGTACCTAAAACAGCCGGTATTCCGGACGACGAGCCTTCTAGCGGCTTCTGTAAATTTAATTGTTGATGTCGCCCTTTCGGAACTTCTAGGAAACGAAAATTCGAATGGTTTGTCTCGTTCCGATGTCACACATTTCAGGACAGAACAAGTATCCACAGCAGATCTCACAGCTACCGCAGTTACAAACGAGACGGGATGATCGGTGTAGTAGGCTGCTGAACTGCAGTCGGAGGCTGAAGGGTATAAGGGGTTTTTTAAAGCAGACAATTTTATGGTCTATTATTATGGGTCTCTACTGTTATAACACAACCAAATGTGAAAAAAGAGGTATTTAGATTACTATCTTATAGAACACCAACAAGCGGCAGATAGTAGATAAAGATCAAAGCGCAAGTTGAAAAAAGGTGAGAGAGGGCGAGAGTGCGATGGAGTAGTCTATTTATAGATTGCTTGCTTGCTCTCGAAATCTTGCACACCAAGAGAGGCGATGTGCAGTTAAAAATAAACTACAAACAACAATAAGAGCTTACCCACAGAGCTAATAGCGCAAGCGCACGAAGAAATGCACAAGAACGCAAATTTAAAAGTAAAAATATTGATATAATAAAATACACAGACCAAAAGCGGGCACTCGCGATATTTTAAAAAATAAAATAACACGACAATGATCGGGCTGCTACACAAAAAAAATTTTTTTAATGGGTATACTCCTATTTGAGGGGCTTATTTCGTTAGGGCGCTATCCTGATTTTTCACTGCTTCGAACTACGCCTTCTACTAATGCTATAAATAACGCGGGATCCATATCCAACTGATTCTTGATTTTCGTCGCTATCATATTAAACTATTTTATCTCTATGAGTAAAATTCATGAGCAGTCGCCAAAAAGAAGACAAATCGTTCAGCGACTATCAAACATTAAATTTGCTAACTATTAATTCTCAGATAATTAACACAGAAACGCACTTAAGTAAATGATAATATAAAATTTTTATCAAATGGCGCAACGCTCACTTTTGCGCTACCAAATTATTAAAAAAAAAATTAGTTGTAATATTTATTTGTTATTTTTTTGAAGTCGGTTTTGGTCTCACAGTCACTTTCATGTTCTTAGTGACGTGGATTCTTATTTAAGTTGACCGCCAATTAGCCAATATCGTCGATGAAGCCGATGCTGAAGGTGATCCAATTGAGTCGCTGGTTACGAAGATTAGGTTGGGAGAACAGCTGGTTTTCCTAAATTACTGGCCTTGTAGCTCAGTAATGCTCCGACCAATGCCGGAGCGATATATTTCTGAAGCGGTGCTTCGTATCAAGAACAATATAAAACTGACCTAACTAAAAGAATGAATATGAAACTAAAGCTAAAGACATAGAGGGTTTGTGGTTAATAAGCCGACTCAGCATAATCATAATGATAGTGCAACGTTGCGACAGAAGCCAACGTCTGGCTGTTGAACGTTGCATGGGTAATGCACGGGTTGCTTGATAAGTTCGTGCGACGGCAACTTATATATGGGATTTTAAGGCACAAGAGAAATTATGCCTCTGTAAATGGAATGAGGAACTGATAAAAATGTACGAGAGCTTTGGCCATTTTAATATGCGTAGTTTGTATGAGCTTAAGAAGAAGGGGTAAAAAATAAAATTTGTATAGGTAAGGTGGCAACCTTCCTTACATAGAATGAGGTAGCAACCTAGAGCGATTATCTATCGTTAACGATAGTCGACAGAGAGAGCAGTTCAGTTGTCAGCCGTCAGTAGCACAAGTAGCCGTAATAAAACAAGAAGCCAAACAGCGAAAACCAGACTCGATCCAAAGGATAAAAATATAATTTGGTCATCAAAAACACACCTAATCAACAATCGTATAAAAACAACTTTAATGTTACAATATCTATAATCAATCGAATGTCTTGCATTTAATAAACTGTGTTAAACACAATCATTCTTACATGGGGCTCAACCGTCGTACCACAGATAAAAAAAGTCGTTAACGCGTTCATTTACCAAGCCGAAAAAAACAAAGTCAACGTAAATTTCATACAAAAGTCGCCGGTGCACCACACAGTTGCGAAAATATACTGTAGTGTATTCAGACATATAATATAATATATAACACAACTTGTAACACTATGTTGCAAGCATAAACAAATATAAAACCACATACTCAAGCGCTTAGCATAAATATAATCGTATATATGTATGCACATACGCATGCACATACATACATACAGTCCTGCGCACATAAATAACATGATGTTACTTGAGCAGGCCAAGACAGCGTGAGACCGTTGACCAACGGATAACTGCTGATCTAGCACTATAGCCGCTCCGAGAGTGAGCGACCATATGTATGAGTACTCCTCTCTCTCTTTGTAGCTGTTAACCGATAACAGCATTAGTACATACATGTATCCATAGCCTAAGCACATGGGTTTAACTTTGAATAAATTCATTCTGAACATAAATGCAAAACAGCACTGACGTGCTCTTGTGTTATTAAATAGAATATATAATCCATTACAATACGTTCAAGATTACTGACAGGCGCCAAGAGAGAAAAAACATTGTAGAGAAAGAAAAAAGCAGTATAGACTGACATGCTGGCGCCGAAATCAAAAGAGAAAAACGAAGCACCAGAAACTGGAAAGGAATCAGTTGTTTCATATATAGGTAGTAGTGAGGATATACACGAAAGCCAGAAGCCAGAGATTATTATGGCATATTAAATAATCAAATCGTTGTCGAAAACTGTGTCAGAAAGAAGACTGTAAAATGTGAATTGGAAACAAAATGTTTTAAATGAAACGGAAGTGGACATATGGCTAAAAGTCATTGTTGTTTCTAATGAAAACCGTATTAAAGATTGTGTTTAATCTGCACAGGGGCAGATGCATCATTCATGCGTAAGTGCGTGTTTGATACAAATTTTGCAAACTACCCGCTACAAAAATGTAAGGCAACGTCGATACGTCTGTTTTATGCTGAAGTCCGAGTGGATGACCGTAACACGAAACATGCATTTTTAGAAATTCCGGATTCGAAGATAAACGTTGATGCACTTGTCACGTTGACCTCTTACAGAAGTTTAAGGTGACGTTGGGATTGACCGTATATTTCAGAAAATGTATTCCGGATTATTCCATATAAGCGAAACCAAGGACACAGCTGCTTAGAAAAGGCGCTGTATTTGTTATTACATTAGCGCAGATTCAAGCGATCCAAAATTTGAGGTCAGCATTCACAGCCGAACCAGTGTTGAAAATATTAAAGCAAAATGCCGAGAACTAATTACATACTGACAATTCCACAGATGGCCTTAGAGCACCACTATTATAGCAACACAGTGCTAGTGGTAAATGGCATCTTGTTGTGTATTGGTGCACAAAAACATCACCGCTGGAAGAGAAGTTGCACAGCTACCACTTAGAAGTGAAGGCAGCATATTTGGCTACTATAAGGCTACTTCACTACCTAATGGGTACGGAGTTCGAGGTAATTACAGACTGTGCAGCGTTTAAGCAGACTAGCATGAAGAAAAAAGTCACAAGAGAAGACGTACACTGGATGATATATCTGTAAGATTTTGTATTTAAATTCGAACACCGTGCAGGCAACAGAATAAATTATACAGATTTCAAATTTCAAGTCAATATAGCGGTACCCAGGAGCATAGAAAAGGAGATAATCGGCAAGATACACAATTTGGGAAACATTTGGAGCGCAAAAGACGATAGGGTGATACTCTCCGTCTTAGCCAAAATGCCGGCAGCTGAGCCACCAAAATGGTACAAATACACATCGCAGGTGTAGCAGGCTATTAACGCACATTTACATTGGTGTAAGAGTGCGAAACGAAGCTGAGGTCCAACTACTAAAAATTTTGGAAGACGAGCTACAAAATCTACAAAATAAATGCAACGAAATACGTGAGCAAGCCGGAGCCTAAATTCAGGAAGCCCAAAAACTTTACAAAGCTAACTATGACATGGCACGCAAGGGAGAATACGAGTATCAGCTGATGGATTTAGTTGCGATCAAGGTTACCTAATTCATAGCCGGCAACCAGCTTGCTAGCTCCCTAACAAAGTTTCTGAGTTTCACAGCATAAATTAACCAGAGTTGACAACTTGAAGCTATGGCGTTACTCTGAGCAAGAAAAAGAGAAAAGCGATGAAGCAGATTCTTCTGTGACAGATAAAATGCAACCCTCCCTACATAGAATGAGGTGGCATCTTAGAGAGATTATCTGTCGTTACCGATAGTCGACAGAGAGAGCAGTTCAGTTGTCAGTTTTCAGCCGTAAATAGCACAAGCAGCCGTATTAAAACAGAAAAAACCGAACAACGAAAGCCAGACTCAATCCAGAGGATAAACATATATTTTGGTCATCAAAAACACACCTTATCAGCCATCGTATGAAAACGACTTAAGTATTACAAGAACAATAATCAATCTAATGTATTGCATTTAATAAACATTGGTAAACACAATCATTCTTACATATATACCCTGTTAAATTAAAAATATATAGATTTTTAACCGCCCTCACCAAATAGTACGCACACGCGCAAGTGCGACTAAAACAGACAAACAAATAATATAAAAGAAAAATCAAAGAATTGGGTTTGATTCTGGCTGGGCAATGTTCACACTGCTCCCCCTTTCTAAAGATGGATTGTCAATCCCCCTCTAATAACAGGCACGCAACGAAGATTAGAGGATCCAGTAATCCAAAAAAACGCCAACATCACGGCAAAAACATCTGAATCTGATGGCTCTAGTACTGGAAGCCAGCCTGGTGAAATAAAGAGAAAGCTGCCTCGCAAACAATTTCCCGTTAGCACCACCAAGATGTCCTCAGTACCATTGAGGCTCGTTCGCCATTTTATCCAGTGATAGCAGCGATGATGACGATGCTAATGACAGCAACAAGCCCGAAACTGAACCTTAGCCCAGAAAAATTAGACTTTGATAAACATGAGATTAAGGAAGCAATGGCAGAACAAGGTCACAACCTAAGATACGTACACAATGCCATTAGCCGCAATACAAAAATGCCAACGTCTATATTTTTCGATAGCCTAGAGCTATCCAGCAATAACAATGAGGCATACATAATAAAACGTTTATGCAGTTTTGTGAAAACAATCGAGACTCCTCTAAAATTCAATGACTTGATCCAATTATACCGCTATCAAGGCTTTGGACATACACAAAGATATTGCAGGCTTGAACACAGATGCGTCAAGTGCGGTGATAAACACAGCTCAGCAAACTGCATTTAAGTTAAAGAGAAACCAGCGCACTTTGTACACTGTGGAGGCGACCATGATGCATCATATAAATGCTGCGCAGCTTATAAAATGACCAAAGCACAGGCGTTCCCAAATGCTGCACGTCATCTGAACACCACAAGCAGGAGCTAGTGAAGCCATGGTCACCCGACTGGAGTTGATGATGGAGAAAATATTTTTCCAGATGACGCACATGCTACCCACTGTTGTTGGTAAGCTATGTAAGTAAAGCTGAACCTCACCATCTGGAGTCCGAACAGCCAGGCCAGAGGTCAAACACTTTGTGAAGACTACCAACACACGAAATCCTCAATGCCGCGGAGATAGCTACCCCGAGAAACAGCTTAAACTCTGGGACACCAGCTAGATACCTTTATTTTTGGACAACCGAGGTAGCCCCTCTCGTTGCGGAAAGAGGCGACTAAGGCGTAATTGGTTTTCTGCCCAAAGCCCATGGGATAAAACCTTCCTCAAGAGAGCCACAGGGCCTAAAGGAACAACTACAAAATTAAAGAAATAGCGGCTTGATAGGTTCCTTGAGGGGGTCGAACCAGAAGACCCATCAAATAGCTTATGGCAGGCTTTAACTGACTGTTGGAAACGGGGACTGGACAGGTTAACAATGGGCAGATGCCTTTGCAGAGCACCTTCATAACTCCATCACGCCGTTTGATCGTTGCTCATTTGAGGACAAACCGAACACTTTCCGTTTCTTGGAGCTACCAAGTGTGGGGACACTCGGATCAGTCTAGCCTCCCTGGACGAGATTGAGAACGATGTTGCTGTACTCAACCCAAAAAAGGCGCCTCGACACGATTTCATCAATGCAAGGGCGATAAACTGCTTTTTGAATATTGTATTCAATTGCTGACCAGTATAATTAACCAATGCTTTGGGAGTGGACATTTCCCTTCTCAATGGGAAAGAGCTTAGGTAATTCTAATACCAAAGCCTGGTAAGCCTGTGGCCGATCTCTCCTACTAGCCTCTCATAAGTTTACTGGCGACTCTCTCTAAAATGCTCGAACGAGTTTTCTTTTATGCGAAGAGTGCTGCCAGTATTCGACGAGACTGATTTGACCCCAGATCATCAGTTCGGCTTCAGGCACCTCCGCGGAACACCGTCAAAATGCCATAGGATAATAGAGCGAATAATACAGGCGTTCGAAGAAAATAAGTACTGCAATGCGGTCATGCTAGACGTAAAGCCTCGACGACCTCGACGACCTCGTCATTAAATAGCATCGGAGCCGGATTAACTCAAGGTAGCGTTCTGGGACCGCTGCTATACACGGTGTACACAGCCGTCATGCCGTCAGCGCGGATCAGAGCCTCTTAGTCGCCACGTATGATACTGCTTTCCTTACAACGTAAACTAGGAAAAGTTCACCCATACTACATTCACGCTGCGCAGAGGAAACTTCCCCCAATAATTCCGGTATGCACAACGAACAGAACACACCTGCTTGACCTCACCCAAAGAGTAAATATTTAACTCCACCTCCAATGCTCCCCTAAACTAAACTGAAATAAATATTCACGTAATACCTAATTGTCAACGTGTTACCGAAAAAATGTAATTATTGCCCAAAAAGCGAGAAGATTTTAAATAAAAATAATAATAAAAAAAAAATATATATATATAGCCTTTTGAGCATGAAGCTAAAGATGTGTAGTAACTGATTTGCAATCCTCAAACTAATCTGCCTGTTGATCAGCTGTTCCCTTTAAGCATTGCTTGGCTAATCATATCTACCACACTCATATGATTCTAGCTTTGTTACTGCTTTTCCGACCGCACTGGAAGCCAATTCTTCGTTCATTGCACAGATGAGGGCATGCGCAACCGAATAGGGAAAATAGAGCAAGAGTGAGAGAGAGTGATAAAATCCTTTCCTTCTTTTGTTTTGATCGCACTTAAACATTGTGTTTATGATAAGTGCAGAAGGTGATCTAATGGTTGCGTTGGAATCGTTCTACAGTGTTGTCACAGGATTAATCAGCTTACGCTTACTGAAGACCCTTTTCATCCAACTCTAGATATGGTCATTCATCTACCAGCCCGAGTCCCTATCAAGGAATCGAAATTAGCTGAACGTGTCCGATGTTTCCGAAAGGCTGATTTTCATAAACTAAATGATCTTCTTCTGCAAATCGACTGGACCCAACTGTACAATTGTGCAGACATTGATGTTGCCATTAAATTATTTTATGATACCTTGTACTCGTTGCTTAATGTCTGCGTTCCTCTTGATCACCCAGCGAGGCCTGATAGGCCTCCCTGGTTCACAAGTGAACTTAAACAAGTAAACAAACTTTTTTCAAACTACCTATTCCTCCTCTAGGTATAATAAAAAACAGCCTTATCCTTATCAGTTACAGCAGTTAAACTGCATCTTAAATTTTATTATTACGGAAAGTTCTCAGCGACCTTGTCACTATCAAGTATGGTGTTCTTGCTTGTGAGCTCATGTACTGTGCTGCAGCACTATGTAAACCTGTTTTGAATCTTTTTGAATTGACCGAAAACACTTCATCTTTTCCGACCATTTGGAAGGTGTGATACATTATCCCTCTCCATGAGAAAGGGAGTAAGTCCGATGTCGAGAACTATAGAGGTATTTCCAATTATCCGCTATACCTAAAGCTTTTGAGAGAATCATTACAACTCAACTGCAACATTTATGTAGTTCTGTTATTTCACCTTCCCAGCATGGGTTCGTGAAGCGCAGATCTACAACCCCTAACCTTCTTAAGTTTACTTCGCTTGTAATTGATGGGTTTAAGAAAAGAGTGCAGACTGACATCATCTACACTAATTTCAGTAAGGCTTTAGACTCTGTCAACTATTCCTTGCTGCTTCGTGAATTATGCCTTCTCGGCTTCCCAGTCAATCACTTGAACTGGATTTCAGAGTATTTGGGTAACAGAACCCAAAAGGTTATTTTCAGAAATTAGTTTTCTTAACGAATTCAGGGGACTTCCGGTGTTCCTCAAGGTAGTCATCTTGGCCCGCTACTCTTCACTCTTTACCATAATGACCTTCCCTCGCTACTGTCTCACTCTCGAGTACTAATGTATGCTGACGATGTGAAGTAATGCCTGGCATATAAAGATATGGCATCATGTTATCTTTTACAAGCTGACGTTGTTGCGTTTCAGGCTTGTAATGACTTTCTATAGACAGCTTAACGCTCAAGCGTGTTTACAGTACTTCTAATGAAGTTAATGATCTAGGGGTCATCCGTCACGATCAGAGAGCATTCGATGCCGAAATCTCGTTGGCTACGCATGCATTAGTGACTCGTTAAAGTTTTTTAAATTTACACGTAAATTACAAATGTAAAGCATTATTACCTACATAGCATTATAAGCTACATATACCCAAATAATATAAATAAACATTAAAATTATACAACGTCGCCTCAGAGTTATTCACTACGTAAAAACTGGAGACAACATTCTTTAAAGGTTCAACCGAGATTCATAAATTAGTTAATACCTATATATTGTGTAAATTGTGCAGTGCTGTAGTGGACTTGTTGTGCTGTTGAACTTTTGCGATTTTCAAAGTTGGAAAGTAAAACATCGTTGCTGAAAGATATTAAAGCTTTGTAAGGAAAACTTATCTCAAGTGCGACTGAGAAGGCAACAGAGCGTCTAGTGAAATTCTAAGAATTGTAAATTGCCTTGAATTGCGAAATTGAACAGAACCAAAGCAACATCAAAAGGCACGAGAAATGGACTCAAAAGATAACGAAAAGGGCGATCAAAGAGAATCGAAGCTTGTTAACGAGAGAGACCTGAGGGCTTTTGTGTATACAGACAACGTAAGCAAGAGGCTGGTGTGTTCCTGCTTAGGAGCATGGAAAGGCGTGTATCGAAGACGAGAGAAGAGCGGTCTTTGGTGTTGTGCACGGAATCAGAAGAAGAAACGACGATAGCAGAAATTGAAAATCTATTGGTGGCAGTTAAATGAACAATAGAATTCAACACAAGCAGCTCTGGTCAATATCTGGTGGGTCAACTAAGACGAGAAGAGCGGTCTGGAGTTTTGTATTGGTTTTCGTGAGTAGAACGAAAAGAAAAACAATTACCAAAGGCAAAACGAAAATAATTCGTGAGTTTCGCGATATCGGCAAGACGAAGTTAATTGAATAGTTATTAATATACTGTTAAATATAGTTAATACAGTTTAAAGCAATAAGTTGTGAACAAAAGTTAGAAGCAAAAATTTAATATTCAAATAATTTCAATACACTTAAGCTAAAGAATTAACTTGTAAAATGAGTAGAGATGAGATCTTGGTATTGCTGGTGGCGGAATTGCGTATTAAACTAACTGAGCTAGGCCTTAGTGCAAGCGGTAGAAATGCGGAATTGCAGAATAGGCTGCTTGCTCACTATGGACTTCCAGTTAATATTGATCAAGGAAACAGTGCTGAGGGAATTGAGGATTCATTTACAACGGCGAATAGTAATGTATCGAATCAGGGTAGACATTTGAGTGATGTAGGTCAGAACAGTCAAACAGAAACTCCGTGTTTGGCTAGGTCATGGTTCACTTTGAAGGATGTCGATGGTAGTGTAAGACAGTTCTCTGGGACGAACACCCCAGACATATATCAGTGGACAGTGAGGGCCGGCATTAAAAATAAGAACGTCGTAGGAAAAATATCGGAACCAGTAAGAAAATGTTCAACTATGGTGATCCATCACATTTTCGCAAAGACTGTCCGCAAGTGTTTCCGTTACAATTAACCAGGGCATATAGCAGCTCAGTATAAAATGGACGGGCATATATAGCAAGAAAAGGGAAGAAATCTTGTTCAGGATGAGGGCAAAATAAAGCCAGCAAGCTTGTTTACCCTTCCCTAATTATTCAATATATTATACATACTTTATGAAAATTAAATGCTAATACACAATTTTCTAATAGCATCACCGACCGATTGAGGTGTTTTATTTGCAGTCCGGCCAGCTGTGCCCCTTTTCACAGCCAATTTTGTCAGTAACGCTATTATAGCCTACATCTAAGAAGAAGGGTGTTAGTAGAGAAAATAGTGTTCTTAAGTAAAATTAAAAGTAATCTTAATTTACTATGTTATTTAAATAGGAAAAAATAAAGTAAGAAGTTGTTAACAACGTAAGGAAGTGTATGCTAGAAAAATAGAGTGTTAAGTAGATGGGATAAAGAGATAGTAATGGGAAATCACAGACCCGGTGGAGGAAAATTTATAGACTGTCCGGCATACTATGCCCCTGCTCATAGCTGGCAATGGTCAGTGAGTTCCCGAAGGTATCCTGAAAGCAATGATTTAATTAGGGGAAGAGAAAGTTTCGTAGAGAAAACGTAATGCAAACTATAGTAATTTTTTCATTACACGCATAGCGTAGTCATTTGTGCACGTAGATAGGAATAAGGGGCGATAATTCCTGGTTGGTCTAGAATAAACAGAAAATTGAAGACGCCCTAACAGAAAAGGAGAATCTATATCGCCAACAATCAACATATGTAGGAAGACAACACCGAGAATTGTCCTACGGTTGGTTAACGACGGAAGATTAAGAAGAAGCAGCCTGCTGGAGTAGGATGGCAACCGAAGATTATGGTCCCAATTTAAACCTCGTAAGGCAAAAAGCAGAAATTGCTTCTGCACAGATTCAATACGATCCTGGCTATTGTTATACTGCGACCAGAGCAAGAGCAGTATTCAAGGATAGGGCGACCAAGAGAGATGTACAGAAGTTTCGTTATAAAAGGATCGTTTAACTCTTTAGACCATCGTTTAATGATTCCAGGTACACATTTTGCCTCATTAACGATGGTATCTTTATACAGATTGAAACTAAGTTAAGAATCAAAAAGAACGCCTAGATCCTTAACGGTTAGTATAAGTCGCAAGGGAGTATTTTCAATTGTATAATTAACAAGATAACGTGTAGTACGATTAAAGGTCATAAACATACATGTCTGGCTATGTAGCCAAAACAGCTGGAGCGACTTTGCAACTGATGTAATGATGTTCGCTCTTTGCTGTAATGATCTTTTATTGCCCTAGCATTAACCTATGCGAGGGCCTCGATGCTGCGCGTCGAACTAGTTAAGTTCGTTCGCTTCGTGCATTTGGTATGCATCGGCCACTTGCATTATCAAAACTTATTAATTTTGTCGCAATTATCGCTTCGCTAAAATCGGCACGAACCAATTGGGGTTCGCTTGCCAATGAAAGCTATTGCTCTAAATTAATAAGAACAGACCAATTCGGGTCTGCCTGCTTGTTGTAACTTATAACAAATATATAAACAAATTTGAACACAAGAAGCTATTGAAAAAGCTCGATAGCGAAACATTTTGGTGACCCCGACGTAATTTTCGTTGTAGTTACATTATTGCTTTACATTAAAGCAAAAAACTTAAAAGATCAGCAACCTGACATACGGTCGCTCAAAGTTTTTTGTTCTTTCGTGCGTAACTTATGTACAAACTATTGCTGTTGCTTCGTTACACAGCTTGACACTTGCGTTCGCCCAAGTTCTTACAGCTATTGTTTTTGAGCGGTTTACTAGCGATCACCGTTGTTAGGTACTCAATTAGTTTCGCACACACTTTCTATCAACGCTTCTAATGGCAACAGAAAATAACGCCTCTAGTGCAGTGCCCTCTGCAAGCAGGGTTACTTTTCTGAAGCGCAAAGTCATTTCAATTTATGACAGTTTGCAAACACTTTAAAATGCTCTAACTTATTCGACACTGAGTGCAATTGATGAGTGCGGTCTTAGTGTTAGTTTTGGTCCCGCTAACGTGAAAAATATTTAACGCTGCTTTAGCAGCGTGCCAAATAGCATAGTCCGAAACCAGGCCTATCTGTCAACGACCTATTCCTCGTAAAGGATGCAAATCTGCCGCCTCTAAAGTGGCCACTGGCGAGGATCGCGGAGCTAATCGTGTGGGAAATGATGGAGTCGCTCGCGAAGCCATCTTGCGCACCGCAAGAGGAGAGATAAGGAGAACTGCAAACAAGCTGTGCCTACTACCCATCAAGGACTCAGTTGAAAGCCCATTCCTTTCAACAGGGGGAGAATGTCTGGCTAAGCAGCCAAAACAGCGACCTCGCAACTGATAAGAGCAGCATCTTATATCCCATCTTTTAATACTTGCTCTGCGAAGCAACTTCTTAAATTTCGATCTTAGGATTACATTTACATTACGCTTGCGCTCTTCGCTGTAATGATATTTTCTTGCCCTAGCATTAACCTGTGCGAAGGCCTCGATGATGCGCGTCAAGCTAGTTAAGTTTGTTCGCTTCGTGCATTTGGTACGCATCGGCCCTTGCATTATCAAAACTTATTAATTTTGTCGCAAATATCGCTTTGACATTCTGATAATGAATGGAAACTAGGTCGGAAGATGAATTTAGTTTTTTGGGGCAGTAACGGTACCTTGTTTCGAGGGGACCGGAAGGGTGACACGGTTTCTCTTTTTATACTCGAATCCATTGAAAATGGGTAAAAGGGGGTATAATGTTTTTGTGCAAATGTATGTAACAGGCAGAAGAAAGCATCTCCGACCCTGTAAAGTATATATATTCTTGATCAGCATCAATAGCTGAGCCGATCTAGCCATGTCCGCCTGTCTGTCCGTCCGTTCGTCTGTCCGTCCGTCCGTATGTAATGTGCAAGGATATCAGAACCTATAAAAGCTAGAGACTTGAAATTTTAGCTGTAGGTCCTCCTAGTGTCCGCGCAGATCGAGTTTGCTTCCGATATTCGATAACTTGCCGCGTTCCTAAGTAATCGATACAAATCGATACCGAAATTCTCTCTTTGAGCAGTTTTGGTATATAATAAGAGCTAGGATCACCAAACTTGATATGTAGCTTCTAGAATAGTATATATATATCAAGTATCTTGTATTTTATACTTATTATACTTATACTTATCATATACTTATCACTACCTCCCCGCTACCACCAGAAAGCTATTAATTAAGATAATTATCCAACTTGTATTGCCCATCAATTTAATTTGACTATTTAAGAATACACAAACATTCTATATTCTATTCTACAATAAGATGTACTGTCGAAAATTTCATTAAGATCGGTTAAGAAACACAAAAGTTATGGGCTCACGTAGCAGCAGCTAGCGCAAATTGTAAGTCTTTCTGATTGGCCGAACACCAAAATTACATAGCGTTCAAATCATCTTGTTGACGAGAATGATGTAGGGGATTAGTGTATGATTAAATAAGTTTCACATCGTCCGCATACATAAGTACACGGGCATGTGATATAGCCGAGGGGAGATCGGTTATAAAAGGGGTAAAGAGTAAAGATCCAAGATGACTACCTTCAGGAACACCAGAAGTAACGTGAATCTGTTTTGAGGTAGTCAGCCTCAGCATTACTCTTTGGGTCCTACCTTTTAAAAAAGAACTAATCCAAAGCAAAAGAGATGGAAGAACACCTAATCGGTCAAGTTTAAAGAGTAAAAGATCATAGTGCACAGAGTCAAACGCCTTACTGAAGTCAGTGTAAATGACATAAGTTTGCATTTTAGAAAGATAAGCATCATTAACCAAGGAAATAAATTCTATCAGATTGGTCGTAGTTGTGAGGGAGCCTTTTGTTTTAATAGAAATTTGAAAATTATGAATGCTCGCTATACGCATTATTTCCGCCATGACTGTAATTAGAATCCACATAAGCTTTTATGCTGTGCGATTAAGAACATATGATATGAAGAGGCTGTGCTTTGGGAAGCTTATATGCAGCTTTTAAGCATGTGTCATTAAGCCACTCTCCCGCACTGCATTTGTGGGCTGCCGTGTCTTTTCTACATCTACTGTGATCAAGTGCAGAAGTGGCCCAATTAAGTTTTTCTAAGTCTCGGTGGGACATAAACTTATCTGAGTTTCTTAATGCAAAATAAACGCATCCTCAAAATATATTTGGGAAAAATTCGTCTGCCGCGCAGAAGGGCGCTTTAGTATATATTTTCGTCCCCAAAGTAGAAAAATATACTTTTAACGACCATAACCTTAATATAAGGTATGTTGAGTATAGCGTCCAAACTCTGTCTTAAGATGTTTTTCTTTTGCAGTGTTCTCTCGACGTGTACTCCTAAGACCGTTGCAATTTTGGCATCACTACTTTCCAATTCATATTTTCGGTGTGAAAGTGGTGATTGCTGCCGGTCGGAATATAGCACGTGGCCAACCCTATCTGGCCTAAGGCCAGTTATGAGGCACTAAGTTTCATAACATTTTTAAAGAGGTCTAGGCCTCGACAAAACCTAGAAAAAAAAGGGGAAAAAGGAAAACAAAAAAAAAACTGTCCCCATGCAATTTGGCAGTGCCTACGTCAGGAAGAAAAAGAAGTTGGCAAACTTGAAGATTTACGCTTCAAGTTTACAAAATTTTAAAACTGTCTCGGATTTTGGGCAAATTGCCTTTTGCAACGAGTTAGATAATTCTCCTAGCATTGATAATTAAGAAGAAGTTCGACATGTCTATGGAATATTTAGCCAAGTCAACCAGATCTATTAATTTTTTTAAAATATTGAGACTTAATATTTCCAGATTTGATAGTCTGGGAGTGAACCAGGGTGGCTTTGAAGAAGCAATTGACGGAAATAAATTAGGAAAACAATCATCTAAAATGGAGTTTAGGGTATTATACAAATATTAATAGCAATATTTTAATATTAACCGAGTCATATAAAAAGGACCAATCGGTTGCATGAATACGTCGAATAAGCAAGGAATAGTTTCCTTTGCGAAAGCAACGGCGGGGCCTATAGGTAGAAGATGAATGCAAAATGAGAGGATTGCAATTAAAAATTGCAACCTTTAAAGTGGGGGGACCTGCACACATTAGCGATAAGGTAGTCAATTACACATACCACATCGAGAGTTATATTCAAATGATTTGAAATTGAATTTATTTGAAACAAGGAAAGGTCTAGCATGAAATCTATAAAGTCATGCTCAGCTGAGGGTACTAGATAATTTTCGGCAGTTATTAGTGAGCAAGAGATGTACGGCTAATTGAAATCACCTAACACCATAAAATAGGTCATTATCACGCACGTGTGAAGAAACTTCTTTAATACAAGTAATATGTTTCATATAAATTTGAATATCAGAAAAAGGAGGAACATAGGGGTTTCCGTGTAGGAAAAGACACCTAAGCTGAGCCAATCTCAGCGTCAGTAGCCGTACTAAAACATAAAAGTTTAGACTGGAGAATGGCTTTAACGGCAATTAATACCCCCACCACCTCGAGACAGCTGATCATTTCTATAAAAAATAAAATTGTTCGAAAAATTTCAAAATCAGATATGGTTGAATTTAACCATGTTTCTGAAAATGTGATTATATCCGAATCGAAGTAAGTGCTAGCTATAAAAGATTTTTAAGTTTCGATGTGAGACCTCTGACATTCTGATAATAAATGGAAACTAGGTCGGAAGACGAATTTAGTTTTTTGGGACAGTAACGGTACCTTGTATCGAGGGGACCGGAAGGGTGACAGGGTTTCTCTTTTTATACTCGAACCCATTGAAAATAGGTAAAAGGGGTATAATGTTTTTGTGCAAATGTATGTAACAGGTAGACGAAAGCATCTCCGACCCTGTAAAGTATATATATTCTTGATCAGCATCAAAAGCTGAGTCGATCTAGCCATGTCCGTCTGTCTGTCCGTTCGTTTGTCCGTCCGTCCGTCCGTTTGTCCGTATGTACGAACGCAAGGATCTCAGAACGTGTAAGACCTAGAGATTTGAAATGTTAGATTGTGGTCTTCCTT
The DNA here is from genome assembly GCA_035045885.1 of Drosophila borealis. Taxonomy (NCBI): domain Eukaryota; kingdom Metazoa; phylum Arthropoda; class Insecta; order Diptera; family Drosophilidae; genus Drosophila; species Drosophila borealis. Next base: position 146,761 of record JAWNOR010000393.1, read on the forward strand.
GTCCATGCGCAGATTGAATATGTTTCCGATAATCGATAACTTGCCTCGTTTCCAAGTAATCGATTAAAATCGATATCGAAAACCTGTTTTTTGAGCAATTTTGGTAAATAATAAAAGCTATAGTCACCAAACTTGACATAGTATATATATATATATATATAGTATCTTTCATTTTATAGCTATCGCCTCCTTCCCGCTACCACCACAAAGCTGTAAATCATGTTAGTTAGTAATTGTCATTTTGAGAATACACGAATATTTAATAGTACAATAAGATGTACTGTCGAAAATTTCATCAAGATCGGTTAAGAAGCACTAAAGAAAATGTGTTTTGTCCTGCAAACGCGTGCAACAGCAAACGCAAATTCCAAGATTTTCTGTATATATGCACACGCACAAATTCATGCGCCTCATCTTTGAGTTCTATCAACATCATTGCAATTGCGATTTTATTATTTTCTGTGCTGTATTTAATTCGCTTTCTTCTTATTAAGACTTAATTATTGGTGTGGCTATTGCGTAGAGGCGGCAGAAAGTAATGCAGTCAGTTGCGAGTTCAAACCCTGCCAAGGTAACTTTTTTGTTTAATTTATTTTAATTACTACTAAAGCAAACGAGCGCGTAGCGCGTGCTGCAGTTGGTGCTTATAAGAATAACAGGGTTCAGGGTATCCCCTAGTCAGGAGCTCCCGACTAGAACCTCTTACTTGCTTTTAATTGGTTTTTTTCTTATTAAAACTCCATTTTTGGAGTGGCTCTTGAGTAGAGGCGGCGGCAAGTGGTGCGGTTAATTGCGAGCTCGAACCCTGGCAAAGGAACAATTTTTTGTTTTTATTTTAATTTTTCTTATTTAGCGCGAGCTGCATTTGGTGTTGGAAGAAGAGGGTTCACTTACTTATTTTGCTTAAACTCGTGAGCAATCATCTGGGGAGGCCAAGCTTTAGGATCACAAATAATTGGGAATAAATCATTAAAAACATTAATTATGAATGATGCTATATCACGAGGGGTGGAGAAATTAAAGAAATTAAAGAGATTTGCTAGCAATATAGGCTGCCAATGACTCACAAGTGGTGTCAGGCGAAAGTCGAGACACAAAAACTTGCCTACGAGGGGCAGTCAGAGTAGGAGCTAATGGGCCTGAAGGTGATATAGTAGTTGGTGGGGCCAAAGAAGCACAATGATTGCTTTTAACAATCTGGGCTAGATTTCGCGCAGGCCTACCTTTGCGGCCAGAAGTTGACGGTCTGAAGCAGTTTCGCTGATTGGGGCAGGTTCAACTGCAGGGACTACTGGGAGTATTACTGGGGATACAACAGGGGTATTAGTTGGGCAATCGCTCGGAGAAGGCGATAATGACAACATTGGAGATAGATCCAAGTTGCTAGGCAGGGACAAAAAAGCGTAGGTCTATGGACAGACTGAGAGGGCAACTGCAAAAATTGAGGCTCGAACCGGCGATTGGGTGGAGACTCAAATTTGTAATTGCTAAGCAACTCAAAACTCGAGTCAAAGCTACTCGAGGGTTGCTTAGCCACATTATTTAGTTTTATGAATTGATTTCTCACAGAATTATACATTCTGGAGAAATTAATTTGCTTGTCGAAGCGCGACCTACGCAAACCGCCACAGCCCTTCTTGGCAATTGCACCGATCTTGTCGCAATCACGCCCATTGAGACCTGCACATTAGCATGCATCATATTCTGACATAAGCAGCAATAAAAAAAATTGCGGCTGTGAAGAATTATCAGCCTGCTTGTACCTGCAAGGTTTCTTAAAGCACGACATATTTTCTACCGGCGTTAAAAGAAAAGCAGAATGTTTACGCGATTTATTATGTCTGTTATGCATGAGCTAATAAGCAAGGGTGATGCAGTCGTGTACATGGATGATATCGTCATTCCAAGCATAAATGTTGGGGAACGCTTACAAAAGTTCAGAAAGTTCTTGAGGTGGCAGCGAGAAATGGCTTGCGTATTAATTGCAGCAAGTGTCAGATTTTTGAGAAGAAGGTACATTGTTAAGGGTACATTTTGGAAAAAGGTACCAGTGAAGAAAAATCGCAGGCGGTATCAAAATTTCCAATACCCCCCGATAAAAAGGTGTCCAACGTTTTCTTGGTTTGACTTCGTATTTTAGGAAATTTATCGAGGGATATTCAGTAATTTCTAAGCCGTTGTCAGATATGTTTAGGAAGGATTCTAAGTTTGAATTTAAAGATTTAGAGCAGTTGCTATTCCAAACTAGTTCTAATTTTGTATAATCCTAAATTGGCTACAGAGATTCATACAGACGCATCTAAGTTTGGGTTTGCGGCTGCATTATTACAGAGAAACTCAGAAGATCGCTTGTTGCATCCTGTAATGTACATGAGTCGTAAAACAAAGCCTAGTGAGGAAAAGTAGCACTCATACGAACTCGACGTGATTGCAGTCATAGGAGTTTCGACAAAATTCGAGTTTATCTCTTGGGAATGAAATTTAAGATCGTAACCGATTGCAATGCGTTCGCCATGACGATGCGAAATAAGGAGGTGCCGTTGAGAGTAGCAAGATGGGCGATGTTTCTGCAAGACTTTGATTACGAAATCGAGCACCGCTCAGGTACATGAAGATACCAGAATAGCTTGTTTCGTTTTGACTGACACTGTGATGTATTGGTTAAAGGAAGCGCAGTTAGCTGACGATTGGACAAAACTAGTGAGAGATTTGGTAGAAAGTAAACGGTACGAGAACTTTTACATTGCGAATCAGGTTTTGTTCAAGTTGATTGTAGTTCCTTCTCAAATGGAGACAGAGATAATCCAAATTGCTCACAGACACAGACACACAACTCGAAGCTTCATAGAAAAGTCATATTTTATTCCAAAACTGAAGGAAAAAGTGGCTCGGCTAGTCTGTAGTTGTGTTCAGTGCATTCTGGTAAATACAAAGGCTGGCAGTCAAGAAGGATATCTAAGTGCGATAGATAAGGGGATAAGTAAGTAACGTATCATATTGATCACGTGTGGCCGATGGAAATAATTAAGAAGAGATATAATCACTGTTGTAGTAGGGCGTCCACAGGGCTTCCAGGTTAAACTTTACGAAATGAATTATCGTTGGGGGAGCGTTTCTGCTCTGCACAGTTTTCTTAATAAGGTTTGAAAAAAACACGTTTTGTTCGCTTGAAGGTTATTTTTCATCTGTTTTATATTTTTAGAGTACATAACAATGTATTAGTGTAAGTGAGGTGAATTTCATGTTCCATGTACTGGTTCCGGAGTTACATGGCGGTTGGATGGCGACTGTCGGATACACTTCTTGTGTGAACATGCCGCCCGCCTTGCAGTATTGCAAAAAAAAGGGGGAGGGAAGTGGCTCGGTTCCTACTGGTGAGCGCAGGAGCCGGACAGTATCCACCCGAAGACCGTGTTTTGGGCCAGTGGTGCGCCGCCATGGCTCGGCAGGACACCTTGGAGAATTAAATCGGGGTAGATATCCGAGCCCAACACCAGATTGGAGATTTCCGGCTGGAACCAGCGATCGTCTGCCAATCGAACGTTGTTGAAGGGCTTATTCAGTTTCTCGCTGACGAGCTTCGTTGGAGTTCGATACTGGAGATTTGGCATCACCTGCAGGATGACCTCTCGCTGTAAGCTAGAGGTCCTGGAACTTATGATGGCCGAGCAAGCGTTGTCTTTACCGACGCGGGTGACGGATAGCCCGGAGGCCTTTGCCAAGGATGCGTCGATAAGACTTACTGGACAGCACGGGTCTAAAAGTGCCCGAGTGTCGCGGGTCGCCTTGCCGTTTCCAAGTCGGATGAGTGCTCTCGGGAGCACGGTTGTCCTTTGTGTTCCATCAAAGTCGACAAAGAGATGGAACCAGCGGATGAAGGCGGTGCGGAGTGTCGCGCTTGGGCCTTGGTGCTGCGCATTGTTTGGGATCGCTCTGGAGATCACGATGGCATGCGACGCGCTTCTTGGAAATGAAGCAAGGTGAGACAGGCAGTTTGAGCAGTATTTGTTGACCAGAACTGCTCGGAGTCCCTTTTCTAGAGATAGCCGCATGAACCGCTGGCACTTTCGCAGCGCGTGGACTCGCCGGCATACTCGGCATCGGAACGATTCCGTTGCCGGTCGGCTCTTGGATTGGCCTTGTTGTTGGCGTGGAGACATCGTGCTGTTAGGTGAAGAAGGTTGAAAAAAAAACATAATAGACATTACTGATGCGGCTTAATAAGGATGGTCCGCAGACCTATGTATCTAGGATTCTAGTCTTTACTGGAGATTCTACTGCTCAGCTTAGAGATAGGTCTCTTGGAGACACCTCGGGCTGTTAACACATCGACCACTCGGACTCTTTGGTCGTCGCAGGATAGGTCGTTTGGATTCGACCTAGACACCAGTCATTAACTGGGAGATTATCTTCTTTAATAATGACCAGATCGTCCCATTGTAAGTCTCGCGTTGGAGTTTGCCATTTGTTTCTTTTGGGAAATTCTAAATGATACTCATGTTTCCAACGGAGACAGAACTGTTGTTGCGGTTGATGATGGACGTAGCGTTTTCCTTGATCTCTGGCTCTGTGGCGGAAAGTAGAGGACCCCCGACTAGAAAATGACCGGGAGTCAGAGCTAGGAGATCAGTAGGATCTTCCGACATTGGAGATATCGGTCTTGAATTCAGGCATGCTTCAACTTTGGAAAGGAGCGGAGAAAGCTCTTCGAAGGTGTATTTGGAGGTCGATGTAGACTTATAAAATAGATTTTTGAAACTCTTTACACCTGCCTCTCACAGGCCACCCATATGCGGTGCACTAGGAGGCTTGAAGTGCCAGGACAGTTTCTGGAGACTGTAAGTGGCCTGGAGTTGAGTCTTAAGCGTTTCTACAAAATCGCGCGAAAGGGCTTTGGCCGTTCCGACGAAGGTTTTGCCGTTGTCGGAATGCATTTGACTTGGGCACTCTCGTCGTGCCACAAAAATCGCAAATGCCGCTAGGAATTTTTCTGTGGTCAGGTCAGATGTAGCTTCTAGGTGGATGGCTTTGGTGCTGAAGCCCACAAAAGACGCACAAGTAGCCCTTTGTAATAAGACTGGCTCGACCTGTGTAGTTTTAAACATCGAAGGGGCCTGCAAAATCGACTCCTGTGTGAGTAAACGGACGAGAGAATGTGACTCTCTCCACAGGCAAGTCGCCCATGAACTTCGTTTGCAATTTCTTTTTTCGAATGACGCAGATTTTGCAGGAATGGATTGTGGATTTGACCAACACCTTGAGCTTTGGAATCCAGTACTGTGATCGTAATAAACGCATCATGAGCTGGTTGCCTCCCTGCAAGGATAAAAGATGGGTGAAAGCGGTCAAGAGACACGAATATGCACATGTGTATGGCAGTATGATTGGATGCCGCTCATCGTAGCCGAGTGCTTCGGCCGCTCTTACACGACCACATGCTCGAATAATTCCCTTACCATCTAGAAAGGGGTTCAAATTAAGGAGTTTGCTGGAAATGAGCTGTTTCTTCATGCTCAAGCAAGTGTACTCTGACAAGTATGCCTGTCTCTGGGTCAGGAGAATGAGTCTTTCTTGTGCATAAGAAATCTAGTTGCTGTCAATTTCAATAGCTGACGGGAGTGACAATCGTTTGCAACGCTTGCAGAAGCGATAGATGTATGCTAACACTCGCAGGGCTCGATCGAACTTGGAGAAGCGCTCGAGAAAAGAAAATAAGGAACCGTGTTTGCGAGGTTTACTTTAATCGTACGTTGCTCTATTGTCGTATCTGGGAGGGGATCTGAAGGAATGGGCCATTGGTTCTGAGGTAGGCGTAACCACCTCTGCTCGCTAGGTCCGCTGGATTGTACTCGGATCGTACATGGGACCGTTTATTGCAGTCGGTGGCCTGAGTAATTTTTGCGACTCTGTTTGCTACAAAGGTAGTCCAGGCGCATGGTGGCTTATGAAGCCAAACTAGCACTATTGTGGAATCTGTCCAATAGAACCAGTCGCCGCCAGCGGAAGGTAGCTGGGGACTGAGTGCAGCGGATAACTCGGACTGAAGTGCTGCTCCGCACAGCTCTAGTCGTTCCAGCCCAGTTCTTGGAGCCGGACTCCTGCATGAATATTTTTGCCTGAATAATGACTGGAGCCAGCCAACCTGCTGGATCGAACAGTTTGGCAATCTGTGAAAGGACTTCACTTTTGGAGATGGACTGTTTGGTTGTTGACTCGGATGGAGCGAAAAAGAACTCATCGGTGTTAGCTTTCCATCTGATCCCGAGAGTCTTTGCCGAACAGGCTTCTTCGATCTCTAAGAAATCGGTGCGAAGTAAGTGGTCCTTGGGAATCGCTGTTAGCAAGTCCTTTTCATTGGATGTCCATTTTCGCAAGGGGAACCCGGCAGATTCAAGGGCTTTGCAGAGTTCTGCAATTGCTTGATCTGCCGTTGGTTCGGAATGGGCTCCCGCTAGTACATCGTCGACATACATATTGTTTGCGATAATGTGACTTGCTAAAGGATAGAGCGAACGAACGTCATCAGATGACTGATGTGGTACCCGGATTGCCAAAATGGGGCCACAGTTAACTCCAAACGTGACTGTGCTGAGCTCGAAGTCACGAAGCTCGTTGTCCTTTGTTCGGAACAGAATTCTCTGATAGGGCGTGTGTTTGGGATGCACAAGTATCTGCCGATACATTTTCGTGATATCGGCATTGAAGACATATCGGAAGAAGCGCCATCTTAGAATTTGAATGGTTAAGTCGGATTCCAGAACGGGCCCTGCATGTAGCCCATCGGTCAGACTTTTACCATTCGATGACGGGTGGGAGTCGGAAAATACTACGCGGAGCTTGGTCGTGGTGCTGTCAGGCTTGTGAACAGAATGGTGTGGTAGATAAAAGTTATCCGAACCATTGCTTGGAGGGACTTGTCGCATGTGACCTAAGTCCAGATATTCCTGGATCACCGCATCGTACTGCTCCTTAAGGGGGGCATTTTTTGCCAGACGATTCTCATTTCGTAGAAATTGAGCTAGTGCGATGGACCTTGAATGGCCTAACTGGATGTGATCGGAATTCTTGAATGGCAGTGTGACCGTTTTTATTCCTTATAGTGGTTATTTGGAAATTGCGCTCACAAAACAGGTCGGATTCCTTTTCCAGCTTCACTGGAATATCCTCCACCTCCCAAAATTTTGTAAGCAGTTTATCCAAGCTCGCATTTGGATTTAGCGAGACTTGAGTCGAAAAGGATGCAACAGATTTGGCACTGGTCTTAGAAACGGGGCCTGTAAGGATCCAGCCGAAAATCGTTTCTTGACCAAGGAGAGTGCCACATATGTTGGGATAGGAGCCATCTAACAATATGAATGGGAGGATATCGGTGCCGAGAAGCACGTCTATCTGTGAACTCCTATAGAAAGAGGGATCGGCCAAGTGTAATTTTGGAAGTTCTTCCAAAGCAGTTTGGGGGATGGTGTAGGGGGGCAAATTGCCTGCTAGCTTTGGAAGAACATAAGCCGAGGTTTCAATATGAACCCTGGGCTTTATCGAAGAGCCAATATTAAAATAGCAAAGTTTTGAGGTTGAGCCGAAATAGCTTGATTCAAACCGGAGACCTGTGCGTCGACGGGTTGATAAGGAAGTTTAACCCTTTTGAACAATCGCTCTGAAATAAAAGTCGCTTCCGACCCAGAGTCGATTAATGCCCGAGCTGTATACTTTGTGCCCAAATGACACACTTGGATGACAGCCGTGCCGAGGAGAACACCATGCGAGTTTGCGGAAAAGTAGTTTTGAACGGTAGATTGGGTCGAAGTAGAAGTGGACTGTATAGACGAAGGAGGGTTCAAAACTATTGGTGTTGTGGAAGCTGAGGGCACCTGGGGTCTGTCACGGTGGAGCAGCGTGTTGTGACGTCCCTTGCACGTGAAACAACTATGTGCGCTGGTGCAGTCTTTCAATTGGTGCTGTCTGGAGAAGCAGTTTAAGCACAACTTTTGTTGCTTAATGACGGTAACTCTCTCGGGTACGGACATTTGTAGAAAACGTGGGCATAGACGCACGGGATGGTTTTTCTTCTGACACAATTTGCAGTGTTGTGACTTTGTAGTCACTGTTGCTTCAAAGGTTCTCAGGTGGTTGGAATCTTTTCTTGTGGGTTTGGACTGGGGTGGCGTATGTGCGGTAGGTCGTACATCCTCTATCGCCTCCAAGGTGTGATATCGGTCGATCAGAAATGAATTCATCTCGGACCATTGAGGTATCTCTGCCTTATCGTGGACCGATTGTTCCCATAACGACAGCGTGATCTTAGGCAATTTAGAGGAGCACAAGAAAATAAGCAGACAATCCCAATTTTCGGTGCTCACCCTGGACAAGTCGAGAGCCGTTAAACACCCCTGGATTGTGCCCTGAAGCTCTTTAAGGGCGGCTCCAGACTCTTGTGTTGCTGAGGGGAGATTGAAAAGAATTTTCAATTGACTATTGACTAATAGTCCCCACTGAAAACTCTCCTCAGTGTCGCATGGCGGTTGACTGCAACCCCCTGGACATGGAGAAGTTGGGGGGAGTTTCTCAGCTTGTTCTGATTTAATGGAAAAACCGTGGCTCGTCTTCTATTTTTTCACTTAGTTGAGCCGCACATCGTCTCGTAAACGGAGTACGAGTAATCATATTTAGCTTGCATAGCCACCAGGGTTACTGCTGCTGCAAAGCGCCTTGGTTGAGAGCCTTGGAACATAACTCGTACTCGCGGTTCTACCTTTTCACATAAAGTCTTAATCTGATCTCGTCGGACTTGGAGAGTGAACAGTGACACGTCACTGTCCGCTGCGTCATTGATCTTCACTTCAAACTGGCCTAGTCGGTCAGTTATAGAAACGAAGTCGTTCAGTGCCATTTCACTTGACTTCTGCATTTTTTGCGTAGTCGAACGTGTAATTTTTGGGGTAATATCTCTTGTTGGAATCGGACTCACAGTCTTGCGGACGGTTGTGCTGGTACTCTCGACCTTGAGTTTCCCGAAAACTGCTCTAGGTGAGGATAAAGGTCGTTTTGACACCTTAACGGACGGTGCTGTGAGTCGTTTGTTTGTTTTGATCACCACCGATTGGCATACTAGGCTTATTCTAAACGCAGCTCAATGGAAAGTTTTTCTTTATTAACATAGAATTATTTGTATAATTTGTTATTTTAAGAAAAATCGCATTGATATTCGATTTATTACGCAACTTGGAAACGGCTTAACTTATAATTATGATTTATAAATTTTTATAAGAATAAGAAAAAAGTAATGCATATGTTTGTATTTTATCTAGTAAACGCAGCTCAATGGCAAAGTGGAAACATGCAAAAATATAAAAGTGGCTCAGAATCAGTTTATCGTAAAACCGACCTTAATACTTTACAACCCTTATGTTTGTTTACCTTTTGCACTTGCCAATTAATTTGTAAAAAGAAATATAAAAATTGATCTTGACGCTGCTGTGGATGAAAAATAACAAACGATACACATATAATATGATGTGCGTGGGTGTGTATACATGCAGGTGAATTTGCACAGTGTGGTTTTAATTAACTAAATACCAATCAGAATTGTGTATTTTTTTTATATTTAGGTATGTGATTATTTGGTGACGTCTATAATGGAGAAGCGCATACACCTGTTGTTCAACTGAGCAAATGCCTATGTGTGCAGATATGTCTTGATGTACTTTCGTACATCAATATGGCGATCGGTTAAATTTTTGGGTTTGCACTTATACATATATACATATGTACAGATACCAATATGGCGACCCTTTTTTTTAGAGCCACTTTCTGTTTTATTTTTATTAAGATTTGTCACTTTTTAGATGCCATTATGGCCACAAACAATATTTTTTTTGCTGGTTTTTTTTTTTGGATTTTGTTAAATACAATTACCCCTCGCTTTAACACCAGAGAAATGTGAAGCGAAAAAAATATGTTCAGACACACAAATTAGAATAAATCGGACTGGAGTTGCCGGAAATTTGGCAATGGACGAGTTGAGGTAGGTGCACTGCTACTTATCTTGTTTGAATTTGTAGCTGTTCCTGGAACCTTTTATTGCAGATCCACCAATGCTTGCTGGGGCGAACTGGATATGCTAGATGTTGTAGAAGTATCCGGCTCGAAGGACCAAATGTTGTAGTAGGGCGTCCGCATGGCTTCCAGGTGAAACTTTACGAAATGAATTATCGTTGGCGGAGCGTTTCTGTTCTGCACAGTTTTCTTAATAAGGTTTGAAAAAAACACGTTTTGTTCGCTTGAAGATTATTTTTCATTTGTTCTATATTTTCAGAGTACATTACAATGTATTAGTGTAAGTGAGGTGAATTTCATGTTCCATATACTGGTTCCGGAGTTACATGGCGGTTGGGTGAAGACTGCCGGATACACTTCTTGTGTGAACAATCACATTTCAGTTATTGTCGATGGATTTTCAAAGTATGTCTGGTTATATCCAATTCGCAGCACAACAGCCGAAGAGGTTATAACTTGTTTAGAGCGACAGCCTGTTAATATTGGTAACCCATACAGGATTGTGTCAGACAGAGGTGCGGCGTTTACATTGAAACTTTTCAGCATTTGCTGATAGCCACAGGTGTTTCACGCGGTAACGGACAAGTCGAGCGAATGCACAAAGTTGTAGTGCCCATGTTGACAAAACTGAGTTTGGAGATCCCATGTTCTTGGTACAAGCACTTAGGTAGAGTACAACAGCTAATTAACAATACAGAGCCCAGAAGAACAGAGATAACTCCGTTCGAAATCTTGACAGGTTGTGACATGCGTTATTCAGAAAATCCGGAGCTCAAAGAGTTGGTGCAGCAGTCTCTTATAAATGAGTGCGAGGACGAACGTGAACAATTAAGAAATCAGATGAGAATAAACGAGCATAGAAAGGTAGACAAGCGATACAAGATAGACAGCTTGGTTGCGATTTAGAGTACTTATTATGTAGTAGGGCTGAAAATATGGGGAAATTATCTTGGTCCGTTCAAAGTGATAAAGATACACAAACATGGCAGATGTGACGTAAAGAAAGTTGGAGATGGAGAAGGTTAAACATCTACGTAAGCAGAATTCGTGATAGAATTCGGGACGAATTCCATGTCAGGAATGCCGAATGTAGGAGTCGGGAAAGTTCCAGAAGATCAAATAGAAGAGCGAGCAACGCGCAGTGGTCGTCGTTATTGAACGACGACAATAATAGAGAGCCAAACAGCTGCAAGTGAGGTCAGGGCATCCGCTCTGAGAAAACAGAAAGGACGCCAGAAAGATCAGGAGACGTTTGATGATTTTCAATCAGCCATTGAAGGCTTGGTTAGCCATTTATCTAACGAAATTAGCGAAGTTAAGCTTGTAGACCTATTAAAACGCTATGCGTGAACGACAGCACTTAGATGCGAACTATTGCATTTGAAGATTGAAACATGAACAGAATTCAGAGATGAAGTCAAGAAACATGAAAGTTTCTAAAAAGAAACTGGCTCGTTTCCAATCGCTCCAAATACGGTAGAAGTAATGTCTCTGAGTTACTGGAAAATAATGATGTAGAAGATAATATTTCAGAAATAAGAACAAGAGAATAGTGTGCTGGAATTTTGATAAAGTGGGTCACCGATTCGATGACTGCATGGGAGAAAGTCGAATATTCTGCTACGGTTACGGTGCTAAAAAAACTTTTAAGCCTAATTGTAGCAATACTTTGGGAAACCGGAAGCGGGATGCGCAGACCAACACCACTTTGTCGTATCCCACAAAACAATTAAGGCTTCGCCAGTAATCCAGTCATATGGTAGTTCGGATCAATCAACTCCAAATTTTATATCTCATGCATCTCAAACTGATATTGAAAATATATATGTACCGTACCATATTCGATTAAAATCTTGACACATAAAGACGAATTTTCAGCAGCATAGAACCTTTTGTATTTATCTGTCGACCAAATTGCTCTACTTTTCGACTTAGGAAATTCTGGAAAAATATTAAGTGTCTTCGTAAGAAGCTGGTTCAATCAGTGTTAATGAGCTCAGATGATAAGCCTATGTATCATTATTAGATTCCGGAGCGACGATTAGTTATCTCGGTAATGTTGCAGCTAGGTCAGTGTTGTCGCATTCTAAAGCGCGCAAGTGCTCTGGATCAATCCGAACAGCTAACAACGCTATTTGCCAAGTGGTAGGCAAACTGACACTTTAAGTTGAATTTTGAAAACAAGCGCATAATGTTGATTTTTTGGGTACCAGATTAAAAACAAGATGTTTTTTTAGGCATACATTTTTGGCAGGACTTTAGACTGTTCCCGATAAATCCATAAATGAATTAGACAACGATAAAGATCATGATAACCAGGAAACACCGAAATTGCATCAGCGTCTGGTACCTCTCCGTTTTCGGTCATCTCTTGGTTAAACGGCTGCGAGATATTGGCCACCCTCTTCTTCCGTTCGCGTACAATGTTAGGCGACACGAACTTGGTGATCCGATAGAGGCCATCGATTTTGGGTGCCAATTTTGCAGCGAAGCCCTCAGCGGCGTTAGACAATTGGTGCTGCCGTAACAGGACCATCGAACCCAACGAAGGCCGCCATATTATAAGAATAAGAAAAAGTAATGCATATGTTTGTATTTTATTAAGTAAACGCAGCTCAATGGCAAAGTGGAAACATGCAAAAATATAAAAGTGGCTCAGAATCAGTTTATCGAAAACCGACCTTAATACTTTACAACCCTTATGTTTGTTTACCTTTTGCACTTGCCAATTAATTTGTAAAAAGAAATATAAAAATTGATCTTGACGCTGCTGTGGTTGAAAAATAACAAACGATACACATATAATATGATGTGCGTGGGTGTGTATACATGCAGGTGAATTTGCACAGTGTGGTTTTAATTAACTAAATACCAATCAGAATTGTGTATTTTTTTTTATATTTAGGTATGTGATTATTTGGTGACGTCTATAATGGAGAAGCGCATACACTTGTTGTTCAACTGAGCAAAAGCCTATGTGTGCAGATATGTCTTGATGTAATTTCGTACATCAATATGGCGATCGGTTAAATTTTTGGGTATGCACTTATACATATATACATATGTACAGACACCAATATGGCGACCCTTTTTTTTAGAGCCACTTTCTGTTTTATTTTTTTAAGATTTGTCACTTTTTAGATGCCATTATGGCCACAAACAATATTTTTTTTGCTGGTTTTTTTTGGATTTTGTTAAATACAATTACCCCTCGCTTTAACACCAGAGAAATGTGAAGCGAAAAAAATATGTTCAGACACACAAATTAGAATAAATCAGACTGGAGTTGCCGGAAATTTGGCAATGGACGAGTTGAGGTAGGTGCACTGCTACTTATCTTGTTTGAATTTGTAGCTGTTCCTGGAACCTTTTTTTTGCAGATCCACCAATGCTTGCTGGGGCGAACTGGATATGCTAGATGTTGTAGAAGTATCCGGCTCGAAGGACCAAATGTTGTAGTAGGGCGTCCGCATGGCTTCCAGGTGAAACTTTACGAAATGAATTATCGTTGGCGGAGCGTTTCTGTTCTGCACAGTTTTCTTAATAAGGTTTGAAAAAAACACGTTTTGTTCGCTTGAAGGTTATTTTTCATTTTGTTCTATATTTTCAGAGTACATTACAATGTATTAGTGTAAGTGAGGTGAATTTCATGTTCCATATACTGGTTCCGGAGTTACATGGCGGTTGGGTGAAGACTGCCGGATACACTTCTTGTGTGAACAATCACATTTCAGTTATTGTCGATGGATTTTCAAAGTATGTCTGGTTATATCCAATTCGCAGCACAACAGCCGAAAGAGGTTATAACTTGTTTAGAGCGACAGCCTGTTAATATTGGTAACCCATACAGGATTGTGTCAGACAGAGGTGCGGCGTTTGATTGAAACTTTTCAGCATTTGCTGATAGCCACAGGTGTTTCACGCGGTAACGGACAAGTCGAGCGAATGCACAAAGTTGTAGTGCCCATGTTGACAAAACTGAGTTTGGAGATCCCATGTTCTTGGTACAAGCACTTGGGTAGAGTACAACAGCTAATTAACAATACAGAGCCCAGAAGAACAGAGATAACTCCGTTCGAAATCTTGACAGGTTGTGACATGCGTTATTCAGAAAATCCGGAGCTCAAAGAGTTGGTGCAGCAGTCTCTTATAAATGAGTGCGAGGACGAACGTGAACAATTAAGAAATCAGATGAGAATAAACGAGCATAGAAAGGTAGACAAGCGATACAAGATAGACAACTTGGTTGCGATTTAGAGTACTTATTATGTAGTAGGGCTGAAAATATGGGGAAATTATCTTGGTCCGTTCAAAGTGATAAAGATACACAAACATGGCAGATGTGACGTAAAGAAAGTTGGAGATGGAGAAGGTTAAACATCTACGGTAGCAGAATTCGTGATAGAATTCGGGACGAATTCCATGTCAGGAATGCCGAATGTAGGAGTCGGGAAAGTTCCAGAAGATCAAATAGAAGAGCGAGCAACGCGCAGTGGTCGTCGTTATTGAACGACGACAATAATAGAGAGCCAGACAGCTGCAAGTGAGGTCAGGGCATCCGCTCTGAGAAAACAGAAAGGACGCCAGAAAGATCAGGAGACGTTTGATGATTTTCAATCAGCCATTGAAGGCTTGGTTAGCCATTTATCTAACGAAATTAGCGAAGTTAAGCTTGTAGACCTATTAAAACACTATGCGTGAACGACAGCACTTAGATGCGAACTATTGCATTTGAAGATTGAAACATGAACAGAATTCAGAGATGAAGTCAAGAAAACTGAAAGTTTCTAAAAAGAAACTGGCTCGTTTCCAATCGCTCCAAATACGGTAGAAGTAATGTCTCTGAGTTACTGGAAAATAATGATGTAGAAGATAATATTTCAGAAATACAGAACAAGAGAATAGTATGCTGGAATTTTGATAAAGTGGGTCACCGATTCGATGACTGCATGGGAGAAAGTCGAATATTCTGCTACGGTTACGGTGCTAAAAAAACTTTTAAGCCTAATTGTAGCAATACTTTGGGAAACCGGAAGCGGGATGCGCAGACCAACACCACTTTGTCGTATCCCACAAAGAATTAAGGCTTCGCCAGTAATCCAGTCACATGGTAGTTCGGATCAATCAACTCCAAATTTTATATCTCATGCATCTCAAACTGATATTGAAAATATATATGTACCGTACCATATTCGATTAAAATCTTGACACATAAAGACGAATTTTCAGCAGCATAGAACCTTTTGTATTTATCTGTCGACCAAATTGCTCTACTTTTCGACTTAGGAAATTCTGGAAAAATATTAAGTGTCTTCGTAAGAAGCTGGTTCAATCAGTGTTAATGAGCTCAGATGATAAGCCTATGTATCATTATTAGATTCCGGAGCGACGATTAGTTATCTCGGTAATGTTGCAGCTAGGTCAGTGTTGTCGCATTCCAAAGCGCGCAAGTGCTCTGGATCAATCCGAACAGCTAACAACGCTATTTGTCAAGTGGTAGGCAAACTGACACTTTAAGTTGAATTTTGAAAACAAGCGTATAATGTTGATTTTTTGGGTACCAGATTAAAAACAAGATGTTTTTTAGGCATACATTTTTGGCAGGACTTTAGACTGTTCCCGATAAATCCATAAATGAATTAGACAACGATAAAGATCATGATAACCAGGAAACACCGAAATTGCATCAGCGTCTGGTACCTCTCCGTTTTCGGTCATCTCTTGGTTAAACGGCTGCGAGATATTGGCCACCCTCTTCTTCCGTTCGCGTACAATGTTAGGCGACACGAACTTGGTGACCCGATAGGGGCCATCGATTTTGGGTGCCAATTTTGCAGCGAAGCCCTTAGCGGCTTTGGACAATTGGTGCTGCCGTAACAGGACCATCGAACCCAACGAAGGCCGCCACTCTCGTCTCCGCAGGTTGTAATGTCTGCCCTGGTCCTTTGATGCACGCTGGAGATTGCTGTGGACGATATAAAAGATAAAAGACTTCCTTCAATCTATTCGCCTTTGTCCTAGGTTCGAACGCACCGGAGTCACCTGATCGTATAGAGCGGCAGGCAATCGTGGTTCCCTACCCTGCATCAGGAAAGCTGGACTGAATCCCGTCGAGTCCGCCAGACTTGCGTTGACTGCTAGCGATATCTCAGGCAAGAGCTCATCCCACGAACTCTGATGGCCTTCGATAAACTGCGCTATCATGGTCTTTACGGTCCTGATCGTCCTCCCGGTGGGACAGTGCGGGGTGGTGTACTGGACCTCTACACCCAGGGTTTCCACAAAAGCCTTGAAGCTACGGCTTGTAAACTGCACCCCGTTGTCGCACACGAACTTTTTAGGTACCCCGAACCTACTTAGAATCCTCTCTCGGAATGCGGTCTGCAGGTGTGCCGCTGTGGCTCTCCTGAGAGGGTCCAGTTCCACCCACTTCGAAAAAGCGTCATGGAACACCAGTAGCATTGTGTTCCCATGTCTTGATCGTGAAAGGGGCCTGACGAAATCTGCGCAGAGTACCGCCGTCGGCTCTGCTACCTGTCTCGTCAGCATGCGACCAGCCGGTTTTAGTTGCTCGCTCTTGAATTTCTGGCAAATTTCGCAGTACTTCACGTACTTGGCGGCGTCGCGGCCAGTAGTTCCTCTGGGCTAACTTTTATACCGTTTTTTTCACGCCTTGATGTCCGGCCGTGGGAGCATCATGGCATTCCGGCAGTACCCTCTGGCGTTTACTACTGGCCACGCATAGTTTCCAGGGGATGTAGTCCTCCGTCCGTCCGGTGGCCCAAATGCCTATTTAGCTGCCTATTTTCTTATATGTAGTCCGGAAACTTGGCTGACTCTTCGGTGATCCTGTCACGCATACTCGCGACCCATTTGCAGGGGCCTCGCCAACCGCTGCATCAGCCACGATGTTGAGCTTCCCTCGCCGGTAGTAAACGTCAAACTGGAACTGTTGCAGTTCCAATGCCCATCGCGTGATCCTTCCTGAAAGGCTCTCGATCGAGTTGAGCAACTTGAGTGCCAGATGATCCGTTATCACGTCGAACCGGTACTCCTCTAGTTAGCAACGCAAGTTCCGGATCGCCCATTCGATCGCCAGGCACTCTTTCTCGGTGACGGAATAGTTCACCTCAGCTTTCAGCAAAAGTCCGGATAAGCCGACGTCGTCAAGCTATCCTTCAATTGACGTAATGCTTCCTCCTGTTCTTCATCCCAAGCCCGTTTCCGCCCCTTCTTTAAGAGCGCCTCCCTCAAATTCTCTACATGCTGCTCTTTCGTTTCCCTATTACCACGATATCGTCTAGGTAAGCGAACGCATGAGGTTCCATCTCAGGCCCAATTACCTTTTCCAAGGCTCGCTGAAAGGTCGCACACGCTGAATGTAAACCAAATGGCATCACCCACCATTGGAAAAGACCTCTTCCTCGGGCGTGACGCAACCGCTCAGGGATGTGATTAATCCGGGGAACAGGATAAGCATCCGGAATGGAATGCGCATTGAGTTGCCGATAGTCGATGCACATGCGCCACTCGCCAGTCTTCTTCTTGACAAAGACGATTGGGGCGCTGTGCGGACTACGACGGCTCGATGGCACCTGCTTGGATCAGCTTTTCCACCTGTTCGTCAATCACCCTCTGCATGGCCGGCTTCTTCGGATAATACCTTTGCTTCAGCGGCTTGACGTCCTTCAGCCGGATTCTGTACTCCGCGATGTGCGAGACTCCCTGCAGCCCCTCGAAGAGTGCCAGTTCTGGCTCCAGGAACTCGCTTAGTTCCGGATTCGAATCCACTGGCCACTCTGCTCCATGTGTTTCGCATTTCCGCCGTGCCGCCTCCATGTCCAGCATAGACCTGCCTCTGCAGCTCTAAGCGCCTCATTTTGGGCTCCTCAAGCTCTCGGTCCAATCCCGAGTGAGGCCCCTTCTCCGCTACCTCTTTCGTGTCCTTTCTCTTTGGTAGCCGAGCAAGCGTTCCCTTTCCCTGGCGTGGGAAGCTTTCTTTCGGTTCTCGTTTCGTGGTGTCTTCTCTCTTCTGTTGCCAAGCAGGTGCTCCCCTTTCTTGACCTGGGAGGCCTTCCTTCAGTTCCCTCTTGGTATCCTACTTCTTCTGTTGCCAAGCAGGTGCTCCCCTTTCCTGACCCGGGAGGCCTTCCTTCGGCTCCTCGCTCGTACCCTTTTCCGTTGGTTGCCGAGCAGACACTCCCGCTTCCTGACGCGGAAGGCCTTCCTTCGAAACTTCTCCCACCACAGGCCCTGCGGCGTGTGCCACCGCCGTCTCTAGGTCCAGTCTTGCCTTGCCGCGGCGCATGGTGGTACCCAGGATGACATGGTCCAACATCGAGGGCAGGATGAGCACCGATATGCTGATCACCTTTCCCGCTAGGCCAATGTCTAACCACAATGCCTTCCTTACTTCGAGCTTGGACCCGTCTGCCAGACGAATGCGCGTCTGCACGTCCTCCGCTGTTCCCCGAGTCGCCCACCTGCGTACGCAATCTTCGCTCACGAAGCTGCGAGTGGCTCCGGTATCGATGGTAGCAGGCATCGTTCGCCGTCAATCTCCATTCGGCCACGGTCCACCTTTAAAGGGTGTCCTGTTACCTGGTCACGTGTGTGTCAGCGTCGACCCGATCCTGGCCTGGGCGACGCCGTTGCCCGTTTCCCGATCCGTGCGGCGACAACAATCCTGGCTTCTTCTGCCCCGGCTCCCACATACCCAACAGAACATGACGTGTGCGTTGGGACACTCCCTGGCGAGGTGCCCCTCCTGTATATATATTCTTTTTTTCATTTATTTACTTTATTTTTTCTATGTCTTTTTTTTATTTTATTTTTTTCGTCTATTTCACAGACTTAAAAAAAAACTAAAAAATAATAATAATAAAAGAAACACACTAAATGTTCTTTTAAATTTCGACCTTCCTTTACTTTCGTATTTGCCTTTTTGTTCATTATTTTCCTTTCCCTATTATTGTTTATTTATTCCTTTTTTTTATTCAGTCACTCCAAAAAAAAATAAAAAATAAATAATTTACTTTATGTTCTCTTAACATTTAATCCTCGTCCATTTAAATGGTTTTGTGCTTGTCTTTTCTTATTGTTCACTTCGTTTTATTTATTATTAACCGCGCCCATTCTCATTGCCTACGCCAACTGTACTGACGAACTAAAATTTTCACCAGGCATGAGTTGAATTCGTCCCACTGTACAGCCGCTGTCACGACGCCTTAACGGCCTAAATCTTGTAGGTGTTCACTTTATCGCCTGACACAGGGTACGAAAAGGCCCTTGTTAGGGTATTCCCGACTACCTAATACCCTAGATCTATACCTTGCCCATTCGCACCACCTACACTACCGGGCAATAGCCTCGTACCACCTACATTACCTGACAATAGCCTCGTACCACATTCACTGCACTAAAGGTTGGGAAAGTGCGCTTGCCTCGGCCGCTCGCGACGCCGTTGCCCGTTTCCCGATCCGTGCGGCGACAACAATCCTGGCTTCTTCTGCCCCGGCTCCCACATACCCAACAGAACATGACGTGTGCGTTGGGACACTCCCTGGCGAGGTGCCCCTCCTGTTTATATATTCTTTTTTTCATTTATTTACTTTATTTTTTCTATGTCTTTTTTTTATTTTATTTTTTTCGTCTATTTCACAGACTTAAAAAAAAACCTAAAAAATAATAATAATAAAAGAAACACACTAAATGTTCTTTTAAATTTCGACCTTCCTTTACTTTCGTATTTGCCTTTTTGTTCATTATTTTCCTTTCCCTATTATTGTTTATTTATTCCTTTTTTTTTATTCAGTCACTCCAAAAAAAAATAAAAAATAAATAATTTACTTTATGTTCTCTTAACTTTTAATCCTCGTCCATTTAAATGGTTTTGTGCTTGTCTTTTCTTATTGTTCACTTCGTTTTATTTATTATTAACCGCGCCCATTCTCATTGCCTACGCCAACTGTACTGACGAACTCAAATTTTCACCAGGCATGAGTTGAATTCGTCCCACTGTACAGCCGCTGTCACGACGCCTTAACGGCCTAAATCTTGTAGGTGTTCACTTTATCGCCTGACACAGGGTACGAAAAGGCCCTTGTTAGGGTATTCCCGACTACCTAATACCCTAGATCTATACCTTGCCCAATCGCACCACCTACACTACCGGGCAATAGCCTCGTACCGCCTACATTACCTGACAATAGCCTCGTACCACATTCACTGCACTTTAGGTTGGGAAAGTGCGCTTGCCTCGGCCGCTCAATTTCGCCGCGGGCTTTCGCAACTTCGCCTCGGAGCTTTAGCTCTTCGCCGCCGAATTATAGCTGCGCTCTCAAGACGGTGTTGAGCAACCGATCGGCAACACACGTTTGCTGCGGCGGCCGGCGGTTAAATTCAAACTTAAGTTCCTCGTGTATTGCACAGCTGTGAGCATGCGCAGCCAAATAGAGCGAATAGAGCAAGAGGTGATGAGAGCAGGCCATAATACTGTTTTGAAAGCCTTTGAAAGCTTTCCTTTTTTTTTAAGTAGTAAAGGTTAAAACGCAGCACAGCATGTCATTTACAATTGAAGCGTGGGCGAGTTAAGTTCATATAACTTTATTATTGCAAATAATTTTTCCAAAAGATGTCAGAGACTGAGATTCCAATTGTGGTGCAGTTTCGAAGTGTTATTTTAGTACTCTAATAGAAACCAAAAACCTTCATAACAACTCGACCCAATATCCTAATTGTGATTCATGGTGTCCATTAAAGGAAAAATTTTATATGTGCTAGTGTTAAGACTTGGGACTTATTAAGGCTTCCACAGTATTCGTGCCTGCTATGTTCCACACGTCAGTAACTTGCTGAGAAAGAGCATCGGGAATATTTAGACGTCCTAGTCGGTGCTACCAGAAGTGGGCCAACCGACCAGACAAAGGCCAACACCAAGAGCACGTATCGCACTTAGCAACCCAGTAGGACCAATTTTGTTGCTTTTGGAATATTGCCTTACAGTCGCCCACAATTAAATAACAACAGTATCACTTTATATATTCTTTTTAATATTTATTACTTCAATTATTGACTTGCCAACTTGCCTGTTCAGATGCTCTACGACGAGTGAGGGTAAACAATAGAAGCAATTCAGTATCTAGGCTAATGTGTCGAAATGACATTTTAATTTTGTTTATTCTCTTTGCTCTATAAAACTACTTGGTCACTGTAGCTTTTGTATGAATGAGTGTTTGTGTGTATTTCAGTGCTGTTAAGTTATTATTTACAACGCAGTGTTGTAAGACCAATTTCACTCACTATTTCAAAACTCTTTATTTCAACACACCTTCTCAAAAGATGCATTAACCGTTTTAATTATAATTGTTAATGTGACAATACAGTTTCTTCTAGGATAAGTTGGGAACAATATTAATAATGCCATTTGTCCAGAAATAGTTGTTTTCAAAACTAATTCAAGGATTAGGGGAAACCCAGGAAAAACTTTTATTGGATCATTGGTTAATAATAATTATTCGAAATTTAAAAAAAATTAAAATTTCGTTGATAAAATATTGCAGAAAAAAAATTAGTTTGTAAGACCCAGTTCATTTCTGAGGATCACAAATCTGGCAGCAGGCAACAGCTTTGTCAGGATATTGGCTACTTGGTGCTCCGTGGAAACATTTTCAAGAGTATTTAATTTATTTTCAATTTTCTCTCTTGAAAAATGGTACTTTATATCAATGTGTTTTGATCTCTTGTGCATGTTGGAATATTGGCTATACTAGTGCAATTTTTATTATGCTCTAGTATTTTTATTGTTTCACTTAATTAAAATTATATCCTAGATATCAACGTGTAACAGGCTGGTACATGCAGTACTGTGTAAGGGTCAAGTCAGCTGCTGGTCAGCTGTTAATGTTCTTTGCTATTTACTCATCACTAAAGAGAAAGATAAAGGCGAAATTACTATTACAATCTCAGATGTGGGATATTAACCTGGCAATGGATGAAATTAATATTAAGGATAAGACAGTGGCCACATTAAAAAATGGCTGGTAATTTTGGGGCTCTCCACAACAGGCTTCAAGGCTGAGCTAGTGACGCGGCTAAATGCGGTGCCAGCAAGCGACAGGGGCGGTGCTCCCAGGATGGATGAAACTGACACTGAGGAGGAGCCGAACGATAGTCGACAGACAATCGCAAAGAAGGATTGGGCAGATGCAGCAGAAAGAAATTCTAAAAGGCGCCGAATTCTTAAAAAATTTGCGTCATGAAATAAGTTGCGCAGAATATATTCGACAACAATTACGCTTGCAAGCCGTCAATGCCAATCAACAACTGCAGTTATTTCGAGAGTAAAACTATGTTGGCTCGAGACCTCAATATTTAGGTTGAGGGGATACTAGATAGTCTTATTGAAGGCATTCTGGAGGATATTTTGAGACTACAGGCCAGACTTCAGTGTTTTAATGACCCAGAGAAGATGCAACGAGCATTCGCAAATGTGTTTGTGGAGGTTCTGTTGGAAAAGGAGGGGCAAAATCGACGGCAACTAACATCAGTGCCATACTTATAGATTCACGGTGTTTTGATTGCAATTACAAGGGGCCCTGGGCAAAGGACTGTCTGAAGCCCAAAAGAGAGCATGGTTCGTGCTATGGATGTGGTGCCACAAGTCATCTGGTGGCTCAATGACTTGAAAGATAGACACACGCTGGAAAGGGAGAAAATAATTATGTAAGATAGGTACAAATTTATTTTAATGATACCATTGACAGATCAATGTTTGCAGAATGCCTCATAGACTCGGGCAGCGCCATTTCGTTCATAAACAGCCAAAGGATTTTTTGTATTTTGGGATTAATGGTAGCCGATTAAATGTATTTAGAAAAGTATTATGTTATGTTTTTAAATATTTTTAAGTATTGAGATGAGCGATCTGAAGAGTTGACGGAAAGCCAAATAAATAAACATATGAATAAAAAAAAAAAAAATAGGACACTGTTTGGTCATATACCTCATATATATTAGTTAGGGTATCAATAGCAATGTCAAAAGCGGATTATGCTAAGATTATGCTAACTCTCATCTATTTTAACGCCATTAACACTCTACACATGTACGTAGTCTCGTTCTCTTTCGAACTCTGTAATTGGTCGGTCCCTTGAATTTTAAATTATGTTAAGAAATCAGTTCTGTAAGCATCATCATTGAAGTCAGTTCGTGTCGCTTATCATTCATTAAACTTTTATATCATCTACACACGCCCACTTGAGATTAGATTCTTAAAAGGTAAAAAAATGCTTTTGATCCAACAGACACTAAAAGTAAAAAATCATCCTAAGCATGTATTTATGTTGGATAGTAGGGTATAAAAGAGATCTGTTGACAGAAAAAATTTTAGATAATAAATTGTTAGATAATAGTTTATTGGTCAACAAATTGATAAAAAATAAATTGTTGGATACCAAATTGTTCAAAAACAGATTGTAAGGCAGAAAATTGTTAGAAAAAGAACGAATGGAAAGGGAAAGAGTTAGTACAATTTTAGAAAATGATTTTGAAAAAAGCATGTTGCTCATAAGCATTTTAAACACAGACACAATAGAAAGGGTACATAACCTTGGAGATCAAGTACAACATGATGATAGAGAAAAGTACATACAGTTGCTTGAAGCTACATATGTAAATGCGAAAGGACCAGAGGAGCCTAAGGTTAAATGGGAAATGATAGTCACATTGAAAATTTTATATAATTATATTATAGTTTATATGAATACTTAAGAGATGGTATCATTTAGCCCGGCAGTTTTGAATATGCATCACCGATTGTGTTAGTTAAGAAAAAAACTTGGGATTTAAGAATGTTCATAGATTTTAGAAGATTAAACAAAGTAATTATTAAATATAACTAACCACTGCCGTTAATAGATGATTTGTTGCACAGTCCGGTGGAGAAAACAGTATTTACCAAGCTAGACTTAAAAAATTGATAATTTCATGTTTTTGTTGACAAGTGTTCATACAAGAAGTGTATCCGACAGTCGCCATCCAACCGCCAAGTAACTCCGGAACCAGTACATGAAATTCACCTCCCTTACACTAATACAATGTAATGTAAGTTATTTAGGTGTGGTAGCAGGTAGCCGTGGGGATCCCGCGTAGCTGCTGATTGTGAATTCCAGGTCCAGCGTCGCTTCCGTGAGGAAGTCGATCCAAGGTGAACACTGATACGATTTTTATGATGATTACGTTGGAGGACTTGACTTCGTCCCCTTTGGTGATTATTGCCCTTGTGGTGCAATAATGTGATCAATAAGAACAAATGTTACGGTTATGAGCCGGAGTACGAAATAGACAACTTGTGTCTTCTTTATTAAAAAGCGAACTGAAGCTAAAGACAAATGCAAAACATAATTCTACTTAGCGAAGTCAATGCGTCGCGCCATCGGACCACAGTCGGCATGCCGACTCAGCATTCTCAGCGTCGCAGCACACCAGCAAAGAAGTGTCATGCGATCGCTGCTGATTGTTGCCAGTGCAGAGCACTGAACTCACAGTTTGGCGTGTCAGCATCATTCATGTGTTGTTGCTTAGTTGCTATAGTATTTATGTGTTAACTGCCCCCCCCCCCCCCCTCAAGTTTATGGCCGTCCTCGGCCATGTTAAAGTTGTCGATCACACCTTGGATTTTTATCGATGCTCGTCTCTTCCTTATTGCCTGGACAAGGATGAGTGAGGCAATGAGACCCACATTCAGTATTACTCCGCCAGTGAACCATAACTTGGGCGATCCAGCATTATCGATGTCTTCCTTCACCTCTTGGATGGAGCGTAAGTTTTCGTTGCTCATTCGGTGTAGTAGTGAGATACTCAGAGTCGAGTCATGCCCGATGATCCTTAGAAGTGGAGACCTTACGATGCCGGGAATTTTATTCATTGCTTTCCGCTCGTTTATAAACTCGGTTCCGTTGACGATAGCTACTCGTTCAAATGTTATTAAGTGTGTTCCTTTTGCGATTACTTCGGGGCTATCATCTGTGCGGACGCGGGCAGTCGCCTCGTTGATGATGATCACGCCATGATCGACGGGCATTACTTCTTTTAGGTGACTGGGTTGAGTATGGCATTGAGCCATGCTTCCCGCGTAGAGTAAAGTCGCGCAGGACTCGCGTCGAGATCGCTCGCAAAAGCTGATGTGTGTGGTCTGGATGCACTCAGTGACTGCAAAGGTATCCTTTTCGCATTCGGCCAGTGAGTTCTCGTCGAGACGTAGTATGGTGTGATTGTGAGACACGGGATAGATGGTGATCTTTTTGCATCTGGCTTCGACCCTTGGGAAGGCTATTAGTATGTGAATTATATCGTCGGACTGAAGGACCCTAATCTTTGAGGCTTCTATTAAACTAACTTTTGGAGTGTCCTGTTTGACAAGTGAATTCAAATCTGCGTGATTTAATATTGTAGGGTTTACTATACCAGATTTTGCCAAGGTTATTGTGAGAATTAAATTTTGAATTTCTATGGTTAGCATTCTGTTTCTAGCCAAAAGCGTCTCATACAAGTGTGGAGTGTCAGTTAATTTATTTTTTGAGCTTTTATTATCTGGTTTACGGTATCAGTTAGTTTGTTTATTTGTTTCTGTGCCTCGGAATTTATGGCTATTTGTCTGGAATTTGATTCGATTAATTGGGCTTCTGTTACACTGATTTTTAAGAAATCAGAGGCATCTGGGGTACCTGCTACTACCTTCAGGGCTGTGCCTAGGAAATCTAAACTTCTAGCCATTCTATGGTGTATCTTGAGTACTGACAGTAGTGTTTTTAAGTGGTCGGAATCAACATCAAGCAGTTTGCGCATATGTGATTGTGGGAACAAATCGGACAATTTTTCTGTTTCTTCTATTATGTTAACGAATTCGGAAAGGTTACTAGTGTGTTTTAAGTAGTCACGGTGTTCGAACACCAATACTTCACCGTCTATTACCGGGATGTAGTTGGCATGCGAGAAGTCGGTGATTCGAGCATTTGCTATTGCAAGGATGGTAAGCGCTATGAAGGTGAACCTGTAATTGGACTAAGCGATGAAATTGTGGTGCTTTGTCTTGGGGAACTTATTTCCTAACTAAATATAAGGTAAAACTATTTAAGGTTGTCCTTGTGGACCACCCTCCCCTTAATTAAGACAGACGTTCCTAGGTCTGCTTGTATTTCCTGTCTGGTGCAGAGAGGAGTTAGCTTGTTTCCTAACCTCTTGTTGTTTTTTGAGGAATACTTCCTCTCCTACCTTAAATACGCGGTTTTTCCTATTTACGTTACACCTTTCTATGGTGTTTTGTTGGGCTTTTGCCAGTTTGGAGGTAATACCTGAACTGCGCTTTTCGGTTCCCTCATGAAGAATTTCAACTGGTTTTTCGCAAATGACCGAGTGTAGAGATTTATTGTATTCTACTGTTGCTCTCAGTATTAGTTCGATCGTGTCCTCGATTTTTTTGTCAATCTTTAGGCACCTTGCGATCTCAACTAACGTACTGTGGAATCGTTCCACTTGGCCATTTAATGAACTGTGTAAAGGCGGAGCGTTTACAATATCGATGTTATATTGGTTTTTCAACATGGACGTAATGGTCTCTGAGTTGAATGAAGGTTCATTATCGCAATATATTGTTTTAATGTTAGGAAACATATTCACAATTTGCAACAGGGGACCCTTAATGTCGACAATTGTTCTTGATGGTACTGATTGTACTAAGGCGAATTTGGAAAACTTGTCGATGCAAGTCAAAAATTGTTTTTTGTCGGTTGAGAATATGTCTATGTGCAACATTTCGCCGGTGTATTGTGGGATCGGAGTTTCGCCAAGCTGCTGTTTCTTGGGACGTCTGTCATATTTTGCTTGCGTGCAAACTTTGCAGTTTGAGACTACTTCTTGGGCTAATCTGCTCATGTTCGGAAAGTAGTAGTCACGGAAGATTTGTTTGACATTTTCTTGGGCTGCTCTGTGCGCCCTGTTGTGCTCGCTATTTATTATTTCCAACTGATCGCTTTTACCCGTTATGTCTTGTACGAGATTTTTACAAAACCGGAATTTTGTAGAAGGGAAATGGGCAATCAGTTCGTGTTGGAAACTTGCTAATGTGGGAAGGTTGCAATGGATCGCGTTCACAACCTCCGTATTTACAACTTCTTTGAGGGTTTCTAAAATGCTGCTCTTAGCAGTAAAATTGATCAAGTGGCGAGTTTTGTTGCGGAATAAAACTATGGTGCGTTTCAATGGGAAACGCGCTTCTTCCAGAACGATCTGGTTTCTGAAGCAGTTTAACGGTTTGTCCGTGGCCTCGACCGTGTAGGTCAGTGAAATTTCGCTGTGAACGGTTGCAGCGTCCGATTGCGGCTCATTTTGTAGGGCATTGAGATTTTGTCTAGACAATGCATCTGCTACAGAATTTTCTTTGCCAGGCTTGTAGCAAACTTTGGCGTTGTATTGGTCGATGTAGGCTTTCCATCTTTTTATTTTGGCATTGGTATTTTTGTCTGCTACTGCAAAGGTGAGAGGCTGGTGGTCAGTGAAAATGTTAATTTCTCTGGAGCCGTATAGGTAGTTTTGCAATTTACCTAAAGCCCACACGATAGCTAGCAACTCCCTTTCGTTGGTTGCGTAGTTCAGTTCTGGACTTTTTAGGGTACGAGAAATCATGGTAATGGGTCTGCCATCTTGGGATAGGACTGCGCCGATTCCGTTTGCTGAGGCATCAGTGGTTTGGTCAAAAGCTTTTTTGAAATCTGGGTACATCAAAATTACGTCTTCTGACGCCAAGATGTTGCGCAGGCGTCGAAACGCGTTGCGCTGGGTTTCGTTGAACTCGACTGCTATTTTCTTTGACCTATGCTTACTCACCGAACCATTTTCTCCTTTTAGAATGTCGCTTATTGGGCGAGCTATGGATGCAAAGTCTTTTATGAAGACTCTGTAATAGCTTGCCAGACCCAGGAAAGATCTGACACTGTAGACGCTTTTGGGTTCGGGGTACTCTTGAATGGCCTTGACCTTCTTTGAGTCGGATTTGGTGCCGTCTTTGCTTACGATGAAACCAACATACTCTACGCTTTCTTTAAAAAAGTTGGTTTTCTCCTGGCTCACCCTCATATTGGCTTCAATCAGGCACTTGAGTACTGTGTCAATGTGCCTGACATGGTCTACTTCGTTTCTTGAGAAAACTATGACATCGTCTACGTAGACGTAACAAATTTTCCCAATATGTTCCCTTAGAACATTATCGATTGCCCTTTGGAAGATGCTGCCCGCATTCTTAAGACCAAATGGCAGTCGGCAGAATTCATATTTGCCACCGCAAACAGAGAATGCTGTTTTTTTCGCGGTCATGTTCTGCAAGGTATATTTGGTGATACCCTGACTTTAGATCAAGGGTAGTGAAGTATTTAGCGTTTCCCAGGTTCGCTAGAATCATGGGAATGCTGGGCATCGGGTAACGGTCAGGTATAGTCTTCTCGTTCAGTTTCCTGAAGTCGATGACTAATCTTTTGTTTGCGTTGCCATAGGCGTCTGTGCCTTTTTTGTCAACAACCCACGTTGGGCTGTTGTAGGGCGACCTTGATGGTCTAATGATGCCGTCATTTAGTAGTTGCTTGACCTCATTATTTATGAAGTCGGACACGCCCATTAGACTTGGGTAACTTCTGGCATATATTGGCTCGTTGTCAATCGTACGGATTGTGGCGGTGACAGAGGTGTTGAAAGGGAGTGCTTCTTCCGTTGTTGAAAAGGCCTTTTTCCTCTTAAGTATCATGTTCCTGAACTCTTTTTTGATAGAGATAGGAACTACGATGTCGTTTACATCGGTGAAATTTACATCAGTGCACTTCTGGTATTGAATTTCTTCAGAAATGCCCTGATACTCTAGTAGACTCTTTGCAAGGTTCAACTGTACCCCGGCTTGTGTTAACAAGTCGAATCCAATAATGGCATCGAACGAACTAAGTGTGTCTAATAGGAAAAAGGGCATTTTTCCTTTATTTCAGTGGACCCGTGGATCGAATTCACCGAGAAGGGTTTGGCGATCGGCAATATGGTTTTCAGCTCCTTTACGGGCTTAACATAGTTTTTTGCCGCGCCAGTATCGATTAGCATTTTTAATGTTCTCCCAGCCAACCGTCGTTCGATGAACGGTAACCGGGAGTGTTCCCTAAAAAATGGACAGAGTCGGCTTGGTCGTACTCTTCCTCGCTGTCAATTTCTTCGACAGCAGCCTTTGCGGCTTTTTCGTATGCTACCTTTTGTTCTTCGGAATCCGTTTGAACAATGTTGTTAAGACGTTGCCGTCTCGGACCTGTTTGTCGCTCTGAGGAGTTCCTCCTCTTAGTAGCGTTTGACTCATTTGGTTGGTTCTGGTTGTATTTAGTACGCTGCCTAAATTTGGAAGAAGAATCTACCTCCATCGGTTGTGGAGCTGGCTCTTGGCTTTCTTTATTAGGTTGCTCCTTTGGAGCATTTTTCTTGTGTTTGTAATGGGGGTTTCTATCTTGACCGTGGTCTTCCTTGTAGTTTTTATTCTGTTTACCATATGGTTTGTGTTTGCCGTTTTCAGCTGTTTGGGATCGTTCCTCAACAACTTTAGCATAGGAGTTTGCAAACATGCTTCTCTCAATGCTGGCTTCTGTTTCTATGGCGAGGGCTAGCGTAGAGGGTAAGTCTTTGGGTTGCGCTGGGAATACGACAGCTCTGAGCTGTTTCCTCAAGCCTGATATGAAGGAGTGCAAGGCATCGGCTCTAACTTCAGCGTTAAGCAAATCAGCGCCTTCTTGTTCGTGTGACATAACAATTTTATTAGTTACCAGAGTTAGTCTCTTTTCGACCTCATCATAGTACTGCATAAGTGTCACTTCACCCTGTCTGACCATGTCTAAGTTTTGCCTCAGTAGGCGTAAGGATGTTCGGTCGGCATAGGTGCAATCTAGTCTAGCCAGGATGGCGTCGAAATTTAGCACCGTGTTGTAGGAGATAAGTAAGGCTCCAGCAGGCCCTGTGACCTTGTTCCTAAGAATGGCTACTGCTTGGTAGTGTTCGCTACTACCGTCGAAGGGCTTAAAAAGTTCATACGCATCGATTGCTGCTTGTCTCCAAGCAACATATTGGTCTTGTGCACCAGAGAAGTCTGGTACTGATATTATTATGTCGAGTTTTATGTCACATTTTACCCCAGGAACAACAGTTATCTTTTGGTAAGAGACGACTGCTGGCGTTTTCACTTGCAACCTTTGTATTTCCTGAGTTATTGAATTTATCTGGGACTGTTGTTGCGACAGTGCCGATCTAACGGCAATGTCAATGAGAGCTTGAATCTGTGAAGGGTCCATTGTGTTAGCTACCTGATATTCTGGGCAGCAACCAACTTGTTCTTCACCTATACTATCGTCACTGTTGTACTCGGTCTTTATTTCCCTATAGGTGTTCCAGCTCATTTGTTAACCTCGATACTTGTATGAAAACTTTTTCGCATTGGGCATATAATTGTTTTAGTAGCAGTTGTTTATTTATAATAAAACCTGCATTAAAGGTATGCAATAGTTTTATTCTTTGTGAGGGTATGCAATGGTTTTTTAGTTAAAGTATGCAATGGTTTTTATTTTTTATTTTTGGTAAAAGTATGCAATGGTTTTTTAGTTAAAGTATGCAATGGTTTTTATTTTTTATTTTTGGTAAAAGTTGACAAACTTACATGTTTTTGTGTTATTGCCTATGAACTTGGTGGGTGTTAGGACGTTTGGGCGCCAGTTATTTAGGTGTGGTAGCAGGTAGCCGTGGGGATCCCGCGTAGCTGCTGATTGTGAATTCCAGGTCCAGCGTCGCTTCCGTGAGGAAGCCGATCCAAGGTGAACACTGATACGATTTTTATGATGATTACGTTGGAGGACTTGACTTCGTCCCCTTTGGTGATTATTGCCCTTGTGGTGCAATAATGTGATCAATAAGAACAAATGTTACGGTTATGAGCCGGAGTACGAAATAGACAACTTGTGTCTTCTTTATTAAAAAGCGAACTGAAGCTAAAGACAAATGCAAAACATAATTCTACTTAGCAAAGTCAATGCGTCGCGCCATCGGACCACAGTCGGCATGCCGACTCAGCATTCTCAGCGTCGCAGCACACCAGCAAAGAAGTGTCATGCGATCGCTGCTGATTGTTGCCAGTGCAGAGCACTGAACTCACAATTTGGCGTGTCAGCATCATTCATGTGTTGTTGCTTAGTTGCTATAGTATTTATGTGTTAACTTGTATTCTGAAAATACAGACAGAAGAAAAAATAACCTTGAAGCGAACAAACGTGTTTTTTTATAAACCTGACTAATTAAATTTGTGCAGAGCAGAAACGCTCCCCCAACGAAACAGCAATTCGTAAAGTTCATCTGGAAGCCCTGCGAACCATACTACAACATTTGGTTCTTCGAGCCGGATACTTCTACAACATCTAGCATATCCAGTTCGCCCCAGCAAGCATTGGTGGATCTGCAATAAAAGGTTCCAGGTTCCAAATTCAAACAAGATAAGTAGCAGTGCACCTACCTCAACTCGTCCATTGCCAAATTTCCGGCAACTCCAGTCCGATTTATTCATATTTGTGTGTCTGAACATATTTTTTTCGCTTCACATTGTCCGTGGTTAAAGCGAGGGGCAATCGTATATAAAAAATCCAAACAAAAAACCCTCAAGTAAAATATTGTTCGTGGCCATAAGGGCATCTAAAAAGTGACAGATATTAAAAGAAGTAAAACAGAAAGTGACTCCAAAAAAGGTGGCCATATTGGTGCCTGTACATATGTATATATATGTACATGTGCATACCCAAAAATTTGAACCGATCGCCATATTGATGTACGCATGTACATCAAGACATATATGCACACATAGGCTTTCGCTCCGTTGAACAACAAGTGTATACGCTTCTCCATTATAGACGTCACCAAATAATCACATACCTAAATATAAAAAAAAAACCACAATTCTGATTGGTATTTAGTTACCTGCATGTATACACACACACGCACATCATATTATAGGTGTATCGTTTGTTATTTTTCATCCACAGCAGCGTCAAGGTCAATTTTTATATTTCTTTTTACAAATTAATTGGCAAGTACAAAAGGTAAACAAACATCAGGGTTGTAAAGTATCAATGTCGGTTTTCGATAAACTGATTCTGAGCCACTTTTATATTTTTGCATGTTTCCACTTTGCCTGCGTTTACTTAATAAAATACAAACATATGCATTACTTTTTCTTATTCTTATAAAAATTTATAAATCATAATTATAAGTTAAGCCGTTTCCAAGTTGCGTAATAAATCGAATATCCATGCGATTTTTCTTAAAATAACAAATTATACAAATAATTCTATGTTAATAAAAAAAAAAACTTTCCATTGAGCTGCGTTTAGAATAAACGTGCTTCTTCTTGAGCTCAACAATTAATACGCATCAATTTTTTTTTTCGCGATTCGTTTCCACTACACGATCGCCTTGTCAAAAGAAAATTAATCCTTTTCTGTGGTGCTTCAATAAAGAAATAATTCGATTTTTTTTCTCAAGTAAAAGAAACTAAATAAGTGTCAATTTAGTAAATTGTTAGTAAAATAATTTATTTAACAAAATTTTCCGATTTCGTTGGACTCAATAGTGCACACTATTTCGGTCATTTAATTTTATTCTGATTTCTCGATTCCATCGTTCCTGTGCCATTTCTTATTCCGTTTTCGCTCGGCTGATTCAAATTATTTGTATTTGATCACATATCACCTGGTTATTACAATTTTTGGCTCTGTGAAGAGCCTAGTATGCCAATCGGTGGTGATCAAAACAGCCACAAACGACTCACAGCACCGTCCGTTAAGGAGTCAAAGCGACCTTTAACCTCACCTAGAGCAGTTTTCGGGAAACTCAAGGTCGAGAGTACCAGCACAACCGTCCGCAAGACTGTGAGTCCGATTCCAACAAGAGATATTACCCCAAAAATTACCCGTTCGACTACGCAAAAAATGCAGAAGTCAAGTGAAATGGCACTGAACGACTTCGTTTCTATAACTGACCGACTAGGCCAGTTTGAAGTGAAGATCAATGGCACAGCGGACAGTGACGTGTCACTGTTCACTCTCCAAGTCCTACGAGATCAGATTAAGGCTTTATGTGAAAAGGTAGAACGCGAGTACGAAATATGTTCCAAGGGTCTCATCCACGGCGCTTGCAGCAGCAGTGACCTGGTGGCTATGCAAGTTAAAAATGATTACTCATACTCCGTTTACGAGCGATGTGCGGCCCAACTAAGTGAGAAAATAGAAAGAGCCACGGCCTTAAATAGACAAGCTGAGCAACCCCCCTCCAACTTCTCCATGTCCAGGGGTTGCAGTCTCCCGCCACCTACGCTGGCCTACTTTCCGAGACTTGTTTACAGCGGTTTATATAAACAATCCAAGATTGACGCCGGTGGAAAAATTGTTCCATCTTAATTCCAAAACCAACAGCGAAGCTAGGGCAATTGTCTCCAAGACCCCACTCACGAATGACGGCTTTCAGTCAGCGTGGGCGAGCCTGTCGGAGCGATTTGAGAATAAGCGACTACTAGTCAATAGTCAATTCAAAATTCTTTTCAATCTCCCTTCAGCAACACAAGAGTCTGGAGCCGCCCTTGAAGAGCTTCAGGGCACAATCCAGGGGTGTTTAACGGCTCTCGGCTTGTCTAGGGTGAGCACCGAAAATTGGGATTGTCTGCTTATTTTCTTGTGCTCCTCTAAATTGCCTAAGCTCACGCTGTCATCATGGGAAGAATCGCTCCACGATAAGGCAGAGATACCTCAATGGTCCGAGATGAATGCATTTCTGATCGACCGATATCGCACCTTGGAGGCGATAGAGGATGTACGACCTACCGCACATACGCCACCCCAGTGCAAACCCACAAGAAAAGATTCCAACCACCTGAGAACCTTTGAAGCAACAGTGACTACAAAGTCACAACACTGCAAATTGTGTCAGAAGAAAAACCATCCCGTGCGTCTATGCCCACGTTTTCTACAAATGTCCGTACCCGAGAGAGTTACCGTCATTAAGCAACAAAAGTTGTGCTTAAACTGCTTCTCCAGACAGCACCAATTGAAAGACTGCACCAGCGCACATAGTTGTTTCACGTGCAAGGGACGTCACAACACGCTGCTCCACCGTGACAGACCCCAGGTACCCTCAGCTTCCACAACACCAATAGTTTTGAACCCTCCTTCGTCTATACAGTCCACTTCTACTTCGACCCAATCTACCGTTCAAAACTACTTTTCCGCAAACTCGCATGGTGTTCTCCTCGGCACGGCTGTCATCCAAGTGTGTCATTTGGGCACAAAGTATACAGCTCGGGCATTAATCGACTCTGGGTCGGAGGCGACCTTTATTTCAGAGCGATTGTTCAAAAGGGTTAAACTTCCTTATCAACCCGTCGACGCACAGGTCTCCGGTTTGAATCAAGCTATTTCGGCTCAACCTCAAAAACTTTGTCATATTAATATTGGCTCTCCGATAAAGCCCAGGGTTCATATTGAAACCTCGGCTTATGTTCTTCCAAAGCTAGCAGGCAAGTTGCCCTCCTACACCCTCCCCCAAACTGCATTGAAAGAACTTCCAAAATTACACTTGGCCGATCCCTCTTTCTACAGGAGTTCACAGATAGACGTGCTTCTCGGCGCCGATATCCTCCCATTCATATTGTTAGGTGGCTCCTATCCCAACATATGTGGCTCTCTCCTTGGTCAAGAAACTATTTTCGGCTGGATCCTTACAGGCCCCGTTTCTAAGACCAGTGCCAAATCTGTTGCATCCTTTTCGACTCAAGTCTCGCTGAATCCAAATGCGAGCTTGGATAACCTGCTCACAAAATTTTGGGAAGTGGAGGATATTTCAGCAAAGCTGGAAAAGGAATCCGACCTGTTTTGTGGGCGCAATTTCCAAAAAACCACTATAAGGGATAAAAACGGCAGATACTTGGTCACACTGTCATTCAAGAATTCCGATCACATCCAGTTAGGCCATTCAAGGTCCATCGCACTAGCTCAATTTCTACGAAATGATAATCGTCTGGCAAAAAATGCCCCCCTTAAGGAGCAGTACGATGCAGTGATCCAGGAATATTGCTTCAAGAACTGGGATGGGATGATCCACAACCTAAGAGTCTTCTCAGTAAGTGTCAGTTATTCCTCCAAGAGTATCCGGGCTTCAGTCGATTCGCATCCCTAGATGGGTTGATTTTCGCCCCCCGTTACCTTTCGCTCGCGTCGACTGGTTCTATTGGACAGATTCCACAATTGTGTTAGCCTGGCTTCATAAGCCACCATGCGCCTGGACTACCTTTGTAGCAAACAGAGTAGCATAAATTACTCAGGCCACCGACTCCAATAAATGGTCCAATGTACGATCCGAGTACAATTCAGCTGACCTAGAGAGCAGAGGTGCCCCACCACGACAGTACGACAATGGAGCAACGACAATAGAGCAACGACCGATTAAAGTAAACCTCGCAAACACGGCTCCCTCATTTAGGCTTCTCCAAGTTCGATCGAGCCCTGCGAGTGTTGGCATACATCTATCGCTTCTTCAAGCGTTGCAAACGATTGTCGCTCCCGTCAACTATTGAAGTTGACAGCAACGAGATTTCTTATGCACAAGAAAGACTCATTCTCCTGACCCAAAGACAAGCATACTCGTCAGAGTACACTTGCTTGATCACGAAGAAACAGCTCATTTCCAGCAAACTCCTTAATTTGAACCCCTTTCTAGATGGTAAGGGAATTATTCGAGCATGTGGTCGTGTAAGAGCGGCCGAAGCACTTGGCTACGATAAGCGGCATCCAATCATACTGCCATACACATGTGCATATTCGTGTCTCTTGACCGCTTTCACCCATCTTATATCCTTGCCTGGAGGCAACCAGCTCATGATGCGTTTAATACGATCACAGTACTGGATTCCAAAGCTCAAGGTGTTGGTCAAATCCACAATCCATTCCTGCAAAATCTGCGTCATCCGAAAAAAGAAATTGCAAACGCAGCTCATATGCGACTTGCCTGTGGAGAGAGTCACATTCTCTCGGCCGTTCACTCACACAGGAGTAGATTTTGCAGGCCCCTTCGATGTTAAAAACTACACAGGTCGAGCCAGTCTTATTACAAAGGGCTACTTGTGCGTCTTTGTGGGCTTCAGCACCAAAGCCATCCACCTAGAAGCTACATCTGACCTGACCACAGAAAAATTCCTAGCGGCATTTGCGAGATTTGTGGCACGACGAGGGTGCCCAAGTCATATGCATTCCGACAACAGCAAAACCTTCGTCGGAGCGGCCAAAGCCCTTTCGCGCGATTTTGTAGAAACGCTTAAGACTTAACTCCAGGCCACTAACAGTCTCCAGAAACTGTCCTGGCACTTCAACCCTCCTAGTGCACCGCTTATGACTTACAACGGGACGATCTAGTCATTATTAAAGAAGATAATCTTCCAGTTAATGATTGGCGTCTAGGTCGAATCCAAACGACCAGAAGACCTATCTCTAAGCTGATCCTGCTCCCGATAGAATCAAGACTTCATTTTACATCCAGTAGAATCTCCAGTAAAGACTAGAATCCTAGATCCATAGGTCTGCGGACCATCCGTATAAAGCCGCATCAGTAATGTCTATTATGTTTTTTTTCAACCTTCTTCACCTAACAGCACGATGTCTCCACGCCAACAACAAGGCCAATCCAAGAGCCGACCGGCAACGGAATCGTTCCGATGTCGAGTATGCCGAGGAGTCCACGCGCTGCGAAAGTGCCAGAGGTTCATGCGGCTGTCTCCAGAGAAGAGACTCCGAGCAGTTCTGGTTAACAAATACTGCCCAAACTGCCTAGCTCACCAACATTCCGGGGAGTCCTGTCGCCGCAAGGACAAGTGCCGCAAGTGCCAGGGCGACCATCACACCTTGCTTCATTTCCGCGAAGCGCATCGCATGCCATCGCGATCTCCAGAGCGATCCTAGCGTTGCGCAGCACCAAGGCCCAAGCGCGACGCTCCGCGCTGCCTTAATCCGCTGGTTCCATCTCCCTGTCGACTTTGATGGAACACAAAAGGACAACCGTCCTCCCGAGAGCACTTATCCGACTTGGAAACGGCAAGGTGACCCGCGACACTCGGGCACTTTTAGACCCCTGCTGTCCGGTAAGTCTTATCGACGCATCTTTGGCAAAGGCCTCCGGGCTATCCGTCACCCGCGTCGGTAAAGACAACGCTTGCTCGGCCATCATATGTTCCAGGACCTACAGCTTCCAGCGAGAGGTCATCCTGCAGGTGATGTCAAATCTCCAGTACCGAACTCCAGCGAAGCTCGTCAGCGAGAAACTGAATGAGCCCTTCAACAACGTCCGGTTGGAAGACGATCGCTGGTTCCAGCCGGAAATTTCCAATCTTGTTTTGGGCTCGGACATCTACCCCGATTTAATTCCAAGGCGTCCTGCCGAGCCATGGCGGCACACCACTGGCCCAAAACACGGTCTTCGGGTGGATACTGTCCGGCTCCTGCGCTCACCAGTAGGAACAGAGCCACTTCCCTCTCCCCTTTTCTTTGTGCAATACTGCAAGGCGGGCGGCATGTTCACACAAGAAGTGTATCCGACAGTCGCCATCCAACCGCCATGTAACTCCGGAACCAGTACATGAAAATATAGTTCCCCTCACTTACACTAATACAATGTAATGTACTCTGAAAATACAGACAGAAGAAAAAATAACCTTCAAGCGAACAAACGTGTTTTTTTCAAACCTTACTAAGAAAATTTGTGCAGAGCAGAAACGCTCCCCCAACGAAACAACCATTCGTAATTAATCCGATGGGATTAAAAACGGCTCCTCAACTATTTCAAAGATTTATCAACAGTATATTTTTAGATGTGATTCGAGATAATAATATGGACGAAATTATGATAGCTAGTAAGAATATATATGAACATTTGGAAGTCTTAAGAGTGGTATTTAAGTTGAGGTTAGTTGAGAACAAGTGAGGGCTGAGCTTAGACAAATGTGAGTTTATGCAAGACAAAGTTAAATACTTAGGATTTCAAATATCAAAGGAGGGTATAAAAGCTAACGATAAAGGGCTGGAGGCGGTAAAGAACTTTCCTATTCCGGATAAAACTCAAGCGGTACAAAGTTTTCTTGGACTTTGTTCATACATTAGAAGATTCATTAAAGATTTTTCTATAATTACGAAACCAATGTATGATTTACTAGGAAAAGATAGAGTATTTAAATTCGAGGAAGGAGAACTAAATTTTTTGGTTCTTGAAAAGAGACAGTTAGAAGCGCGGAGACAGTTAGAAGCGGTGTTATCAATTGATGACATTGAGCTGCTTTGTGATGTAAGCGCTTTGGGATTTGGAGCAGTATTGCTACAAAAAAAGCAAGATGGCAAATAGCGTTCCATAAACTATTATTCTAAGCGTACAACGGAAGGAGAAGCGAAATACCACATTTTGGAGTTGGAGACGTTAGTAATTATATATGCACTGCGTAGATTTAGGATATATTTACAGGGAAGACGTTTCAAAATTATGACAGACTGTTACTTGTTGCCTTTAACGCAAAGCAAGGTAGAACCTAACCCGAGAATTGCGAGGTGAGCGTTAGAGTTGCAAAAAAATGATTATGAGTTAGTTCATAGAGCACGTAAGCAAATGCAACATGTGAATGCTTTATCAAGAGTTTATAATACGATTTTGATAACAGATGCGAATAGTTTTGAAACGAACTTAATTATTTGTCAGACTAAAGATAAAGGAGTACAGGAATTTATAAAATTGTTAGAAAAAGGCGAGATAAAATTGTTTGAGATGAGGAATGGAGTAATGTATCGCAAGACTTATGAAAATATATTATTATTTTATGTACCTGAAAGAACGGATGACCCCGTTTTGTATAAATACCATGACGAGCTGGGGCATATTGGAAGAGACATGTTAGACGCCATTGAAAAATCATATTGGTTTCTTAACATGAAAGCCAAAGTTATGAGTCATATTGAAAACTGTTTAAGATGTGTAGCATATTCACCTAAGACAGGAAAAGAAGGTGGAATATTACACAATATACCTATGGGGAACAAACCATTAGACTTAATTCACATTGGTCATTACGGCCCAGCAGAAAACAGTTGAGCAAAGAAATATGTATTTGCTGTAGTAGATGGCTTTACAAAATTTGTTTGACTGCTTACAACAAAAACAATATATCAGGGAGGTTATAAGCTTATTAAAAGATTATTTTCGATCAGCAGATCGGCGGAGTTCGAAGAAATTTAACGTGAAGCAAATATGAAAAAGTTGAGTATACATTGAACAACACCCAACATTGTAGCACCAAACTGTTGCCTAGTGCAATGTTATTCGGATTAGCGCAATAAGGAGAGGTTAGTGATGGATTAATGGTAAAGTTAGAGGAGATGAGACAGTTAGATACAGTAAGTGAACAAAATTTGAAAGACATTAGAGAAAAGGCAGACCATAATCAATCAATAGCGCAGGCCAAGAATGAAAAATATTATAATATCGAAAGAAAAAATCCAAATAAATGTAATGTTGGGGATTATGTAATTTTAAAAAACTTTGATAGCACGTCAGGAATATCGAGAAAATTGATACCTAAAAACAAGGGCACATATATGATAGAAAAGGTGTTAAAAATGACAGATATTTTCTCAAAGATATTGATGGCTATCAATTATCTCGAAATCCTTATCAGGATGTTTGGAGTGCTCAAAGCATTAAATGCTAGATAAAATAGACATAATAAGTAAACTTAATTTTAAAGTACGCAGCATAATACTATAAAAGATAATATAAAAAATATATTGTTAATGCTAAAATGTATTGTTAAAATTAATGTAGTAATTAAAAGTGAAATTTAAAGCTGAGATAGAGGACTATCTCATGGTCAGGATTGTAACAGGCTGCTCTGAGAAGAGACTGGTGTGTGTAAATCTGCTCTGGCAATAACTTGTGAAATGAATAAAGGGAAAGATAAAAGCAAAAGACTATTACAAACGATTTAAGCCGTATAGCTTCTCTACCTGCTTTAAACAAACCCATGTATATTCCGCTTCCGTAGAAGAAGCAGCCACTGAGTTCCTTTTCTTTGTATTCCAACATATCAGACATGTCTCAAGCGATTTTAATTTATATCCAGTTGTACTTTTTCTATCCGACTCACTTCTGGCCCAATCAGAATCACATATCCAGTTATAGTTTCCTTATAATTTAAATTTTTGATAAATGTTAATTTTATATCAACAGTACCCTTTAGATACCTTAATACTCTTTTAAGACACTGCCATAACTCTTGGTTATTATACCCTGAACCCATTGAAAATGGGTAAAAAGGGCATAATGAAATTGTGCAAATGTATGTAACAGGCAGAAGGAAGCATCTCCACGTATGAACGCAAGGATCTCAGGACCTCTAAGAGCTATAGACTTGAAATTTTAGCTGTAGGTCCTCCTAGTACCTGTACCGTTTCAAGTAATCGATAATAATCGATATCGAAATCCTATTTTTTGACCAATTTTGGTAAATAATAAGAGCTAGAGTCACTAAACATGACATGAAGCTTCTAGAATAGTATATAGAAATCAAGTATCTTTTATTTTATAGCTATCACCAACACCCCGCTACTACCTCATAGCTATATATAAAGTAAATAAACCAATTAGTGCTCCCCGCCAATATAAGCCACCATATAAATGCAATTGTCATTGTAAGAATACATGCATATTTTATAGAACAATAAGATGTACTAACGAAAATTTGATTAAGATCGGCTAAGAAACACAAAAGTTATGTGCGCAAGTTTCAGCAGCAGCTAGCGCAAATTCTAAGAATTTCTGTATACTCTGCCAAGGGAAGTTTTTTTTTAATTTATCTTTATTACTGCGGGTTCAGGGTATCCCCTACTCGGGAGATCCCGACTAGAACCTCTTACTTGTTTTTATTTGTATATCTGCTCAATATTCTGGTTGATATACTTAAGTTTGGACGAGTACATAACATTCCGTACATTAAACAGATAATTAGATTTCTACCTAATTAAATTCAGTTGCAAATGCAAAACCAGTTACACACATACTTTCCTTAACGCCTTGTCCGCTTTTCGGCTCCAGAATCCAATATGAATTAGACGTTACTATTATATGTACCCTGCCATACCCTGCCTTAACATTTATGCAAAACCTCCACTGGGTTGTGGAGTTGCTACTTGCGCTTGATTATTTTTTTCGTTGTTTTGCAAACTTCTTTGAGCTACAGCTTGCAAAATTGTACTGCTGGTATCTTTACTAGCATTCTTAAGTATGCCAGGGTCGAGTTTTCAATTGACAAAGTTTCAATGGCAGCTACCACTCCATCATAAGTAAAAGGTAAAGTTAAAAGCAAGTGTGACAGTTTATCCACCACCTCAATTTTAGCTCCTGATGCTATTAACTCATTTATCAATTCGTCAAATCTATTAAAACTACTAATGAGTGGAGTGTCGCCATATAATAAAAATGCTAATAACTGCTTCTAAAATTTTCTTTGCAGAATTATCAAAATCAGCAAATGACAGAATTGAATCGCTAAGAAATTCAATTATGATACTTTTGGCTGCTCTCTGCCTTAGTCCATTTACCGCCTATCTCTAGTTTCTATTTTTCAATAACATATAAAATATCACTCTCAACTAAAACCAGATAGAATACTTCTCTCCATTATAGGGAGAAATAATTTTTAATTTGCTATCCTTTTGCACTGTTCTTTTATTTTCTTAAAACGTTGTCCCGTAGAATTCTTGTGTGCATACACACATTTACTTTAAAATGCTTTCGATTAATTGTGCACACCGAAGAGGAAAAACAATTCAGGGTAAACCTACAACTATGAAGTTATATGTATTACCTTTATTTTACACGTCGGATATACACACGCACATATAGAAGTTGTTCAAAAAGGTCCAAAAGTTGTTTGGAAACTACTACATTTTTTGTGTTTTGCTTTTTTTTATCTTTTCGTTTAGTTGATAAATATTTTTCTATGTTTTTTGAAACTTTAGCCAAGAAATCAAGTCCATTTTGGCTTTTCAAAACAACACATTATATTTCATTTTTATTTATCGAATTTATATAAATTGTAAGATTATTTGACTGTGTCTCAGAAAAAGGTTCTTCGCTTCGCCTCAATCAACAACAAACAAATGACGAGATAAAAAAGAATATGCAATTTATAGCAGCTGCGACAAGTGCAAGAGAGGCTTGCCAACCTTGCTTACAACAAACAGCTGTTTCACTAAACTAGGATTACGACCTCTTCTTATGTTTACATGAATTTTGCTTATTCTAATGCGATGCGACTGCTGCAGAATCCAACATACTGCCCCCGTTGGAATCCTGACTTTCAGCAGAATCCGTATGGTGCAGCAGACACAGCTTGATTACGGCTCTTCGGATGATTCCAGTCGTGGTCTTCAGATCAGCCAAACGATTGCCTCTCATCTTTTATCCAGGATACGCACGAATAGCACCAGTAATAAAACTGGCTGACGAAAATGCCTGTGCGCTTGACTTCATGCATCAGATTAGCCAACAACTTCGCTCCACATACTGCCAGTTTTGAGACAGTCAATGTTTTCAACGGCGCAATTCGAGACTTGGAGCAAAGGATACGACTTGTCGCTAGAGAACTTCTGGCCTAGATGTAGACGTATATGCAGGCTACAAAGGCCGCACTGTCATCGCAAAATCCATGGATTTTAACATCAGCTTCTTCGCAGACCACCACTCTGGGAAACGAAGCATTGCAAATATTGCGAAAACTGCCGCACAGCTTCCTCCAGGTCGGATCACGTGCAATCGGCAAGCTTTCATCCCAAGTCAATTAGTCCTTACAAAGCTGTTGAAGAAAGATCTTTGCTTTAGTTATGACTGGTCCCAAAAGTCGAAGCGGATCTTAACAACAATAGACAGAAAATGAAAATAGCAACTGGTCGATCGCTGGGTGCTATACAAGACCAAGGACCTTGGTGGCATCGCTTCCATCATCGAACTTCAAGTACTGTTCCCGATCTTCATAAGCTATTCCATCAAGAACTTCTTGATGACTGGAACACGACTTTTGAAGTTTCCAATATCCCGGTCGTCTGACGAACTTTCTCTGGGTTCAGCAACTGTGTTGGCTCCGGAAATGAAATCGTCAACGGAAAACTCCTGCTCTATGGCATCCGATCCAATTGGAAATGCATGACGCTCATCAATGGCCAACTAATCGATTGCGCGCACGGACTGAAATGATGCTGATTTAGTCCCATATGTCGCTGAGCCATCAAACAAAATACGAAAATCGGTTGTGGTACTGTCTTCCTTTAAGACGCAATGATGTGGGAGGATGTGTTTACAACAGCCACTCAACTCTGCACTAACTCGCGACATGGGATTCAGGTCCAGAAATTCTTTGATAAATGCAGAGTACTGCTCCTTCAGATGCGAATGCCCATCCAATTTTCGCTCAAGATGGGTAGGCTGGAGAAGTTTTTGGCAAGGTGCTGCTCACATTCCAACTCTTCCTTTCTGGCTTTTACGACAGGCTCTTCCAAGCTCTCAACTTTCCGAAAACGCCGAACCATATCATCCAGAAGAACGTCCAACTGACAAGTATTGCTATCAGGATTGAGGCTAGCAGCCAAAAACGATGTACTGCGCAGTCTCTCAAAACCCCCGGTTACGACCCAGCCAAGGCGAGTCTTCTGCAGAAAAGGTAATCTTGGCAAAAGCATAATTTGCCCAACAGACAAAAGTTCGTAGAAGAGGCTCGCGCCATCAAAAGATCGACTCGCTGTGGTTTGTTGAAAGAAGGAGAAGCCAATCTTATGCCAGAAGGGATTTTCCTATAAGAAATATCGATGTTGAAGCTAGGCTAACTATCGGTAATTGTTGGAGCCACAAGAGCATCAAAGGTGGCTGCATAATCTGAGTATGGAAACTTTATATGACTCGTGACAACTGTTGATGACCTGGTTTTAGTTAACTGAAGTCTCTGTGCGAAACGGACTGAAGACCTTGGACAGTATGAAAGTGCAGCAGGGTATGATGCTTTCCTCCACAATTACGACAATGACTACTTCTGCAAGACCGAGTTTGATGTCCCTTTCTTAGGCAGTTATAACAAAGGGCCAGTTTCTTCACTTCTTT
Organism: Drosophila borealis; assembly: GCA_035045885.1. NCBI lineage: Eukaryota > Metazoa > Arthropoda > Insecta > Diptera > Drosophilidae > Drosophila > Drosophila borealis. The sequence continues at coordinate 191,089 of JAWNOR010000393.1, forward strand.
ATGCCGAAGGGATGGAGATAAATTTCCGAATTTACTACATGTGTAGATCCCATTACCAGATGCATCACAAAAACTGCAGCCATTTTTAGTAGTCTCGATTAGAAGCACTCCATTGCTGTGGTTAGTATTATGGATTATGGATATATGGATATACTAGCGGGTATAACCCGGCCTTGCCCGTGGCACGTATGTTATAAAATCAATGTTCTCAAACAAATTTAAAATGATTTTGAAACTGATCGGACGGTAAACAAATAACTTTCATAAAAACGTTTTTCGCCAATTTACCACTGTTGCGAGTGGAATTTTCCAAATCGCTGAAACACGTATTCATTACATTCTTATGTAGAGCTTTGAAAATAAGTTTGAAGCGAATCGGACACAACTTAAAACTTTGCCCAAAAAAATCTTTAAATCGCATTCCCCCCGAAGAAATTTGAATTCTGCGAAAAGTATGAAACACGTATCAAATGATTTTTCTTATAGATCTCTGGAAATGAACTTCAGCGGGAAACGTCACCCACTAAATCTTTGACCTCCATTTCCACCAAGGAGGAACGGATTTTTCGAAAAGTGTGAAACACCCCTTAAATGAATTTGAACAAAGATTTTTGAAAATAAGTGTGGGGCCGATCGGATGGTAAACAAAAAACTTTCATAAAAACGTTTTCCGCCAATTTACCACTGTTACGGGTGGAGTTTTCCAAATCGCTGAAATACGTATTTGTTAAGTTCTTATGTAGAGCTTTGAAAATAAGTTTGAAGCAAATCGGACACAACTTAAAACTTCGTACAAAAAATCTTTAAATCGCATTCCCCCCGAAGAAGTTTGAGTTCTGCAAAAAGTGTGAAACACGTCTCAAATGATTTTTCTTATAGATCTTTGGAAACGAATTTGAGCGCGAAAAGTCGACCACCAAATTTTTAACCTCCATTTCCACCAAGGAGGAACGGATTTTTCGAAAAGTGTGAAACACCCCTTAAATGAATTTGAACAAAGATCTTTGAAAATAATTGTGGGGCCGATCGGATGGTAAACAAAAAACTTTCATACAACCGTTTTCCGCCAATTTACCACTGTTGCGGGTGGAATTTTTCAAATCGCTGAAATATGTAGTTATTAAGTTCTTATGTAGAGCTTTGAAAATAAGTTTAAAGCAAATCGGACACAACTTAAAACTTCGCCCAAAAAATCTTTAAATCGCATTCCCCCCGAAGAAGTTTGAATTCTGCGAAAAGTATGAAACACGTATCAAATGATTTTTCTTATAGATCTCTGGAAATGAATTTGAGCGCGAAACGTCACCCACCAAATCTTTGACCTCCATTTCCACCAAGGAGGAACCGATTTTCCTAAAAGTGTGAAACATCCCTCAAATGAATTTGAACAAAGATCTTTGAAAATAAGTTTGAGGCCGATCGGATGGTAAACAAAAAAGTTGCATACAACCGTTTTTCGCGATTTTTCCACACTTGCGGGTGGAATTTCCTGAAACCCCGTCTTAACGTGCACCTACATCATATAAGGTAACTACAGTGAAAATTTCAGCTTCCTAGCTCTTACGGTTTGGGCTGTGCGTTGATCACCAATCAGTCAGTCAGTCAGTCAGTCAGGACAAACAGTTATATATATAGAGATTATGGATTTATCCACCTGAGAATTAGTCATATGGGATGACTTGGCATGTCGCACGCTCTCCATCATTTGACTACGCCTTTCCAGAAATGTGAAGAACTCATCGGCTGTCGGGACTTTGTCCATGCTTGCGGCCTCCTCCTTTTTTATTTGAGTCCGGGGGTCCAACTTCTGAAGCAGCGTGTGCACTATAATGCATCCTGAAATTAGCTTCAAACTGCCCAAAGTCTACAACGCACGCATATGCGAATTGACCTTGTCCGAGAAATTACGCAGTTTTGAAGAAGACTCCGAATCTACTCTCTTAGGCCAAGAATGTCATTGATGTGTGCCTGGAAAACAAGACGTTTGTTACTAAATCTTCTATTTAGAATATCCAGAGCCACACGATAATTAACACCGGAAAACTCCAACGATCGAAACCGAATCCAATGCAGGGCCAGACAACAATGAGCGGAGATGCTGTAACTTTTCAATATTCCACAGATCGGTATCCTTGTCGACGACTGAATCAAACATCGCAATGAAATCCGAATATTCGGTATAGCCACCGGTAAACGTTGGTTATTTAAGCTCGGGCAAGCGCGTTCTGTGGCAAATATCATGGTTTGGTTTGGCATTAGATTGACGTCGCTGCATATTTACGCGAACGCACCTGGGTAGAGCGCACAAAAGGGAGAGCGCGAAAGTCATCTAGCAACGTCTATGTACATGCGAAATTTGTGAGCTGTAAATTATAAGCGATTTGCAATTACCTAATTATAACAATTTGGTAATAGTTTTAATTTGGTAATATATTTAATATGCTTATATCCAATGCAATGTTAATCTCGCCGGGGTCATCAAAAATGTTGAGTTATAAATAGATATAAATTGTAAGATTATTTGGCTGTGGCTCAGAAAAGGTTCCTCGCTTCGCCTCGATCAACAACGAACAAGTACAAGATAAAAGAGAATATGCAATTTATAACAGCTGCGACAATATTTTATTTACTTTTTATGCGATGTCTGGGAAAAGTGTTCTTTGTCTTTGCTCTATAAAACTACTTGGTCACTGTAGCTTTTGTATGAATGAGTGGTTGTGTCTATTTCAAAGTTGTTAAGTTGTTATTCACAACTTAGTGTTGTAAAGCCAATTTCACTCATTATTTCATCAAACGTTTACTACTTGTGTGGCACCATCGGGAGCCTTGTGAACTAATGGTAAAGTGTAACTCATAAAAGAGTACGGAGTTTTTATTTTTATTATTTTGTAAAACTGTGCAATGAATATGTCTAAATAAGTTAAAGCAGAGGAAATTCCCTCACCATTAATCTTCATCGCTGCTCATATATATATATATATATATATATATATATATATATATATATATATATATATATATATATATATATATATATATATATATATCTATATATATAGTGACATATTCATAGTCGCACCCACCCTTTAACATAACTTAGCACACAAGCATAAGTATAAGTATAAACATGTTCAATACTGTAAACAAAAAGCCTGATGATAACATCGACATTGGTCAAGATCAAACTGTCCCCCTTTGGTAGACATAAACAATTCACTCTTAATATCACGCCACTGTCAATGTTCCCATCAGAGTACTATCCCACGCATAATTACTGACGCAGCTCAAACTTCACTCAATGTTGAGTCAAGCTCTCTCAAAACGAAGTTTGCTAAGCGACCGCAACAGATAGATGAGTTAGTCAATATTCGGGAGGCAAATCTGAATGTACTCATTATAAGAAGTAGCCGTTAGTGAAAATAAAGAATTGAAATATATTTTTTTAAGGTAATTAAACGTGTAAAACTTAATTGGCGCAGCCGGCAGGATACGTCGGGAAAAAGTAAAGATCGCTAAAGGATAATTTATTCCTAGATCTAAAGCACAATCCGAAATTGTTGTCGGTGTGTAACAAATGTTTTCTCGAATACGTATCCGCACAAGAACCTTCGAGTCATTAGTACTCTAATAACATTGACCCTTCGGGCAATAAAACTACTACAGTTAATAACGACTGGCTTTGCATATCTTTTGATCCCTGCAATACGTTTTTACTGGGTCTTATCAATAAGACACACACACAAAAAAAAAAAACATTAAAACAATAGTAATTAATCATAAACTATAAACTAAATTAAAAACAAAGTGCAAAGAAATAAAAGTGCAAGAACAAAGTGCAAAATCAAAGAACTAAAAAAGTTCAAAGAACCACAAACTCAAAAAAAAAAAAAAAAAAAAACTATTTAAAAAAAAGCACCGAAAAGTGTATTACACTAAGATTATGACGATGGAATTATCAGAACAACACCTCAACCAGGCCCTTTCACAACTTAGACAGGTGCCAAGTTTTGACGGATCAACAGAAAATCTGAATGCTTTTATTAAAAGGATCGATTATATCCTACATCTTTATCCAACCCGAGATGTCAGACAACACAGCATCCTATACGGAACCATCGAATTGCAAGTTGCTGGAGATGCACAGAGAGTTTCACAAAGGACAGCAGCTAACACTTGGCAGGAGTTGAGGAACGCACTTATTGAAGAAAACAAAGTACAAACACCATTTGAAGAGCTCCTTCGACGCCTATACAACACGAATTACCAGGGAAACGTCCGTAAGTTCATCGAGGATCTCGAAAATAAATCTTACGTTATATTAAACAAGTTAGCTTTAGAAAATATACCTAGCAATACGACACTTTATACAAATGCCATGAATAACACAATTAAAGATGTAATTACAAAAAAATTACCCGATAGGCTTTTCATGATGTTAGCCAGATACGACATAACGTCGATACAGAAACTTAAACAAGTAGCACAAAGAGAAGGATTATACGAAAATAGCGTAACTGATAGACCTAAAACTAATAACGTTCAGGGAAATCAAAATAACAACCGTAGGAACACGGGAAATTATCAGCAAAATGTCAACCCAGCCACCAGTTCAAGTGGCTATTCCAACACGAATCAGAGTTATCATGTACAAAATAAACAGCATACTAATTCCGAAGACAATCAAAAGGCTCACCACGAGTTCCAACAGAAATTAAATCAAGGTAGAACCCAAAACCCTTTAAACTATCAAAATCAGCCCCATTCACGCTTCAATGCGCCAAACCCTCCGACTAAACGTCAAAGAGATAGCAACAGTGGGCAGATGAAAATGGACACATCCGAAAATTTTCATCAGCAAGCCTCGGAACAAACAAAAGAAATCCATTCAAAAAATTGATTATGAATGACGAAGTTCTAAAATGTGTCATTGACACAGGTTCAACTATAAACCTAATGAAAACAAACTGCTTAAATTTTCCAATATACAACGAAATACTTAAGGTTCACACCATAAATGGTGCTATTGAATTAAAACAAAGCATAAGATTAGGAGCAAGCAAAATTTGTCCGAGTAATCAAAAATTCTATATTCACGACTTCTCAGAGCATTATGATGTTCTGATTGGGAGAGAATACCTTGAAGCATGTCAAGCGAAAATTGACTATGCACAAGGATCCGTAACCTTAGGAGAGTTTAACTTTTGTTTTGGATATAATGACGAAGAGGTCGAAGAGGACATGACCGCACAAGAGTGCCTTGATCCACCCTCAAAAGAGGACAGACCATTTAACTTCGCTATTAATAACGAATTGACAGAAATCAATGAGTTTAGGCTAGAGCACCTAAACTCAGAAGAAAAACAAAAAATTAAAAATGTTTTACATAAATTTCGTGATATCCAGTACCATGAAGGTGACAATTTGACTTTCACTTACAATTAAACACAAAATTCTAACAAAACATGAGGACCCAATTTACAAGCGTCCATATAAATATCCACAAATATACGATGAGGAAGTAAATAAACAAATAAGCGAAATGATAAAACAAAATATCATACGCAAATCAAAATCACCTTACTGCTCACCAGTAATAATCGTTCCAAAGAAAAACGATGCATCTGGAAAGCAAAAATTCCGGTTAGTCATAGATTACCGCAATCTCAATGAACTAACTATTAATGATAAATACCCTATCCCGATCATGGATGAAATATTAGACAAACTTGGAAAATGTCAATATTTCACAACCATTGATCTAGCCAAAGGCTTCCACCAAATTCAAATGGATCCTGGTTCAATACCCAAGACCGCATTTTCGACTAATCATGGCCATTACGAGTACACTCGCATGCCATTTGGTCTTAAGAATGCACCTGCAACGTTCCAACGTTGTATGAACAATCTCTTAGAAGATTTAATTTTTAAGGATTGTCTGGTTCACTTCATTGGAGGAACACATATTGTCGCTACAAAAAGTATTTGAGAAGCTTAGAGAAGCTAACTTAAAACTACAGTTGGATAAATGCAAGTTCATGAGAAAAGAAACTGAATTTCTCGGTCACATCATCACAACTGAGGGTATAAAACCAAATCCCAACAAAATACAGGCAATTGTCAAATTCCCAATTCCAAAAACCCCAAAAGAAATTAAATCATTTCTAGGATTAAGTGGTTTCTATAGGAAATTTATACCAAATTTCGCTAATATAGTAAAACCATTAACATTTAAATTAAAAAAAGGAGCAAAGATCAATATAAATGACAAAGACTACGAATCAGCGTTTGAAAAGCTAAAAGTACTCATAACATCCGACCCAATTTTAACCCTAATTTCGAAAAACCATTTTCATTAACTACAGACGCGAGTAATATGGCATTAGGGGCCGTCCTTTCGCAAGAGCATAAGCCTATATGCTATGCAAGCAGAACTCTCAACGAGCATGAGATAAACTATTCAACGATTGAAAAAGAATTATTAGCAATCGTTTGGGCCACTAAATACTTTAGGTCCTATATTTTTGGTCGACAATTTCAAATCCTTAGTAATCACAGACCACTCGTCTGGTTAAATAACCTGAAAGAACCTAACATGAAATTACAACGATGGAAAATCAAGCTAAATGAGTTTGATTTCCAAATTAAATATGTCCCAGGAAAAGAAAACTATGTGGCAGATGCTCTGTCCAGAATCCAATTAAACGAAAACTTTTAAGGCGAAGATACCATTAGCACAAGAGCAACTATACATAGTGCTCAGGAAGATAACAGTAACCATTTACAAATCACAGAAAGACCCCTTAATTATTATAATCGGCAAATAGAATTTGAAAAAGGAACCGAGAACGTAACAAAAGTTACAAATTACTTTCATAAAACCAACATAAAAATTACATACAAAGACATGACTAACGCACATGCCAAAGAATTAATAAAATAATATTTATGCACAAAGAAAAGTGTACTATACTTCCACAATGAAGCAGATTTTCCAATTTTTCAAGAAGCCTACTTAGAAATAATAAGCCCGAATAATTTAACAAAGGCAATGAAAACTAGTAAAAAATTAATAGATCTTCAAACATTTGCGGAATTCAAGGAACTAATATTAAAAAAACACAAAGAATTATTACATCCAGGAATTGAAAAAACTATAAATTGGTTCAAAGAAACCCACTATTTCCCAGATTATCAAAATTTAATTCAAAATCTAATAAACGAATGTGAGATTTGCAACAACGCAAAAACAGAACCCTTTCTGCAGGATTTCTATGGATCTACATGGGTTAGGCAGCCCGTATGCCGTCAAACATTGTCCTCCTAAGGACAACACCATGTCTTCAAGATATATCAGACAGTTATTTAAAATTTTTTCATAACTGCATCTACATTAGGAAAAGCTTTCTTTATATTTGTTCCACAAACTTAAGGCATCGGATACTTGACAAAATACCAAAATGGTTGCAAAAAGTTCGCGCAATTTAAACGGAACTTGACACAGAACAGCTTCCGCCATTGTAGAGTCCCAATGACTATCGTTTTCAAGTAAGCCCAAAGCTTTGCAAGCTAATTGAAACGATTCATAAATAGTTCCATTGACAGTTTTTAGATACGAATATGAGGTTGGTCCTCGTACCTCATGGAGTAAAATTCTCAAGTAATAACATTCACTGTTATTGGGGTGAACTACTTCACTTCCCCGTTTCCTTCTTTCAAACTTATTCTTATTCCACGTATAATAAGAAGGAACTTCCACATACAACAGTGTTTTCGCAAATTCGTCTTTTGTGCAAAGTTCAAAAAATGCTAGAAGGGTTGTGTGGGATGGGTTACTAAGCTTTTCCTGAATTTGATTTGAATTGGTTGGGTTGAAGTAAATGCGCTGCCCATTTTCTAAGTGTGCAGCCAAGTGCGTAACAGTCGGAAACCTTTCATGTATGGGAAATGCGAGAATTCTCCATACTGCTTCTGAACTGCTAATATATCTACCACTTTCATACATTTTAACCTCATCTTTCTGATTTTCAAGCGTAAAAGATGCTTGGTCACTACCCTTATTTACATATTTGCATATGTATTTTATTGACTTAACAGAACTGCAGTACTCAATATTTATATGGGCCTCAAATGTGCGTAAGAGAACACTATTATTGGGCACAACCCAATGGTTATCTAGAATTTTTCCATTAATTTCAACAGTAAAGCCACCATCTTGTGGAGCTCTTCGCCGGTATTGAGGATAACCGTCATTTCCTGTGATAGTTTCACTAAGCAACTGTCGAAGAAATCTTTTTGTACATTTGCCTTCTCTCATACAGGGTGATTTAAGGTTCATTGTACCGCATGGCCCATGAACCACGTTAGCCTTGACTATTTCAAACAATAGTTGATCGTTTTGATGATCTGGAATTTCTGCACAGATAATACCATCAATTTGATCGGGCATAATATGTTTTTCTAACCATAGCAAAATGTGAATATGTGGTAGACCACGCTTTTTGCCACTCCACAGAGTACATAAAACACTGAACTTTACCAAACAAATTTCCTTTTGTTAACAAAGACATTAAAGCTTTTACTTTTAAGTGAAAGACTCTAGCAATAATGTCATGGCGATCATGCGTTTTTTGCCCTGGCATCAAAACATCTGCAATATCTTTCCATTTAGGGTTGCAAGTAAATTTAATGAAAAGATCACGACGCCCGTGGTGTCGAACATACGTCATTGCGTCCTGAGTTTTCTCATGCATGTATCTTGCCGACCCAGTAAAGGTAGATGGAAGAACAACTAACTGACCAAGCTGAAAAGCATCCACATCTTGCCTGCCAATAGCATCTTGAAGGTGTATATAACTATCTGCCCTGAGTTGTGCTTGGTTGTTTCGTATGAAATTCAGTCTTTCAGTTTCAATTTTTGCATACATGTCAACTAAAAACTGACTGAATAGAGATCGGCAATAAAGTAAATGATTGGCCTGAGATTTCCGAATCAGTATTCTGTATGTGTAAAAACTAATTGCTGAAACAGTTTTTTTCAGAGGCAATTATTGGCTAGAATAACCATTTTAAAATCAGTACACTTGCTGGGAATTTTATCAAATGCACTTTTAAAATCTTTAACGTAAGAGTTAAAATTGTGCAACATTGATTGAAGTGATTTCACTAAACCTAATCTCATATCTGCTATGTTTTTGCATCTAAGTTGCGCTTCCCTGTCATCCTCACCAACAAAATAAATTTGTAAAAATTGGGGATCTTGTTCAAGGCCTGGCAAAATACTACCAACTAAATGATACACTTGACCTTGCACCTTAAATGTAGGCATAAAGCCGGTGTCATTTGAAAACAGCTATTATATTTTCTCATGCGGTCTATAAAATGAGTGTACTCAGGGTGATCACCCTTTAATAAGCTGTTAAGAGGTTCTGGTAAAAGCTCGAAAGAAGGAAGTTGAACTTTGCCAGATTTGCAGCACAGTCCCTGCGATTCATTTTTCCATTTTAGCATCACAAAACTTACATTTATAGCTCATGGAACCAAGTACAACAGTTTTGTCTGCGTTATATGCTATTTGGGAATCGTACGTAAGGCCAGACTTTCCATAGGCGCAATCGTCTTTCCGATCGTGCGTTAGGATGGCTCTGTTCGTGACGATTAACAGCTTTTCGGTGGGCATCAGGGTTAAGAGTCTGATATAATCTGACCGCAGCTTGGTGCACCTCAGGATTCTCAGCCTGACATTTTAAAGCTGAAGCTCGGTGCACCTCCGGATTTTCTGCCTGGTATTGTGAAGCAGCAACTCGGTGCACCTCAGGATTCTCAGCCTGATATTTTAAAGCTGAAGCTCGGTGCACCTCCGGATTTTCTGCCTGGTATTGTGAAGCAGCAACTCGGTGCACCTCAGGATTCTCAGCCTGATATTTTAAAGCTGAAGCTCGGTGCACCTCCGGATTTTCTGCCTGGTATTGTGAAGCAGCAACTCGGTGCACCTCAGGATTCTCAGCCTGATATTTTAAAGCTGAAGCTCGGTGCACCGCAGGATTTTCAGTCTGATATTTCGCTGCTGCAGCTCGATGCGCTTCAGGATTTTTAACTTGGTAAATTTTTGCTTCTACTCGGTGCACCTCAGGATTCTCAGCCTGGTATTTTGAAGCAGCAACTCGGTGCACCTCAGGATTCTCAGCCTGATATTTTAAAGCTGAAACTCGGTGCACCTGAGGATGCTCAGCCTGATATTTTTTAACTGCAGCTCGATGCACTTCAGGCTGAGAAGCCTGATATTGTTTTATAATATGCTCAACGCGATATTTTTTGGCTGCCACATTAAGCTGCTTTTTCCTAATTCTATCAGAAAATCGAGTTCTTTTACTCACAGCTTTCTCTCTAACATTTGCGTTCGAATTATTTTCAGAACCAGAATCTATATTGGACAAAGTATAAGACGGAATATACACATCAAAATGGCCATTTGAAAGGTCCCCCGTAAAACGCAATCTTTCGACTGGGTTTGCTTCTGAGCCACATTTCATTAAAAATTGTTGGTTATGATACACTTCAAAAAGCAGACCATACATTTGCCCAGCTGCATAGAATTCACACGTGCTACTATATGTATGGGGCTGTAACATATTTTTCAAAAAGTGTGAAACATCCCTCAAATGAATTTGAACAAAGATTTTTGAAAATAAGTGTGGGGCCGATCGGATGGTAAACAAAAAACTTTCATAAAAACGTTTTCCGCCAATTTACCACTGTTGCGGGTGGAATTTTCCAAATCGCTGAAATACGTATTTATTAAGTTCTTATGTAGAGCTTTGAAAATAAGTTTGGATCAAATCGGACACAACTTAAAACTTCGTACAAAAAAAATCTTTAAATCGCATTCCCCCCGAAGAAGTTTGAGTTCTGCGAAAAGTGTGAAACACGTCTCAAATGATTTTTTTTATAGATCTCTGGCAATGAATTTGAGCGCAAAACTTCACCCACCAAATCTTTGACCTCCATTTGCACCAAGTAGGGATGGATTTTTCAAAAAGTGTGAAACACCCCTCAAATGAATTTGAACAAAGATCTTTGAAAATAAGTTTGAGGCCGATCGGATGGTAAACATAAAAGTTATATACAAACGTTTTTCGCGATTTTTCCACACTTGCGGGTGGAATTTCCCGAAACCTCGTCTTAACGTGCACCTACATCACATAAGGTAGCTACAGTGAAAATTTCAGCTTCCTAGCTCTTACGGTTTGGGCTGTGCGTTGATCACCAATCAGTCAGTCAGTCAGTCAGTCAGGACAAACAGTTTTATATATAGAGATGTTTAACAGTTTTTCCTTTTTCAACAAAAGACCACCAAACTTTCTAGTTTTGTGAAAATAATTTTTTTTTTTTAAGACTTTATATTAGCTTCTGCTGCAAATTTCAAAATATATTTTATCGCACTGATATTTCTCATGCGACAACAAAATTACATTCACAATGCTACGTTTTCTAAGGTTTAACGTGGAAAGCGGAGCTATGTTATAAAAACAACTTTAAAGCCGATTGGATGGTAAAAAACCTTCATACAACCGTTTGCCGCAAATTGACGTAGGACTTTCCAAAAACACCTATTCATTAAATTCTCATGTAGAGCTCTAAGCATTAAGTTTGACGCAAATCGGACAAAACTTAAAACTTCTCCAAAAATATCTTAGAATCGCACTTTCAGCTGAAGAAGCTTTGATTTTACGAAAAATGTGAAACACGTCTAAAATAAATTTTCATATAGATCTTTGGAAATAAATTTGAGCGCGAAACGTCACCCACCAAATCTTTGACCTCCATTTCCACCAAGGAGGAACGTATTTTTCGAAAAGTGTGAAACACCCCTCAAATGAATTTGAACAAAGATCTTTGAAAATAAGTTTGGGGCCGATCGGATGGTAAACAAAAAACTTTCATGCAACCGTTTTCCGCCAATTTACCACTGTTGCGGGTGGAATTTCTCAAATCGCTGAAATACGTATTTATTAAGCTCTTATTTAGAGCTTTGAAAATAAGTTTGAAGCAAATCGGGCACAACGTAAAACTTCGCCCAAAAAATCTTTAAATCGCATTCCCCCCGAAGAAGTTTGAATTCTGCGAAAAGTGTGAAACACGTCTCAAATGATTTTTCTTATAGATCTCTGGAAATGAATTTGAGCGCGAAACTTCACCCACCAAATCTTTGACCTCCATTTGCACCAAGGAGGGATGGATTTTTCAAAAAGTGTGAAACACCCCTCAAATGAATTTGAACAAAGATCTTTGAAAATAAGTGTGGGGCCGTTCGGATGGTAAACAAAAAACTTTCATACAACCGTTTTCCGCCAATTTATCACTGTTGCGGGTGGAATTTTCCAAATCGCTGAAATATGTAGTTATTAAGTTCTTATGTAGAGCTTTGAAAATAAGTTTGAAGCAAATCGGACACAACTTAAAACTTCGCCCAAAAAATCTTTAAATCGCATTCCCCCGAAGAAGTTTGAATTCTGCGAAAAGTATGAAACACGTATCAAATGATTTTTCTTATAGATCTCTGGAAATGAATTTGAGCGCGAAACGTCACCCACCAAATCTTTGACCTCCATTTCCACCAAGGAGGAACCGATTTTCCTAAAAGTGTGAAACATCCCTCAAATGAATTTGAACAAAGATCTTTGAAAATAAGTTTGAGGCCGATCGGATTGTAAACAAAAAAGTTGCATACAACCGTTTTTCGCGATTTTTCCACACTTGCGGGTGGAATTTCCCGAAACCCCGTCTTAACGTGCACCTACATCATATAAGGTAACTACAGTGAAAATTTCAGCTTCCTAGCTCTTACGGTTTGGGCTGTGCGTTGATCACCAATCAGTCAGTCAGTCAGTCAGGACAAACAGTTATATATATAGAGATTATGGATTTATCCACCTGAGAATTAGTCATATGGGATGACTTGGCATGTCGCACGCTCTCCATCATTTGACTACGCCTTTCCAGAAATGTGAAGAACTCATCGGCTGTCGGGACTTTGTCCATGCTTGCGGCCTCCTCCTTTTTTATTTGAGTCCGGGGTCCAACTTCTGAAGCAGCGTGTGCACTATAATGCATCCTGAAATTAGCTTCAAACTGCCCAAAGTCTACAACGCACGCATATGCGAATTGACCTTGTCCGAGAAATTACGCAGTTTTGAAGAAGACTCCGAATCTACTCTCTTGAGCCCAAGAATGTCATTGATGTGTGCCTGGAAAACAAGACGTTTGTTACTAAATCTTCTATTTAGAATATCCAGAGCCACACGATAATTAACACCGGAAAACTCCAACGATCGAACCGAATCCAATGCAGGGCCAGACAACAATGAGCGGAGATGCTGTAACTTTTCAATATTCCACAGATCGGTATCCTTGTCGACGACTGAATCAAACATCGCAATGAAATCCGAATATTCGGTATAGCCACCGGTAAACGTTGGTTATTTAAGCTCGGGCAAGCGCGTTCTGTGGCAAATATCATGGTTTGGTTTGGCATTAGATTGACGTCGCTGCATATTTACGCGAACGCACCTGGGTAGAGCGCACAAAAGGGAGAGCGCGAAAGTCATCTAGCAACGTCTATGTACATGCGAAATTTGTGAGCTGTAAATTATAAGCGATTTGCAATTACCTAATTATAACAATTTGGTAATAGTTTTAATTTGGTAATATATTTAATTTGCTTATATCCAATGCAATGTTAATCTCGCCGGGGTCATCAAAAATGTTGAGTTATAAATAGATATAAATTGTAAGATTATTTGGCTGTGGCTCAGAAAAGGTTCCTCGCTTCGCCTCGATCAACAACGAACAAGTACAAGATAAAAGAGAATATGCAATTTATAACAGCTGCGACAATATTTTATTTACTTTTTATGCGATGTCTGGGAAAAGTGTTCTTTGTCTTTGCTCTATAAAACTACTTGGTCACTGTAGCTTTTGTATGAATGAGTGGTTGTGTCTATTTCAAAGTTGTTAAGTTGTTATTCACAACTCAGTGTTGTAAAGCCAATTTCACTCATTATTTCAACAAACGTTTACTACTTGTGTGGCACCATCGGGGGCCTTGTGAACTAATGGTAAAGTGTAACTCGTAGAGAGTGCGGAGTTTTTATTTTTATTATTTTGTAAAACTGTGCAATGAATATGTCTAAATAAGTTAAAGCGAGAGGAAATTCCCTCACCATTAATCTTCATCGCTGCTCATATATATATATATATATATATATATATATATATATATATATATATATATATATATATCTATATATAAAACTGTTTGTCCTGACTGACTGACTGACTGACTGACTGACTGATTGGTGATCAACGCACAGCCCAAACCGTAAGAGCTAGGAAGCTGAAATTTTCACTGTAGTTTCCTTATGTGATGTAGGTGCACGTTAAGACGGGGTTTCGGGATATTCCACCCGCAAGTGTGGAAAAATCGCGAAAAACGTTTGAATGTAACTTTTATGTTTACTATCCGATCGGCCTCAAACTTATTTTCAAAGATCTTTGTTCAAATTCATTTGAGGGGTGTTTCACACTTTTTGAAAAAATCCATCCCTCCTTGGTGCAAATGGAGGTCAAAGATTTGGTGGGTGAAGTTTCGCGCTCAAATTCATTTCCAGAGATCTATAAGAAAAATCATTTGAGACGTGTTTCACACTTTTCGCAGAATTCAAACTTCTTCGGGGGAAATGCGATTTAAAGATTTTTTGGGCGAAGTTTTAAGTTGTGTCCGATTTGCTTCAAACTTATTTTCAAAGCTCTTAATAAGAACTTAATAAATACGTATTTCAGCGATTTGGAAAATTCCACCCGCAACAGTGATAAATTGACGGAAAACGGTTGTATGAAAGTTTTTTGTTTACCATCCGAACGGCCCCACACTTATTTTCAAAGTTCTTTGTTCAAATTCATTTGAGGGGTGTTTCACACTTTTTGAAAAATCCATCCCTCCTTGGTGCAAATGGAGGTCAAAGATTTGGTGGGTGAAGTTTCGCGCTCAAATTCATTTCCAGAGATCTATAAGAAAAATCATTTGAGACGTGTATCACACTTTTCGCAGAATTCAAACTTCTTCGGGGGGAATGCGATTTAAAGATTTTTTGGGCGAAGTTTTAAGTTGTGTCCGATTTGCTTCAAACTTATTTTCAAAGCTCTAAATAAGAGCTTAATAAATACGTATTTCAGCGATTTGAGAAATTCCACCCGCAACAGTGGTAAATTGGCGGAAAACGGTTGCATGAAAGTTTTTTGTTTACCATCCGATCGGCCCCAAACTTATTTTCAAAGATCTTTGTTCAAATTCATTTGGGGGTGTTTCACACTTTTCGAAAAATACGTTCCTCCTTGGTGGAAATGGAGGTCAAAGATTTGGTGGGTGACGTTTCGCGCTCAAATTTATTTCCAAAGATCTATATGAAAATTTATTTTAGACGTGTTTCACATTTTTCGTAAAATCAAAGCTTCTTCAGCTGAAAGTGCGATTCTAAGATATTTTTGGAGAAGTTTTAAGTTTTGTCCGATTTGCGTCAAACTTTATTCTTAGAGCTCTACATGAGAATTTAATGAATAGGTGTTTTTGGAAAGTCCTACGTCAATTTGTGGCAAACGGTTGTATGAAGGTTTTTTACCATACAATCGGCTTAAAAGTTGTTTTTATAACATAGCTCCGCTTTCCACGTTGAACCTTAGAAAACGTAGCATTGTGAATGTAATTTTGTTGTCGCATGAGAAATATCAGTGCGATAAAATATATTTTGAAATTTGCAGCAGAAGCTAATATCAAGTCTTATAAAAAAATAAAATTATTTTCACAAAACTAGAAAGTTTGGTGGATGTTTTGTTGAAAAAGGAAAAACTGTTAAACATCTCTATATATAAAACTGTTTGTCCTGACTGACTGACTGATTGGTGATCAACGCACAGCCCAAACCGTAAGAGCTAGGAAGCTGAAATTTTCACTGTAGCTACCTTATGTGATGTAGTTGCACGTTAAGACGAGGTTTCGGGAAATTCCACCCGCAAGTGTAGAAAAACCGCGAAAAACGTTTGTATATAACTTTTATGTTTACCATCCGATCGGCCTCAAACTTATTTTCAAAGATCTTTGTTCAAATTCATTTGAGGGGTGTTTCAAACTTTTTGAAAAATCCATCCCTACTTGGTGCAAATGGAGGTCAAAGATTTGGTGGGTGAAGTTTTGCGCTCAAATTCATTGCCAGAGATCTATAAGAAAAATCATTTGAGACGTGTTTCACACTTTTCGCAGAATTCAAACTTCTTCGGGGGGAATGCGGTTTTAAAAATTGTTTGGGCGAAGTTTTAAGTTGTGTCCGATTTGATCCAAACTTATTTTCAAAGCTCTTAATAAGAACTTAATAAATACGTATTTCAGCGATTTGGAAAATTCCACCCGCAACAGTGGTAAATTGGCGGAAAACGGTTGCATGAAAGTTTTTTGTTTACCATCCGATCGGCCCCACACTTATTTTCAAAAATCTTTGTTCAAATTCATTTGAGGGGTGTTTCACACTTTTTTAAAAATATGTTACAGCCCCATACATATAGTAGCACGTGTGAATTCTATGCAGCTGGGCAAATGTATGGTCTGCTTTTTGAAGTGTATCATAACCAACAATTTTTAATGAAATGTGGCTCAGAAGCAAACCCAGTCGAAAGATTGCGTTCCACCAAGGAGGAACGTATTTTTCGAAAAGTGTGAAACACCCCTCAAAATGAATTTGAACAAAGATCTTTGAAAATAAGTTTGGGGCCGATCGGATGGTAAACAAAAAACTTTCATGCAACCGTTTTCCGCCAATTTACCACTGTTGCGGATGGAATTTCTCAAATCGCTGAAATACGTATTTATTAAGCTCTTATTTAGAGCTTTGAAAATAAGTTTGAAGCAAATCGGGCACAACTTAAAACTTCGCCCAAAAAATCTTTAAATCGCATTCCCCCGAAGAAGTTTGAATTCTGCGAAAAGTGTGAAACACGTCTCAAATGATTTTTCTTATAGATCTCTGGAAATGAATTTGAGCGCGAAACTTCACCCACCAAATCTTTGACCTCCATTTGCACCAAGGAGGGATGGATTTTTCAAAAAGTGTGAAACACCCCTCAAATGAATTTGAACAAAGATCTTTGAAAAATAAGTGTGGGGCCGTTCGGATGGTAAACAAAAAACTTTCATACAACCGTTTTCCGCCAATTTATCACTGTTGCGGGTGGAATTTTCCAAATCGCTGAAATATGTAGTTATTAAGTTCTTATGTAGAGCTTTGAAAATAAGTTTGAAGCAAATCGGACACAACTTAAAACTTCGCCCAAAAAATCTTTAAATCGCATTCCCCCCGAAGAAGTTTGAATTCTGCGAAAAGTATGAAACACGTATCAAATGATTTTTCTTATAGATCTCTGGAAATGAATTTGAGCGCGAAACGTCACCCACCAAATCTTTGACCTCCATTTCCACCAAGGAGGAACCGATTTTCCTAAAAGTGTGAAACATCCCTCAAATGAATTTGAACAAAGATCTTTGAAAATAAGTTTGAGGCCGATCGGATTGTAAACAAAAAAGTTGCATACAACCGTTTTTCGCGATTTTTCCACACTTGCGGGTGGAATTTCCCGAAACCCCGTCTTAACGTGCACCTACATCATATAAGGTAACTACAGTGAAAATTTCAGCTTCCTAGCTCTTACGGTTTGGGCTGTGCGTTGATCACCAATCAGTCAGTCAGTCAGTCAGGACAAACAGTTATATATATAGAGATTATGGATTTATCCACCTGAGAATTAGTCATATGGGATGACTTGGCATGTCGCACGCTCTCCATCATTTGACTACGCCTTTCCAGAAATGTGAAGAACTCATCGGCTGTCGGGACTTTGTCCATGCTTGCGGCCTCCTCCTTTTTTATTTGAGTCCGGGGGTCCAACTTCTGAAGCAGCGTGTGCACTATAATGCATCCTGAAATTAGCTTCAAACTGCCCAAAGTCTACAACGCACGCATATGCGAATTGACCTTGTCCGAGAAATTACGCAGTTTTGAAGAAGACTCCGAATCTACTCTCTTGAGTCCAAGAATGTCATTGATGTGTGCCTGGAAAACAAGACGTTTGTTACTAAATCTTCTATTTAGAATACCAGAGCCACACGATAATTAACACCGGAAAACTCCAACGATCGAACCGAATCCAATGCAGGGCCAGACAACAATGAGCGGAGATGCTGTAACTTTTCAATATTCCACAGATCGGTATCCTTGTCGACGACTGAATCAAACATCGCAATGAAATCCGAATATTCGGTATAGCCACCGGTAAACGTTGGTTATTTAAGCTCGGGCAAGCGCGTTCTGTGGCAAATATCATGGTTTGGTTTGGCATTAGATTGACGTCGCTGCATATTTACGCGAACGCACCTGGGTAGAGCGCACAAAAGGGAGAGCGCGAAAGTCATCTAGCAACGTCTATGTACATGCGAAATTTGTGAGCTGTAAATTATAAGCGATTTGCAATTACCTAATTATAACTATTTGGTAATAGTTTTAATTTGGTAATATATTTAATTTGCTTATATCAATGCAATGTTAATCTCGCCGGGGTCATAAAAATGTTGAGTTATAAATAGATATAAATTGTAAGATTATTTGGCTGTGGCTCAGAAAAGAGTTCCTCGCTTCGCCTCGATCAACAACGAACAAGTACAAGATAAAAGAGAATATGCAATTTATAACAGCTGCGACAATATTTTATTTACTTTTTATGCGATGTCTGGGAAAAGTGTTCTTTGTCTTTGCTCTATAAAACTACTTGGTCACTGTAGCTTTTGTATGAATGAGTGGTTGTGTCTATTTCAAAGTTGTTAAGTTGTTATTCACAACTCAGTGTTGTAAAGCCAATTTCACTCATTATTTCAACAAACGTTTACTACTTGTGTGGCACCATCGGGGGCCTTGTGAACTAATGGTAAAGTGTAACTCGTAGAGAGTGCGGAGTTTTTATTTTTATTATTTTGTAAAACTGTGCAATGAATATGTCTAAATAAGTTAAAGCGAGAGGAAATTCCCTCACCATTAATCTTCATCGCTGCTCATATATATATATATATATATATATATATATATATATATATATATATATATATATATATATCTATATATAAAACTGTTTGTCCTGACTGACTGACTGACTGACTGACTGACTGATTGGTGATCAACGCACAGCCCAAACCGTAAGAGCTAGGAAGCTGAAATTTTCACTGTAGTTTCCTTATGTGATGTAGGTGCACGTTAAGACGGGGTTTCGGGAAATTCCACCCGCAAGTGTGGAAAAATCGCGAAAAACGTTTGAATGTAACTTTTATGTTTACTATCCGATCGGCCTCAAACTTATTTTCAAAGATCTTTGTTCAAATTCATTTGAGGGGTGTTTCACACTTTTTGAAAAATCCATCCCTCCTTGGTGCAAATGGAGGTCAAAGATTTGGTGGGTGAAGTTTCGCGCTCAAATTCATTTCCAGAGATCTATAAGAAAAATCATTTGAGACGTGTTTCACACTTTTCGCAGAATTCAAACTTCTTCGGGGGGAATGCGATTTAAAGATTTTTTGGGCGAAGTTTTAAGTTGTGTCCGATTTGCTTCAAACTTATTTTCAAAGCTCTTAATAAGAACTTAATAAATACGTATTTCAGCGATTTGGAAAATTCCACCCGCAACAGTGATAAATTGGCGGAAAACGGTTGTATGAAAGTTTTTTGTTTACCATCCGAACGGCCCCACACTTATTTTCAAAGATCTTTGTTCAAATTCATTTGAGGGGTGTTTCACACTTTTTGAAAAATCCATCCCTCCTTGGTGCAAATGGAGGTCAAAGATTTGGTGGGTGAAGTTTCGCGCTCAAATTCATTTCCAGAGATCTATAAGAAAAATCATTTGAGACGTGTTTCACACTTTTCGCAGAATTCAAACTTCTTCGGGGGGAATGCGATTTAAAGATTTTTTGGGCGAAGTTTTAAGTTGTGTCCGATTTGCTTCAAACTTATTTTCAAAGCTCTAAATAAGAACTTAATAAATACGTATTTCAGCGATTTGAGAAATTCCACCCGCAACAGTGGTAAATTGGCGGAAAACGGTTGCATGAAAGTTTTTTGTTTACCATCCGATCGGCCCCAAACTTATTTTCAAAGATCTTTGTTCAAATTCATTTGAGGGGTGTTTCACACTTTTCGAAAAATACGTTCCTCCTTGGTGGAAATGGAGGTCAAAGATTTGGTGGGTGACGTTTCGCGCTCAAATTTATTTCCAAAGATCTATATGAAAATTTATTTTAGACGTGTTTCACATTTTTCGTAAAATCAAAGCTTCTTCAGCTGAAAGTGCGATTCTAAGATATTTTTGGAGAAGTTTTAAGTTTTGTCCGATTTGCGTCAAACTTTATTCTTAGAGCTCTACATGAGAATTTAATGAATAGGTGTTTTTGGAAAGTCCTACGTCAATTTGCGGCAAACGGTTGTATGAAGGTTTTTTACCATCCAATCGGCTTAAAAGTTGTTTTTATAACATAGCTCCGCTTTCCACGTTGAACCTTAGAAAACGTAGCATTGTGAATGTAATTTTGTTGTCGCATGAGAAATATCAGTGCGATAAAATATATTTTGAAATTTGCAGCAGAAGCTAATATCAAGTCTTTAAAAAAAAAAAAATTATTTTCACAAAACTAGAAAGTTTGGTGGTCTTTTGTTGAAAAAGGAAAAACTGTTAAACATCTCTATATATAAAACTGTTTGTCCTGACTGACTGACTGACTGATTGGTGATCAACGCACAGCCCAAACCGTAAGAGCTAGGAAGCTGAAATTTTCACTGTAGCTACCTTATGTGATGTAGGTGCACGTTAAGACGGGGTTTCGGGAAATTCCACCCGCAAGTGTGGAAAAATCGCGAAAAACGTTTGTATGTAACTTTTATGTTTACCATCCGATCGGCCTCAAACTTATTTTCAAAGATCTTTGTTCAAATTCATTTGAGGGGTGTTTCACACTTTTTGAAAAATCCATCCCTCCTTGGTGCAAATGGAGGTCAAAGATTTGGTGGGTGAAGTTTTGCGCTCAAATTCATTGCCAGAGATCTATAAGAAAAATCATTTGAGACGTGTTTCACACTTTTCGCAGAATTCAAACTTCTTCGGGGGGAATGCGATTTAAAAATTTTTTGGGCGAAGTTTTAAGTTGTGTCCGATTTGCTTCAAACTTATTTTTCAAAGCTCTTAATAAGAACTTAATAAATACGTATTTCAGCGATTTGGAAAATTCCACCCGCAACAGTGGTAAATTGGCGGAAAACGGTTGTATGAAAGTTTTTTGTTTACCATCCGATCGGCCCCACACTTATTTTCAAAGATCTTTGTTCAAATTCATTTGAGGGGTGTTTCACACTTTTTGAAAAATATGTTACAGCCCCATACATATGGTAGCACGTGTGAATTCTATGCAGCTGGGCAAATGTATGGTCTGCTTTTTGAAGTGTATCATAACCAACAATTTTTAATGAAATGTGGCTCAGAAGCAAACCCAGTCGAAAGATTGCGTTTTACGGGGGACCTTTCAAATGGCCATTTTGATGTGTATATTCCGTCTTATACTTTGTCCAATATAGATTCTGGTTCTGAAAATAATTCGAACGCAAATGTTAGAGAGAAAGCTGTGAGTAAAAGAACTCGATTTTCTGATAGAATTAGGAAAAAGCAGCTTAATGTGGCAGCCAAAAAATATCGCGTTGAGCATATTATAAAACAATATCAGGCTTCTCAGCCTGAAGTGCATCGAGCTGCAGTTAAAAAATATCAGGCTGAGCATCCTCAGGTGCACCGAGTTTCAGCTTTAAAATATCAGGCTGAGAATCCTGAGGTGCACCGAGTTGCTGCTTCAAAATACCAGGCTGAGAATCCTGAGGTGCACCGAGTAGAAGCAAAAATTTACCAAGTTAAAAATCCTGAAGCGCATCGAGCTGCAGCAGCGAAATATCAGACTGAAAATCCTGCGGTGCACCGAGCTTCAGCTTTAAAATATCAGGCTGAGAATCCTGAGGTGCACCGAGTTGCTGCTTCACAATACCAGGCAGAAAATCCGGAGGTGCACCGAGCTTCAGCTTTAAAATATCAGGCTGAGAATCCTGAGGTGCACCGAGTTGCTGCTTCACAATACAAGGCAGAAAATCCGGAGGTGCACCGAGCTTCAGCTTTAAAATATCAGGCTGAGAATCCTGAGGTGCACCGAGTTGCTGCTTCACAATACCAGGCAGAAAATCCGGAGGTGCACCGAGCATCAGCTTTAAAATATCAGGCTGAGAATCCTGAGGTGCACCGAGCTTCAGCTTTAAAATATCAGGCTGAGAATCCTGAGGTGCACCAAGCTGCGGTCAGATTATATCAGACTCTTAACCCTGATGTCCACCGAAAAGCTGTTAATCGTCACGAACAGAGCCATCCTAACGCACGATCGGAAAGACGATTGCGCCTATGGAAAGTCTGGCCTTACGTACGATTCCCAAATAGCATATAACGCAGACAAAACTGTTGTACTTGGTTCCATGAGCTATAAATGTAAGTTTTGTGATGCGCTAAAATGGAAAAATGAATCGCAGGGACTGTGCTGCAAATCTGGTAAAGTTCAACTTCCTTCTTTCGAGCTTTTACCAGAACCTCTTAACAGCTTATTAAAGGGTGATCACCCTGAGTACACTCATTTTATAGACCGCATAAGAAAATATAATATATAATAAAGACACCGGCTTTATGCCTACATTTAAGGTGCAAGGTCAAGTGTATCATTTAGTTGGTAGTATTTTGCCAGGCCTTGAACAAGATCCCCAATTTTTACAAATTTATTTTGTTGGTGAGGATGACAGGGAAGCGCAACTTAGATGCAAAAACATAGCAGATATGAGATTAGGTTTAGTGAAATCACTTCAATCAATGTTGCTCAATTTTAAAGATTTTAAAAGTGCATTTGATAAAATTCCCAGCAAGTGTACTGATTTTAAAATGGTTATTCAAGCCAATAAAAAAATAACTGATTTGCATAAAGGACGAATGAATCCCCCACCGTAAGTGAAGTAGCTCTTCTAATAGTTGGTCAGCAGTTTGAGAAGCGAGATATTATTGTGGAAAGCCATAATAATAAATTGCAACGCATTAGTGAAGTTCACCGTTCCTATGATGCATTGCAATATCCACTTCTTTTTTGTCGTGGAGAGGATGGATATTCCGTTGACATATCTCAACGTGACCCCCTCACAAAATTGCCTCTGAAAAAAACTGTTTCAGCAATTAGTTTTTACACATACAGAATACTGATTCGGAAATCTCAGGCCAATCATTTACTTTATTGCCGATCTCTATTCAGTCAGTTTTTAGTTGACATGTATGCAAAAATTGAAACTGAAAGACTGAATTTCATACGAAACAACCAAGCACAACTCAGGGCAGATAGTTATATACACCTTCAAGATGCTATTGGCAGGCAAGATGTGGATGCTTTTCAGCTTGGTCAGTTAGTTGTTCTTCCATCTACCTTTACTGGGTCGGCAAGATACATGCATGAGAAAACTCAGGACGCAATGACGTATGTTCGACACCACGGGCGTCGTGATCTTTTCATTAAATTTACTTGCAACCCTAAATGGAAAGATATTGCAGATGTTTTGATGCCGTCTTAACGTGCACCTACATCATATAAGGTAACTACAGTGAAAATTTCAGCTTCCTAGCTCTTACGGTTTGGGCTGTGCGTTGATCACCAATCAGTCAGTCAGTCAGTCAGTCAGGACAAACAGTTATATATATAGAGATTATGGATTTATCCACCTGAGAATTAGTCATATGGGATGACTTGGCATGTCGCACGCTCTCCATCATTTGACTACGCCTTTCCAGAAATGTGAAGAACTCATCGGCTGTCGGGACTTTGTCCATGCTTGCGGCCTCCTCCTTTTTTATTTGAGTCCGGGGTCCAACTTCTGAAGCAGCGTGTGCACTATAATGCATCCTGAAATTAGCTTCAAACTGCCCAAAGTCTACAACGCACGCATATGCGAATTGACCTTGTCCGAGAAATTACGCAGTTTTGAAGAAGACTCCGAATCTACTCTCTTGAGCCCAAGAATGTCATTGATGTGTGCCTGGAAAACAAGACGTTTGTTACTAAATCTTCTATTTAGAATATCCAGAGCCCACGATAATTAACACCGGAAAACTCCAACGATCGAACCGAATCCAATCAGGGCCAGACAACAATGAGCGGAGATGCTGTAACTTTTCAATATTCCACAGATCGTATCCTTGTCGACGACTGAATCAAACATCGCAATGAAATCCGAATATTCGGTATAGCCACCGGTAAACGTTGGTTATTTAAGCTCGGGCAAGCGCGTTCTGTGGCAAATATCATGGTTTGGTTTGGCATTAGATTGACTCGCTGCATATTTACGCGAACGCACCTGGGTAGAGCGCACAAAAGGGAGAGCGCGAAAGTCATCTAGCAACGTCTATGTACATGCGAAATTTGTGAGCTGTAAATTATAAGCGATTTCAATTACCTAATTATAACAATTTGGTAATAGTTTTAATTTGTAATTATTTAATTTGCTTATATCCTGCTGTTAATCTCGCCGGGGTCATCAAAAATGTGAGTTATAAATAGTAATTGTAAGATTATTTGGCTGTGCTCAGAAAAGGTCCCGCCGCCTCGACAAAACGAACAAGTACAAGATAAAAGAGATATGCAATTATAACAGGCGACAATATTATTTACAGCGATGTCTGGGAAAAGTTCTCCATACTACTGCCGTAGTTTGTGAGAGTGGTTGTGTCTATTCAAAGTTGTTGTTGTTATCACAACTCAGTGGTAAGCCAATTTCACTCATTTTTCAACAAACGTTTACTACTTGTGTGCACCATCGGGGGCTTGTGAACTATGTAAGGTAACTCGTAGAGAGTGCGGAGTTCTTTATATGTAAGTGCAGATTGTCTAATAATAAAGCGAGAGACCCACATAATCTTCATCGCTGCTCATATATATATATATATATATATATTATATATTTATATATAAAACTGTTTGTCCTGACTGACTGACTGACTGACTGACTGACTGACTGATTGGTGATCAACGCACAGCCCAAACCGTAAGAGCTAGGAAGCTGAAATTTTCACTGTAGTTTCCTTATGTGATGTAGGTGCACGTTAAGACGGGGTTTCGGGAAATTCCACCCGCAAGTGTGGAAAAATCGCGAAAAACGTTTGTATGTAACTTTTATGTTTACCATCCGATCGGCCTCAAACTTATTTTCAAAGATCTTTGTTCAAATTCATTTGAGGGGTGTTTCACACTTTTTGAAAAATCCATCCCTCCTTGGTGCAAATGGAGGTCAAAGATTTGGTGGGTGAAGTTTCGCGCTCAAATTCATTTCCAGAGATCTATAAGAAAAATCATTTGAGACGTGTTTCACACTTTTCGCAGAATTCAAACTTCTTCGGGGGGAATGCGATTTAAAGATTTTTTGGGCGAAGTTTTAAGTTGTGTCCGATTTGCTTCAAACTTATTTTCAAAGCTCTTAATAAGAACTTAATAAATACGTATTTCAGCGATTTGGAAAATTCCACCCGCAACAGTGATAAATTGGCGGAAAACGGTTGTATGAAAGTTTTTTGTTTACCATCCGAACGGCCCCACACTTATTTTCAAAGATCTTTGTTCAAATTCATTTGAGGGGTGTTTCACACTTTTTGAAAAATCCATCCCTCCTTGGTGCAAATGGAGGTCAAAGATTTGGTGGGTGAAGTTTCGCGCTCAAATTCATTTCCAGAGATCTATAAGAAAAATCATTTGAGACGTGTTTCACACTTTTCGCAGAATTCAAACTTCTTCGGGGGGAATGCGATTTAAAGATTTTTTGGGCGAAGTTTTAAGTTGTGTCCGATTTGCTTCAAACTTATTTTCAAAGCTCTAAATAAGAACTTAATAAATACGTATTTCAGCGATTTGAGAAATTCCACCCGCAACAGTGGTAAATTGGCGGAAAACGGTTGCATGAAAGTTTTTTGTTTACCATCCGATCGGCCCCAAACTTATTTTCAAAGATCTTTGTTCAAATTCATTTGAGGGGTGTTTCACACTTTTCGAAAAATACGTTCCTCCTTGGTGGAAATGGAGGTCAAAGATTTGGTGGGTGACGTTTCGCGCTCAAATTTATTTCCAAAGATCTATATGAAAATTTATTTTAGACGTGTTTCACATTTTTCGTAAAATCAAAGCTTCTTCAGCTGAAAGTGCGATTCTAAGATATTTTTGGAGAAGTTTTAAGTTTTGTCCGATTTGCGTCAAACTTTATTCTTAGAGCTCTACATGAGAATTTAATGAATAGGTGTTTTTGGAAAGTCCTACGTCAATTTGCGGCAAACGGTTGTATGAAGGTTTTTTACCATCCAATCGGCTTAAAAGTTGTTTTTATAACATAGCTCCGCTTTCCACGTTGAACCTTAGAAAACGTAGCATTGTGAATGTAATTTTGTTGTCGCATGAGAAATATCAGTGCGATAAAATATATTTTGAAATTTGCAGCAGAAGCTAATATCAAAGTCTTTAAAAAAAAAAAATTATTTTCACAAAACTAGAAAGTTTGGTGGTCTTTTGTTGAAAAAGGAAAAACTGTTAAACATCTCTATATATAAAACTGTTTGTTGTCACTGACTGACTGACTGACTGATTGGTGATCAACGCACAGCCCAAACCGTAAGAGCTAGGAAGCTGAAATTTTCACTGTAGCTACCTTATGTGATGTAGGTGCACGTTAAGACGGGGTTTCGGGAAATTCCACCCGCAAGTGTGGAAAAATCGCGAAAAACGTTTGTATGTAACTTTTATGTTTACCATCCGATCGGCCTCAAACTTATTTTCAAAGATCTTTGTTCAAATTCATTTGAGGGGTGTTTCACACTTTTTGAAAAATCCATCCCTCCTTGGTGCAAATGGAGGTCAAAGATTTGGTGGGTGAAGTTTTGCGCTCAAATTCATTGCCAGAGATCTATAAGAAAAATCATTTGAGACGTGTTTCACACTTTTCGCAGAATTCAAACTTCTTCGGGGGGAATGCGATTTAAAAATTTTTTGGGCGAAGTTTTAAGTTGTGTCCGATTTGCTTCAAACTTATTTTCAAAGCTCTTAATAAGAACTTAATAAATACGTATTTCAGCGATTTGGAAAATTCCACCCGCAACAGTGATAAATTGGCGGAAAACGGTTGTATGAAAGTTTTTTGTTTACCATCCGAACGGCCCCACACTTATTTTCAAAGATCTTTGTTCAAATTCATTTGAGGGGTGTTTCACACTTTTTGAAAAATATGTTACAGCCCCATACATATGGTAGCACGTGTGAATTATATGCAGCTGGGCAAATGTATGGTCTGCTTTTTGAAGTGTATCATAACCAACAATTTTTAATGAAATGTGGCTCAGAAGCAAACCCAGTCGAAAGATTGCGTTTTACGGGGGACCTTTCAAATGGCCATTTTGATGTGTATATTCCGTCTTATACTTTGTCCAATATAGATTCTGGTTCTGAAAATAATTCGAACGCAAATGTTAGAGAGAAAGCTGTGAGTAAAAGAACTCGATTTTCTGATAGAATTAGGAAAAAGCAGCTTAATGTGGCAGCCAAAAAATATCGCGTTGAGCATATTATAAAACAATATCAGGCTTCTCAGCCTGAAGTGCATCGAGCTGCAGTTAAAAAATATCAGGCTGAGCATCCTCAGGTGCACCGAGTTTCAGCTTTAAAATATCAGGCTGAGAATCCTGAGGTGCACCGAGTTGCTGCTTCAAAATACCAGGCTGAGAATCCTGAGGTGCACCGAGTAGAAGCAAAAATTTACCAAGTTAAAAATCCTGAAGCGCATCGAGCTGCAGCAGCGAAATATCAGACTGAAAATCCTGCGGTGCACCGAGCTTCAGCTTTAAAATATCAGGCTGAGAATCCTGAGGTGCACCGAGTTGCTGCTTCACAATACCAGGCAGAAAATCCGGAGGTGCACCGAGCTTCAGCTTTAAAATATCAGGCTGAGAATCCTGAGGTGCACCGAGTTGCTGCTTCACAATACCAGGCAGAAAATCCGGAGGTGCACCGAGCTTCAGCTTTAAAATATCAGGCTGAGAATCCTGAGGTGCACCGAGTTGCTGCTTCACAATACCAGGCAGAAAATCCGGAGGTGCACCGAGCATCAGCTTTAAAATATCAGGCTGAGAATCCTGAGGTGCACCGAGCTTCAGCTTTAAAATATCAGGCTGAGAATCCTGAGGTGCACCAAGCTGCGGTCAGATTATATCAGACTCTTAACCCTGATGTCCACCGAAAAGCTGTTAATCGTCACGAACAGAGCCATCCTAACGCACGATCGGAAAGACGATTGCGCCTATGGAAAGTCTGGCCTTACGTACGATTCCCAAATAGCATATAACGCAGACAAAACTGTTGTACTTGGTTCCATGAGCTATAAATGTAAGTTTTGTGATGCGCTAAAATGGAAAAATGAATCGCAGGGACTGTGCTGCAAATCTGGTAAAGTTCAACTTCCTTCTTTCGAGCTTTTACCAGAACCTCTTAACAGCTTATTAAAGGGTGATCACCCTGAGTACACTCATTTTATAGACCGCATAAGAAAATATAATAGCTGTTTTCAAATGACATCATTTGGATGCAACAGAATTCGAGACACCGGCTTTATGCCTACATTTAAGGTGCAAGGTCAAGTGTATCATTTAGTTGGTAGTATTTTGCCAGGCCTTGAACAAGATCCCCAATTTTTACAAATTTATTTTGTTGGTGAGGATGACAGGGAAGCGCAACTTAGATGCAAAAACATAGCAGATATGAGATTAGGTTTAGTGAAATCACTTCAATCAATGTTGCACAATTTTAACTCTTACGTTAAAGATTTTAAAAGTGCATTTGATAAAATTCCCAGCAAGTGTACTGATTTTAAAATGGTTATTCAAGCCAATAAAAAAATAACTGATTTGCATAAAGGACGAATGAATCCCCCACCGTAAGTGAAGTAGCTCTTCTAATAGTTGGTCAGCAGTTTGAGAAGCGAGATATTATTGTGGAAAGCCATAATAATAAATTGCAACGCATTAGTGAAGTTCACCGTTCCTATGATGCATTGCAATATCCACTTCTTTTTTGTCGTGGAGAGGATGGATATTCCGTTGACATATCTCAACGTGACCCCCTCACAAAATTGCCTCTGAAAAAAACTGTTTCAGCAATTAGTTTTTACACATACAGAATAATGATTCGGAAATCTCAGGCCAATCATTTACTTTATTGCCGATCTCTATTCAGTCAGTTTTTAGTTGACATGTATGCAAAAATTGAAACTGAAAGACTGAATTTCATACGAAACAACCAAGCACAACTCAGGGCAGATAGTTATATACACCTTCAAGATGCTATTGGCAGGCAAGATGTGGATGCTTTTCAGCTTGGTCAGTTAGTAGTTCTTCCATCTACCTTTACTGGGTCGGCAAGATACATGCATGAGAAAACTCAGGACGCAATGACGTATGTTCGACACCACGGGCGTCCTGATCTTTTCATTACATTTACTTGCAACCCTAAATGGAAAGATATTGCAGATGTTTTGATGCCAGGGCAAAAAACGCATGATCGCCATGACATTATTGCTAGAGTCTTTCACTTAAAAGTAAAAGCTTTAATGTCTTTGTTAACAAAAGGCAATTTGTTTGGTAAAGTTCAGTGTTTTATGTACTCTGTGGAGTGGCAAAAGCGTGGTCTACCACATATTCACATTTTGCTATGGTTAGAAAAACATATTATGCCCGATCAAATTGATGGTATTATCTGTGCAGAAATTCCAGATCATCAAAACGATCAACTATTGTTTGAAATAGTCAAGGCTAACGTGGTTCATGGGCCATGCGGTACAATGAACCTTAAATCACCCTGTATGAGAGAAGGCAAATGTACAAAAAGATTTCTTCGACAGTTGCTTAGTGAAACTATCACAGGAAATGACGGTTATCCTCAATACCGGCGAAGAGCTCCACAAGATGGTGGCTTTACTGTTGAAATTAATGGAAAAATTCTAGATAACCGTTGGGTTGTGCCCTATAATAGTGTTCTCTTACGCACATTTGAGGCCCATATAAATATTGAGTACTGCAGTTCTGTTAAGTCAATAAAATACATATGCAAATATGTAAATAAGGGTAGTGATCAAGCATCTTTTACGCTTGAAAATCAGAAAGATGAGGTTAAAATGTATGAAAGTGGTAGATATATTAGCAGTTCAGAAGCAGTATGGAGAATTCTCGCATTTCCCATACATGAAAGGTTTCCGACTGTTACGCACTTGGCTGTACACTTAGAAAATGGGCAGCGCATTTACTTCAACCCAACCAATTCAAATCAAATTCGGGAAAAGCTTAGTAACCCATCCCACACAACCCTTCTAGCATTTTTTGAACTTTGCACAAAAGACGAATTTGCGAAAACACTGTTGTATGTGGAAGTTCCTTCTTATTACACGTGGAATAAGAATAAGTTTGAAAGAAGGAAACGGGGAAGTGAAGTAGTTCACTTTCGTGCAGTTAAAAAAGATCAAGCTTTGGGAAGGGTGTATACAGTACACCCCAATAACAGTGAATGTTATTACTTGAGAATTTTACTCCATGAGGTACGAGGGCCAACCTCATATTCGTATCTAAAAACTGTCAATGGAACTATTTATGAATCGTTTCAATTAGCTTGCAAAGCTTTGGGCTTACTTGAAAACGATAGTCATTGGGACTCTACAATGGCGGAAGCTGTTCTGTGTCAAGTTCCGTTTAAATTGCGCGAACTTTTTGCAACCATTTTGGTATTTTGTCAAGTATCCGATGCCTTAAGTTTGTGGAACAAATATAAAGAAAGCCTTTCAGAAGACATTATTAATGAAATGAAACTCATAGCTGGTCCTAATGTAGATGCAGTTATGAAAAAATTTTAAATAACTGTCTGATATATCTTGAAGACATGGTGTTGTCCTTAGGAGGACAATGTTTGACGGCATACGGGCTGCCTAACCCATGTAGATCCATAGAAATCCTGCAGAATAGAGATTATCTTCGGGAAATTAGTTATGATAATAACATTTTAAATGAAATTGTTATAGATAACGAGCCTCTCCTGAATAACGAACAGAAAAGCGTATACGATATTATTTTGAAAAGCGTTCAAACAGATAGAGGAAAAATATTTTTTTGGACGCCCCTGGTGGTACAGGTAAAACATTTTTACTAAATTTGTTGTTAGCTAAAGTAAGACAAAGTCAGAAAATAGCATTGGCTGTAGCTTCCTCAGGTATAGCTGCCACATTGCTTAATGGGGGTCGAACAGCACACTCTGCATTCAAACTTCCATTTAATTTAATAAATGCAGAGTTACCTCAATGTTCTATTTCAAAGCAATCTAATTTTGCCAAGGTACTCAAAGATTGCAGCCTTATTGTTTGGGATGAGTGCACCATGGCTCATAAAGGTGGCTTTGAAGCTCTGAACAGAACACTAAAGGATTTGCGAGATAATGACTTCCTTATGGGAGGCATAACCGTTCTTTTAGCTGGAGACTTTCGTCAAAGACATCCTGTAATACCTAGGGGAACAAGAGCTGATGAAATAAAGTCATGCCTAAAATCCTCATTTTTGTGGCCTCAAATTCAAAAACTTGCATTAAGGACAAATATGCGTGTTCACTTGAATAGTAATGCTTCAACTGGTATTTTTGCAGAAGTATTACTTAAAATAGGAGATGGTACATATCCCACTGTTGAAGGAAAAATTGATATCCCATCATGTTTAGGTAGTGTCGTAACGACTCTTGAAGAGCTTATCACAATTGTGTACCCGAATGTTTCCAGCATATTGGCAAAACCGCCAAATTGGTTATCGGAACGAGCAATTTTAACTGCAAAAAATGAAAGAGCCGCCTATATTAATGACTTGCTACTTAAATCACTTGATGGCGATCGAATTCAATATAGGTCTATCGATTCTGTTACAGATATCGATGACGCAGTTCACTACCCCGTCGAGTTTCTTAATACGTTGAACCCAGCAGGAGCTCCCCCGCATATTCTAACTCTTAAAGTCGGTGCACCTATAATGTTATTGCGGAATCTAAATCCACCAAAATTATGCAATGGTACTCGACTGCAAGTGAAAGCTCTTCATAAAAATGTCATTGAGGCTACCGTGGTGACTGGATGTGCCAAAGGAGAATCGGTATTTTTACCAAGGATCCCGCTTATACCATCAGATCTTCCTTTTCAGTTTAAGAGACTTCAATTTCCCTTAAAAGTCTGCTTCGCAATTACAATTAACAAATCGCAAGGTCAGACTTTAAAGCTAGCTGGGTTAGATCTTACAGAAGATTGCTTTACTCATGGACAGTTTTATGTAGCCTGTTCTAGAGTAAGCTCAGCTAGCAACCTTATCATTTTAGCACCTCTTGGTAAATCTGCAAATGTTGTTTACAATGAAGTTCTTAAATTAAATGAAGAACTTTAACGTAATAACTGGTTTTATAGTATTGTTTTGGGTTAGGGATAGGTTGTTTTTGTTTCTGTGCGTAGGAAAAAAAAAGTTAAAAAAATATTTTTCCAAAAATAGTATTATATTTTAATATTTTTTTTTTTTAGAAAAAAAAATATAAATTTATTTAAGTGGTGGTGTTTTAATAAAATAATGAGGTTAATTTTATTTTTTTTAAAATTTTTTTTTTTTTTTTTTTTTTTTTTTTTTTTTTTTTTTTTTTTTTTTTTTTATAAAAATAAAAAAAAAAAAATAGCAAGCCCATAATTTTAGTCAAAACGTTTAGATATAAACTGCATTTAGGAAAATTTGTATTTTTAATGAGTTCAAATTAAATTTTGACGATTAAATAGTTTAAAAATTTAAGCATAGTTTTATGGACTAAAGAAGTTCTAGAGGGAACTTTAATTGATGTATCTAAAATTACTCATTTTCCAGATAGATTGCAAATTAAAAGTCATAATAAAAATAAATCTAGCAAGCCTATCAGTTTTGTGTAAACTGTTAGAAGATATAAATTTCGTTTGGGAAAATTTATATTTTTAATGAGTTAAAAATAATTATATTTTAAGTCAAAGAAGTTCTAAAGGGAACTTTAATTTTTGTAACAAGGGAGTTCTTAAATAAATTGGGGAACTTTAACGTAACCATGATGAAATTGTCTAGAATCTTTTGATATATATTTTGAATTTTTTATTCATATATACTCCTTTTTTTTCAATAGATTGTAAATAAAAAAAAATTACAAAAAACAAATTTAAGTTGAACAGATTAACGTTTTAATCCCATGTAGTTTTAAGTTTATTTTAAAGAAGTTTTTAAAGAAGGGACAGATTGTCTTTAGAATAGTTTTAGAATAATCTTTTTTCTAATATAGAAGTTCTAAAAAAGTAAAGGGAACTTTTATGCCCATTAAGATAAATTAATTATATGTGGGGGGATGGAGGATGGAATCGTCTCGAGTATTGAAGTAAAATTATTTTATTTTCGAGCGATTCTAGCAACTCACATACTTCCGGTCTCTTAAAACAGACCAAGTGTCCTCTGGGTAGCCCCAGCACAATTGTGTTTGGAGTGAGCTAAATGTGAGAAGGCGAAATAATCAATCTTATCAGAAATATTTGGCAACTTTTTAGATCGTAAAGAACGTTTTGACAGCGAAACTCCGGGTAACATCAGATAATTAGTTCTAAAATATAGTTATGGTCGTGAAACTTCGAGTTACATTAGTAAGTTTGTTTTGAGATGCACAATTGTGTTTGGAGTGAGCTAAATGTGAGAAGGCGAAATAATCAATCTTATCAGAAATATTTGGCAACTTTTTAGATGTAAAGAACGTTTTGACAGCGAAACTCCGGGTAACATCAGATAATTAGTTCTAAAATATAGTTATGGTCGTGAAACTTCGAGTTACATTAGTAAGTTTGTTTTGAGATGGAGTATTACCCGTGCAACGCCGGGTAAAAGCAGCTAGTAATTATATATATATATATATATAAAATTATATATATATTTAATATTAATATTATATATAGATACATTGACTAAATATGAATTGAACATTAGCAACTGCGACAAGTTAAACATTGCCAATAAAGAATGCAGAGTAAATTTGTTTAAAACAACATTATAAATTTATTAAATATATTTATTATTATATATATATTTTATATATATTTTTTTTATTTTCTTATATAAAATGTTTGTCCTGACTGATGACTGACTGATTGGTGATCAACGACAGCCCAAACCGTAAGAGCTAGGAAGCTGAATTTTCACTGTAGTTTCCTTATGTGATGTAGGTGCACGTTAAGACGGGGTTTCGGGAAATTCCACCGCAAGTGTGGAAAAATCGCGAAAAACGTTTGTATGTAACTTTTATGTTTACTATCCGTCGGCCTCAAACTTATTTTCAAAGATCTTTGTTCAAATTCTTTGAGGGGTGTTTCACATTTTTGAAAAATCCATCCCTCTTGGTGCAAATGGAGGTCAAAGATTTGGTGGGTGAAGTTTCGGCTAAATTCATTTCAGAGATCTATAAGAAAAATATTTGAGACGTGTTTCACACTTTTCGCAGAATTCAAACTTCTTCGGGGGGAATGCTTTAAAGATTTTTGGGGAAGTTTTAAGTGTGCGATTTGCTTCAAACTTATTTTCAAAGCTCTAAATAAGAACTTAATAAATACGTATTTCAGCGATTTGAGAAATTCCACCCGCAACAGTGGTAAATTGGCGGAAAACGGTTGCATGAAAGTTTTTTGTTTACCATCCGATCGGCCCCAAACTTTTTTCAAAGATCTTTGTTAAATTCATTGAGGGGTGTTTCACACTTTTCGAAAAATACGTTCCTCCTTGGTGGAAATGGAGGTCAAAGATTTGGTGGGTGACGTTTCGCGCTCAAATTTTTTCCAAAGATCTATATGAAAATTTATTTTAGACGTGTTTCACATTTTTCGTAAAATCAAAGCTTCTTCAGCTGAAAGTGCGATTCTAAGATATTTTTGGAGAAGTTTTAAGTTTTGTCCGATTTGCGTCAAACTTTATTCTTAGAGCTCTACATGAGAATTTAATGAATAGGTGTTTTTGGAAAGTCCTACGTCAATTTGCGGCAAACGGTTGTATGAAGGTTTTTTACCATCCAATCGGCTTAAAAGTTGTTTTTATAACATAGCTCCGCTTTCCACGTTGAACCTTAGAAAACGTAGCATTGTGAATGTAATTTTGTTGTCGCATGAGAAATATCAGTGCGATAAAATATATTTTGAAATTTGCAGCAGAAGCTAATATCAAGTCTTAAAAAAAAAAAAATTATTTTCACAAAACTAGAAAGTTTGGTGGTCTTTTGTTGAAAAAGGAAAAACTGTTAAACATCTCTATATATAAAACTGTTTGTCCTGACTGACTGACTGACCTGACTGACTGACTGACTTGACTGATTGGTGATCAACGCACAGCCCAAACCGTAAGAGCTAGGAAGCTGAAATTTTCACTGTAGCTACCTTATGTGATGTAGGTGCACGTTAAGACGGGGTTTCGGGAAATTCCACCCGCAAGTGTGGAAAAATCGCGAAAAACGTTTGTATGTAACTTTTATGTTTACCATCCGATCGGCCTCAAACTTATTTTCAAAGATCTTTGTTCAAATTCATTTGAGGGGTGTTTCACACTTTTTGAAAAATCCATCCCTCCTTGGTGCAAATGGAGGTCAAAGATTTGGTGGGTGAAGTTTTGCGCTCAAATTCATTGCCAGAGATCTATAAGAAAAATCATTTGAGACGTGTTTCACACTTTTCGCAGAATTCAAACTTCTTCGGGGGGAATGCGATTTAAAGATTTTTTGGGCGAAGTTTTAAGTTGTGTCCGATTTGCTTCAAACTTATTTTCAAAGCTCTTAATAAGAACTTAATAAATACGTATTTCAGCGATTTGGAAAATTCCACCCGCAACAGTGATAAATTGGCGGAAAACGGTTGTATGAAAGTTTTTTGTTTACCATCCGAACGGCCCCACACTTATTTTCAAAGATCTTTGTTCAAATTCATTTGAGGGGTGTTTCACACTTTTTGAAAAATATGTTACAGCCCCATACATATGGTAGCACGTGTGAATTATATGCAGCTGGGCAAATGTATGGTCTGCTTTTTGAAGTGTATCATAACCAACAATTTTTAATGAAATGTGGCTCAGAAGCAAACCCAGTCGAAAGATTGCGTTTTACGGGGGACCTTTCAAATGGCCATTTTGATGTGTATATTCCGTCTTATACTTTGTCCAATATAGATTCTGGTTCTGAAAATAATTCGAACGCAAATGTTAGAGAGAAAGCTGTGAGTAAAAGAACTCGATTTTCTGATAGAATTAGGAAAAAGCAGCTTAATGTGGCAGCCAAAAAATATCGCGTTGAGCATATTATAAAACAATATCAGGCTTCTCAGCCTGAAGTGCATCGAGCTGCAGTTAAAAAATATCAGGCTGAGCATCCTCAGGTGCACCGAGTTTCAGCTTTAAAATATCAGGCTGAGAATCCTGAGGTGCACCGAGTTGCTGCTTCAAAATACCAGGCTGAGAATCCTGAGGTGCACCGAGTAGAAGCAAAAATTTACCAAGTTAAAAATCCTGAAGCGCATCGAGCTGCAGCAGCGAAATATCAGACTGAAAATCCTGCGGTGCACCGAGCTTCAGCTTTAAAATATCAGGCTGAGAATCCTGAGGTGCACCGAGTTGCTGCTTCACAATACCAGGCAGAAAATCCGGAGGTGCACCGAGCTTCAGCTTTAAAATATCAGGCTGAGAATCCTGAGGTGCACCGAGTTGCTGCTTCACAATACCAGGCAGAAAATCCGGAGGTGCACCGAGCTTCAGCTTTAAAATATCAGGCTGAGAATCCTGAGGTGCACCGAGTTGCTGCTTCACAATACCAGGCAGAAAATCCGGAGGTGCACCGAGCATCAGCTTTAAAATATCAGGCTGAGAATCCTGAGGTGCACCGAGCTTCAGCTTTAAAATATCAGGCTGAGAATCCTGAGGTGCACCAAGCTGCGGTCAGATTATATCAGACTCTTAACCCTGATGTCCACCGAAAAGCTGTTAATCGTCACGAACAGAGCCATCCTAACGCACGATCGGAAAGACGATTGCGCCTATGGAAAGAAGTCTGGCCTTACGTACGATTCCCAAATAGCATATAACGCAGACAAAACTGTTGTACTTGGTTCCATGAGCTATAAATGTAAGTTTTGTGATGCGCTAAAATGGAAAAATGAATCGCAGGGACTGTGCTGCAAATCTGGTAAAGTTCAACTTCCTTCTTTCGAGCTTTTACCAGAACCTCTTAACAGCTTATTAAAGGGTGATCACCCTGAGTACACTCATTTTATAGACCGCATAAGAAAATATAATAGCTGTTTTCAAATGACATCATTTGGATGCAACAGAATTCGAGACACCGGCTTTATGCCTACATTTAAGGTGCAAGGTCAAGTGTATCATTTAGTTGGTAGTATTTTGCCAGGCCTTGAACAAGATCCCCAATTTTTACAAATTTATTTTGTTGGTGAGGATGACAGGGAAGCGCAACTTAGATGCAAAAACATAGCAGATATGAGATTAGGTTTAGTGAAATCACTTCAATCAATGTTGCACAATTTTAACTCTTACGTTAAAGATTTTAAAAGTGCATTTGATAAAATTCCCAGCAAGTGTACTGATTTTAAAATGGTTATTCAAGCCAATAAAAAAATAACTGATTTGCATAAAGGACGAATGAATCCCCCACCGTAAGTGAAGTAGCTCTTCTAATAGTTGGTCAGCAGTTTGAGAAGCGAGATATTATTGTGGAAAGCCATAATAATAAATTGCAACGCATTAGTGAAGTTCACCGTTCCTATGATGCATTGCAATATCCACTTCTTTTTTGTCGTGGAGAGGATGGATATTCCGTTGACATATCTCAACGTGACCCCCTCACAAAATTGCCTCTGAAAAAAACTGTTTCAGCAATTAGTTTTTACACATACAGAATAATGATTCGGAAATCTCAGGCCAATCATTTACTTTATTGCCGATCTCTATTCAGTCAGTTTTTAGTTGACATGTATGCAAAAATTGAAACTGAAAGACTGAATTTCATACGAAACAACCAAGCACAACTCAGGGCAGATAGTTATATACACCTTCAAGATGCTATTGGCAGGCAAGATGTGGATGCTTTTCAGCTTGGTCAGTTAGTAGTTCTTCCATCTACCTTTACTGGGTCGGCAAGATACATGCATGAGAAAACTCAGGACGCAATGACGTATGTTCGACACCACGGGCGTCCTGATCTTTTCATTACATTTACTTGCAACCCTAAATGGAAAGATATTGCAGATGTTTTGATGCCAGGGCAAAAAACGCATGATCGCCATGACATTATTGCTAGAGTCTTTCACTTAAAAGTAAAAGCTTTAATGTCTTTGTTAACAAAAGGCAATTTGTTTGGTAAAGTTCAGTGTTTTATGTACTCTGTGGAGTGGCAAAAGCGTGGTCTACCACATATTCACATTTTGCTATGGTTAGAAAAACATATTATGCCCGATCAAATTGATGGTATTATCTGTGCAGAAATTCCAGATCATCAAAACGATCAACTATTGTTTGAAATAGTCAAGGCTAACGTGGTTCATGGGCCATGCGGTACAATGAACCTTAAATCACCCTGTATGAGAGAAGGCAAATGTACAAAAAGATTTCTTCGACAGTTGCTTAGTGAAACTATCACAGGAAATGACGGTTATCCTCAATACCGGCGAAGAGCTCCACAAGATGGTGGCTTTACTGTTGAAATTAATGGAAAAATTCTAGATAACCGTTGGGTTGTGCCCTATAATAGTGTTCTCTTACGCACATTTGAGGCCCATATAAATATTGAGTACTGCAGTTCTGTTAAGTCAATAAAATACATATGCAAATATGTAAATAAGGGTAGTGATCAAGCATCTTTTACGCTTGAAAATCAGAAAGATGAGGTTAAAATGTATGAAAGTGGTAGATATATTAGCAGTTCAGAAGCAGTATGGAGAATTCTCGCATTTCCCATACATGAAAGGTTTCCGACTGTTACGCACTTGGCTGTACACTTAGAAAATGGGCAGCGCATTTACTTCAACCCAACCAATTCAAATCAAATTCGGGAAAAGCTTAGTAACCCATCCCACACAACCCTTCTAGCATTTTTTGAACTTTGCACAAAAGACGAATTTGCGAAAACACTGTTGTATGTGGAAGTTCCTTCTTATTATACGTGGAATAAGAATAAGTTTGAAAGAAGGAAACGGGGAAGTGAAGTAGTTCACTTTCGTGCAGTTAAAAAAGATCAAGCTTTGGGAAGGGTGTATACAGTACACCCCAATAACAGTGAATGTTATTACTTGAGAATTTTACTCCATGAGGTACGAGGGCCAACCTCATATTCGTATCTAAAAACTGTCAATGGAACTATTTATGAATCGTTTCAATTAGCTTGCAAAGCTTTGGGCTTACTTGAAAACGATAGTCATTGGGACTCTACAATGGCGGAAGCTGTTCTGTGTCAAGTTCCGTTTAAATTGCGCGAACTTTTTGCAACCATTTTGGTATTTTGTCAAGTATCCGATGCCTTAAGTTTGTGGAACAAATATAAAGAAAGCCTTTCAGAAGACATTATTAATGAAATGAAACTCATAGCTGGTCCTAATGTAGATGCAGTTATGAAAAAATTTTAAATAACTGTCTGATATATCTTGAAGACATGGTGTTGTCCTTAGGAGGACAATGTTTGACGGCATACGGGCTGCCTAACCCATGTAGATCCATAGAAATCCTGCAGAATAGAGATTATCTTCGGGAAATTAGTTATGATAATAACATTTTAAATGAAATTGTTATAGATAACGAGCCTCTCCTGAATAACGAACAGAAAAGCGTATACGATATTATTTTGGAAAGCGTTCAAACAGATAGAGGAAAAATATTTTTTTGGACGCCCCTGGTGGTACAGGTAAAACATTTTTACTAAATTTGTTGTTAGCTAAAGTAAGACAAAGTCAGAAAATAGCATTGGCTGTAGCTTCCTCAGGTATAGCTGCCACATTGCTTAATGGGGGTCGAACAGCACACTCTGCATTCAAACTTCCATTTAATTTAATAAATGCAGAGTTACCTCAATGTTCTATTTCAAAGCAATCTAATTTTGCCAAGGTACTCAAAGATTGCAGCCTTATTGTTTGGGATGAGTGCACCATGGCTCATAAAGGTGGCTTTGAAGCTCTGAACAGAACACTAAAGGATTTGCGAGATAATGACTTCCTTATGGGAGGCATAACCGTTCTTTTAGCTGGAGACTTTCGTCAAAGACATCCTGTAATACCTAGGGGAACAAGAGCTGATGAAATAAAGTCATGCCTAAAATCCTCATTTTTGTGGCCTCAAATTCAAAAACTTGCATTAAGGACAAATATGCGTGTTCACTTGAATAGTAATGCTTCAACTGGTATTTTTGCAGAAGTATTACTTAAAATAGGAGATGGTACATATCCCACAGTTGAAGGAAAAATTGATATCCCATCATGTTTAGGTAGTGTCGTAACGACTCTTGAAGAGCTTATCACAATTGTGTACCCGAATGTTTCCAGCATATTGGCAAAACCGCCAAATTGGTTATCGGAACGAGCAATTTTAACTGCAAAAAATGAAAGAGCCGCCTATATTAATGACTTGCTACTTAAATCACTTGATGGCGATCGAATTCAATATAGGTCTATCGATTCTGTTACAGATATCGATGACGCAGTTCACTACCCCGTCGAGTTTCTTAATACGTTGAACCCAGCAGGAGCTCCCCGCATTTTTTACTCTTAAAGTCGGTGCACCTATAATGTTATTGCGGAATCTAAATCCACCAAAATTATGCAATGGTACTCGACTGCAAGTGAAAGCTCTTCATAAAAATGTCATTGAGGCTACCGTGGTGACTGGATGTGCCAAAGGAGAATCGGTATTTTTACCAAGGATCCCGCTTATACCATCAGATCTTCCTTTTCAGTTTAAGAGACTTCAATTTCCCTTAAAAGTCTGCTTCGCAATTACAATTAACAAATCGCAAGGTCAGACTTTAAAGCTAGCTGGGTTAGATCTTACAGAAGATTGCTTTACTCATGGACAGTTTTATGTAGCCTGTTCTAGAGTAAGCTCAGCTAGCAACCTTATCATTTTAGCACCTCTTGGTAAATCTGCAAATGTTGTTTACAATGAAGTTCTTAAATGAAATGAAGAACTTTAACGTAATAACTGGTTTTATAGTATTGTTTTGAGTTAGGCATAGGTTGTTTTTGTTTCTGTCCGTAGGAAAAAAACAGTTCACAAAATAATTTTCCAACAATAGTTGAATAATTTAAGCATAGTTTTATTTAGGCAAAATAAACTCTAAAAAATTTAAGTGACAATGGAGTTCTAAAATAATATGGAGAACTTTAACGTCGTTTAAAAAATATTTTTAATTTTCTGTCTTTTAAATTTACTCATTTTTCAGATCTATCTGTAAGTTAAAAAATATAGTAACAAATGTAGCAAGCCCATAATTTTAGTCAAAACGTTTAGATATAAACTGCATTTAGGAAAATTTGTATTTTTAATGAGTTCAAATTAAATTTTGACGATTAAATAGTTTAAAAATTTAAGCATAGTTTTATGGACTAAAGAAGTTCTAGAGGGAACTTTAATTGATGTATCTAAAATTACTCATTTTCCAGATAGATTGCAAATTAAAAGTCATAATAAAAATAAATCTAGCAAGCCTATCAGTTTTGTGTAAACTGTTAGAAGATATAAATTTCGTTTGGGAAAATTTATATTTTTAATGAGTTAAAAATAATTATATTTTAAGTCAAAGAAGTTCTAAAGGGAACTTTAATTTTTGTAACAAGGGAGTTCTTAAATAAATTGGGGAACTTTAACGTAACCATGATGAAATTGTCTAGAATCTTTTGATATATATTTTGAATTTTTTATTCATATATACTCCTTTTTTTTTCAATAGATTGTAAATAAAAAAAAATTACAAAAAACAAATTTAAGTTGAACAGATTAACGTTTTAATCCCATGTAGTTTTAAGTTTATTTTAAAGAAGTTTTTAAAGAAGGGACAGATTGTCTTTAGAATAGTTTTAGAATAATCTTTTTTCTAATATAGAAGTTCTAAAAAAGTAAAGGGAACTTTTATGCCCATTAAGATAAATTAATTATATGTGGGGGGATGGAGGATGGAATCGTCTCGAGTATTGAAGTAAAATTATTTTATTTTCGAGCGATTCTAGCAACTCACATACTTCCGGTCTCTTAAAACAGACCAAGTGTCCTCTGGGTAGCCCCAGCACAATTGTGTTTGGAGTGAGCTAAATGTGAGAAGGCGAAATAATCAATCTTATCAGAAATATTTGGCAACTTTTTAGATCGTAAAGAACGTTTTGACAGCGAAACTCCGGGTAACATCAGATAATTAGTTCTAAAATATAGTTATGGTCGTGAAACTTCGAGTTACATTAGTAAGTTTGTTTTGAGATGGAGTATTACCCGTGCAACGCCGGGTAAAAGCAGCTAGTTATATAT
Organism: Drosophila borealis; assembly: GCA_035045885.1. Lineage (NCBI taxonomy): Eukaryota > Metazoa > Arthropoda > Insecta > Diptera > Drosophilidae > Drosophila > Drosophila borealis. The sequence continues at coordinate 233,911 of JAWNOR010000393.1, forward strand.
ATATATATATATATATACTAGCTGCTTATATATATATATATATATATATATAGATATCGATACTCCGGGTAACATCAGATAATTAGTTCTAAAATATAGTTATGGTCGTGAAACTTCGAGTTACATTAGTAAGTTTGTTTTGAGATGGAGTATTACCCGTGCAACGCCGGGTAAAAGCAGCTAGTATATATATATATATATATATATATATATATATATATATACTAGTACTTTTATATATATATATATAGTAGCTATATATATATATATATATATATATAGTAGTATATATATATATATATATATATATATATATATATATATATATATATATATATATATATATATATACTAGCTGCTTTTACCCGGCGTTGCACGGGTAATACTCCATCTCAAAACAAACTTACTAATGTAACTCGAAGTTTCACGACCATAACTTATTTTAGAACTAATTATCTGATGTTACCCGGAGTTTCGCTGTCAAAACGTTCTTTACGATTAAAAAGTTGCCAAATATTTCTGATAAGATTGATTATTTCGCCTTCTCACATTTAGCTCACTCCAAACACAATTGTGCTGGGGCTACCCAGAGGACACTTGGTCTGTTTTAAGAGACCGGAAGTATGTGAGTTGCTAGAATCGCTCGAAAATAAAATAATTACTTCAATACTCGAGACGATTCCATCCTCCATCCCCCACATATAATTAATTTATCTTAATGGGCATAAAAGTTCCCTTTACTTCTTTAGAACTTCTATATTAGAAAAAAGATTATTCTAAAACTATTCTAAAGACAATTGTCCCTTCTTTAAAAACTTCTTTAAAATAAACTTTAAACTACATGGGATTAAAACGTTAATCTGTTCAACTTAAATTTGTTTTTTGTAATTTTTTTTATTTACAATCTATTGAAAAAAAAGGAGTATATATGAATAAAAAATTCAAAATATATATCAAAAGATTCTAGACAATTTCACCATGGTTACGTTAAAGTTCCCCAATTTATTTAAGAACTCCCTTGTTACAAAAATTAAAGTTCCCTTTAGAACTTCTTTGACTTAAAATATAATATTTTAACTCATTAAAAATATAAATTTTCCCAAACGAAATTTATATCTTCTAACAGTTTACACAAAACTGATAGGCTTGCTAGATTTATTTTTATTATGACTTTTAATTTGCAATCTATCTGGAAAATGAGTAATTTTAGATACATCAATTAAAGTTCCCTCTAGAACTTCTTTAGTCCATAAAACTATGCTTAAATTTTTAAACTATTTAATCGTCAAAATTTAATTTGAACTCATTAAAAATACAAATTTTCCTAAATGCAGTTTATATCTAAACGTTTTGACTAAAATTATGGGCTTGCTACATTTGTTACTATATTTTTTAACTTACAGATAGATCTGAAAAATGAGTAAATTTAAAAGACAGAAAATTAAAAATATTTTTTAAACGACGTTAAAGTTCTCCATATTATTTTAGAACTCCATTGTCACTTAAATTTTTTAGAGTTTATTTTGCCTAAATAAAACTATGCTTAAATTATTCAACTATTGTTGGAAAATTATTTTGTGAACTGTTTTTTTCCTACGGACAGAAACAAAAACAACCTATGCCTAACTCAAAACAATACTATAAAACCAGTTATTACGTTAAAGTTCTTCATTTCATTTAAGAACTTCATTGTAAACAACATTTGCAGATTTACCAAGAGGTGCTAAAATGATAAGGTTGCTAGCTGAGCTTACTCTAGAACAGGCTACATAAAACTGTCCATGAGTAAAGCAATCTTCTGTAAGATCTAACCCAGCTAGCTTTAAAGTCTGACCTTGCGATTTGTTAATTGTAATTGCGAAGCAGACTTTTAAGGGAAATTGAAGTCTCTTAAACTGAAAAGGAAGATCTGATGGTATAAGCGGGATCCTTGGTAAAAATACCGATTCTCCTTTGGCACATCCAGTCACCACGGTAGCCTCAATGACATTTTTATGAAGAGCTTTCACTTGCAGTCGAGTACCATTGCATAATTTTGGTGGATTTAGATTCCGCAATAACATTATAGGTGCACCGACTTTAAGAGTTAGAATATGCGGGGGAGCTCCTGCTGGGTTCAACGTATTAAGAAACTCGACGGGGTAGTGAACTGCGTCATCGATATCTGTAACAGAATCGATAGACCTATATTGAATTCGATCGCCATCAAGTGATTTAAGTAGCAAGTCATTAATATAGGCGGCTCTTTCATTTTTTGCAGTTAAAATTGCTCGTTCCGATAACCAATTTGGCGGTTTTGCCAATATGCTGGAAACATTCGGGTACACAATTGTGATAAGCTCTTCAAGAGTCGTTACGACACTACCTAAACATGAAGAGATATCAATTTTTCCTTCAACTGTGGGATATGTACCATCTCCTATTTTAAGTAATACTTCTGCAAAAATACCAGTTGAAGCATTACTATTCAAGTGAACACGCATATTTGTCCTTAATGCAAGTTTTTGAATTTGAGGCCACAAAAATGAGGATTTTAGGCATGACTTTATTTCATCAGCTCTTGTTCCCCTAGGTATTACAGGATGTCTTTGACGAAAGTCTCCAGCTAAAAGAACGGTTATGCCTCCCATAAGGAAGTCATTATCTCGCAAATCCTTTAGTGTTCTGTTCAGAGCTTCAAAGCCACCTTTATGAGCCATGGTGCACTCATCCCAAACAATAAGGCTGCAATCTTTGAGTACCTTGGCAAAATTAGATTGCTTTGAAATAGAACATTGAGGTAACTCTGCATTTATTAAATTAAATGGAAGTTTGAATGCAGAGTGTGCTGTTCGACCCCCATTAAGCAATGTGGCAGCTATACCTGAGGAAGCTACAGCCAATGCTATTTTCTGACTTTGTCTTACTTTAGCTAACAACAAATTTAGTAAAAATGTTTTACCTGTACCACCAGGGGCGTCCAAAAAAATATTTTTCCTCTATCTGTTTGAACGCTTTCCAAAATAATATCGTATACGCTTTTCTGTTCGTTATTCAGGAGAGGCTCGTTATCTATAACAATTTCATTTAAAATGTTATTATCATAACTAATTTCCCGAAGATAATCTCTATTCTGCAGGATTTCTATGGATCTACATGGGTTAGGCAGCCCGTATGCCGTCAAACATTGTCCTCCTAAGGACAACACCATGTCTTCAAGATATATCAGACAGTTATTTAAAATTTTTTTCATAACTGCATCTACATTAGGACCAGCTATGAGTTTCATTTCATTAATAATGTCTTCTGAAAGGCTTTCTTTATATTTGTTCCACAAACTTAAGGCATCGGATACTTGACAAAATACCAAAATGGTTGCAAAAAGTTCGCGCAATTTAAACGGAACTTGACACAGAACAGCTTCCGCCATTGTAGAGTCCCAATGACTATCGTTTTCAAGTAAGCCCAAATCTTTGCAATTGAAACGATTCATAAATAGTTCCATTGACAGTTTTTAGATACGAATATGAGGTTGGCCCTCGTACCTCATGGAGTAAAATTCTCAAGTAATAACATTCACTGTTATTGGGGTCTACTTATACACCCTTCCCAAAGCTTGATCTTTTTTAACTGCACGAAAGTGAACTACTTCACTTCCCCGTTTCCTTCTTTCAAACTTATTCTTATTCCACGTGTAATAAGAAGGAACTTCCACATACAACAGTGTTTTCGCAAATTCGTCTTTTGTGCAAAGTTCAAAAAATGCTAGAAGGGTTGTGTGGGATGGGTTACTAAGCTTTTCCCGAATTTGATTTGAATTGGTTGGGTTGAAGTAAATGCGCTGCCCATTTTCTAAGTGTACAGCCAAGTGCGTAACAGTCGGAAACCTTTCATGTATGGGAAATGCGAGAATTCTCCATACTGCTTTTGAACTGCTAATATATCTACCACTTTCATACATTTTAACCTCATCTTTCTGATTTTCAAGCGTAAAAGATGCTTGATCACTACCCTTATTTACATATTTGCATATGTATTTTATTGACTTAACAGAACTGCAGTACTCAATATTTATATGGGCCTCAAATGTGCGTAAGAGAACACTATTATAGGGCACAACCCAACGGTTATCTAGAATTTTTCCATTAATTTCAACAGTAAAGCCACCATCTTGTGGAGCTCTTCGCCGGTATTGAGGATAACCGTCATTTCCTGTGATAGTTTCACTAAGCAACTGTCGAAGAAATCTTTTTGTACATTTGCCTTCTCTCATACAGGGTGATTTAAGGTTCATTGTACCGCATGGCCCATGAACCACGTTAGCCTTGACTATTTCAAACAATAGTTGATCGTTTTGATGATCTGGAATTTCTGCACAGATAATACCATCAATTTGATCGGGCATAATATGTTTTTCTAACCATAGCAAAATGTGAATATGTGGTAGACCACGCTTTTGCCACTCCACAGAGTACATAAAACACTGAACTTTACCAAACAAATTGCCTTTTGTTAACAAAGACATTAAAGCTTTTACTTTTAAGTGAAAGACTCTAGCAATAATGTCATGGCGATCATGCGTTTTTTGCCCTGGCATCAAAACATCTGCAATATCTTTCCATTTAGGGTTGCAAGTAAATGTAATGAAAAGATCAGGACGCCCGTGGTGTCGAACATACGTCATTGCGTCCTGAGTTTTCTCATGCATGTATCTTGCCGACCCAGTAAAGGTAGATGGAAGAACTACTAACTGACCAAGCTGAAAAGCATCCACATCTTGCCTGCCAATAGCATCTTGAAGGTGTATATAACTATCTGCCCTGAGTTGTGCTTGGTTGTTTCGTATGAAATTCAGTCTTTCAGTTTCAATTTTTGCATACATGTCAACTAAAAACTGACTGAATAGAGATCGGCAATAAAGTAAATGATTGGCCTGAGATTTCCGAATCATTATTCTGTATGTGTAAAAACTAATTGCTGAAACAGTTTTTTTCAGAGGCAATTTTGTGAGGGGGTCACGTTGAGATATGTCAACGGAATATCCATCCTCTCCACGACAAAAAAGAAGTGGATATTGCAATGCATCATAGGAACGGTGAACTTCACTAATGCGTTGCAATTTATTATTATGGCTTTCCACAATAATATCTCGCTTCTCAAACTGCTGACCAACTATTAGAAGAGCTACTTCACTTACGGTGGGGGATTCATTCGTCCTTTATGCAAATCAGTTATTTTTTTATTGGCTTGAATAACCATTTTAAAATCAGTACACTTGCTGGGAATTTTATCAAATGCACTTTTAAAATCTTTAACGTAAGAGTTAAAATTGTGCAACATTGATTGAAGTGATTTCACTAAACCTAATCTCATATCTGCTATGTTTTTGCATCTAAGTTGCGCTTCCCTGTCATCCTCACCAACAAAATAAATTTGTAAAAATTGGGGATCTTGTTCAAGGCCTGGCAAAATACTACCAACTAAATGATACACTTGACCTTGCACCTTAAATGTAGGCATAAAGCCGGTGTCTCGAATTCTGTTGCATCCAAATGATGTCATTTGAAAACAGCTATTATATTTTCTTATGCGGTCTATAAAATGAGTGTACTCAGGGTGATCACCCTTTAATAAGCTGTTAAGAGGTTCTGGTAAAAGCTCGAAAGAAGGAAGTTGAACTTTACCAGATTTGCAGCACAGTCCCTGCGATTCATTTTTCCATTTTAGCGCATCACAAAACTTACATTTATAGCTCATGGAACCAAGTACAACAGTTTTGTCTGCGTTATATGCTATTTGGGAATCGTACGTAAGGCCAGACAAAGCTTTTACTTCCATAGGCGCAATCGTCTTTCCGATCGTGCGTTAGGATGGCTCTGTTCGTGACGATTAACAGCTTTTCGGTGGACATCAGGGTTAAGAGTCTGATATAATCTGACCGCAGCTTGGTGCACCTCAGGATTCTCAGCCTGATATTTTAAAGCTGAAGCTCGGTGCACCTCAGGATTCTCAGCCTGATATTTTAAAGCTGATGCTCGGTGCACCTCCGGATTTTCTGCCTGGTATTGTGAAGCAGCAACTCGGTGCACCTCAGGATTCTCAGCCTGATATTTTAAAGCTGAAGCTCGGTGCACCTCCGGATTTTCTGCCTGGTATTGTGAAGCAGCAACTCGGTGCACCTCAGGATTCTCAGCCTGATATTTTAAAGCTGAAACTCGGTGCACCTGAGGATGCTCAGCCTGATATTTTTTAACTGCAGCTCGATGCACTTCAGGCTGAGAAGCCTGATATTGTTTTATAATATGCTCAACGCGATATTTTTTGGCTGCCACATTAAGCTGCTTTTTCCTAATTCTATCAGAAAATCGAGTTCTTTTACTCACAGCTTTCTCTCTAACATTTGCGTTCGAATTATTTTCAGAACCAGAATCTATATTGGACAAAGTATAAGACGGAATATACACATCAAAATGGCCATTTGAAAGGTCCCCCGTAAAACGCAATCTTTCGACTGGGTTTGCTTCTGAGCCACATTTCATTAAAAATTGTTGGTTATGATACACTTCAAAAAGCAGACCATACATTTGCCCAGCTGCATATAATTCACACGTGCTACCATATGTATGGGGCTGTAACATATTTTTCAAAAAGTGTGAAACACCCCTCAAATGAATTTGAACAAAGATCTTTGAAAATAAGTGTGGGGCCGTTCGGATGTTAAACAAAAAACTTTCATACAACCGTTTTCCGCCAATTTATCACTGTTGCGGGTGGAATTTTCCAAATCGCTGAAATACGTATTTATTAAGTTCTTATTAAGAGCTTTGAAAATAAGTTTGAAGCAAATCGGACACAACTTAAAAGTTCGCCCAAAAAATCTTTAAATCGCATTCCCCCCGAAGAAGTTTGAATTCTGCGAAAAGTGTGAAACACTTCTCAAATGATTTTTCTTATAGATCTCTAGCAATGAATTTGAGCGCAAAACTTCACCCACCAAATCTTTGACCTCCATTTGCACCAAGTAGGGATGGATTTTTCAAAAAGTGTGAAACACCCCTCAAATGAATTTGAACAAAGATCTTTGAAAATAAGTTTGAGGCCGATCGGATGGTAAACATAAAAGTTATATACAAACGTTTTTCGCGATTTTTCCACACTTGCGGGTGGAATTTCCCGAAACCTCGTCTTAACGTGCACCTATATCACATAATCGCAAAATTACATTCACAATGCTACGTTTTCTAAGGTTCAACGTGGAAAGCGGAGCTATGTTATAAAAACAACTTTTAAGCCGATTGGATGGTAAAAAACCTTCATACAACCGTTTGCCGCAAATTGACGTAGGACTTTCCAAAAACACCCATTCATTAAATTCTCATGTAGAGCTCTAAGAATAAAGTTTGACGCAAATCGGACAAAACTTAAAACTTCTCCAAAAATATCTTAGAATCGCACTTTCAGCTGAAGAAGCTTTGATTTTACGAAAAATGTGAAACACATCTAAAATAAATTTTCATATAGATCTTTGGAAATAAATTTGAGCTCGAAATGTCACCCACCAAATCTTTGACCTCCATTTCCACCAAGGAGGAACGTATTTTTCGAAAAGTGTGAAACACCCCTTAAATGAATTTGAACAAAGATCTTTGAAAATAAGTTTGGGGCCGATCGGATGGTAAACAAAAAACTTTCATGCAACCGTTTTCCGCCAATTTACCACTGTTGCGGGTGGAATTTCTCATATCGCTGAAATACGTATTTATTAAGCTCTTATTTAGAGCTTTGAAAATAAGTTTGAAGCAAATCGGACACAACTTAAAACTTCGCCCAAAAAATCTTTAAATCGCATTCCCCCCGAAGAAGTTTGAATTCTGCGAAAAGTGTGAAACACTTCTCAAATGATTTTTCTTATAGATCTCTGGAAATTAATTTGAGCGCGAAACTTCACCCACCAAATCTTTGACCTCCATTTGCACCAAGGAGGGATGGATTTTTCAAAAAGTGTGAAACACCCCTCAAATGAATTTGAACAAAGATCTTTGAAAATAAGTGTGGGGCCGTTCGGATGTTAAACAAAAAACTTTCATACAACCGTTTTCCGCCAATTTATCACTGTTGCGGGTGGAATTTTCCAAATCGCTGAAATACGTATTTATTAAGTTCTTATTAAGAGCTTTGAAAATAAGTTTGAAGCAAATCGGACACAACCTAAAAGTTCGCCCAAAAAATCTTTAAATCGCATTCCCCCCGAAGAAGTTTGAATTCTGCGAAAAGTGTGAAACACTTCTCAAATGATTTTTCTTATAGATCTCTGGAAATTAATTTGAGCGCGAAACTTCACCCACCAAATCTTTGACCTCCATTTGCACCAAGGAGGGATGGATTTTTCAAAAAGTGTGAAACACCCCTCAAATGAATTTGAACAAAGATCTTTGAAAATAAGTTTGAGGCCGTTCGGATAGTAAACATAAAAGTTACATACAAACGTTTTTCGCGATTTTTCCACACTTGCGGGTGGAATTTCCCGAAACCCCGTCTTAACGTGCACCTACATCACATAAGGAGACTACAGTGAAAATTTCAGCTTCCTAGCTCTTACGGTTTGGGCTGTGCGTTGATCACCAATCAGTCAGTCAGTCAGTCAGTCAGTCAGTCAGTCACTCAGGACAAACAGTTTTATATATAGAGATATATATATATATAAATATATATATATACTTGCGGGTATAACCCTGCCTTGCCCGTGGCACGTATGTTATAAAATCAATGTTCTCAAACAATTTGGAAAGGTTTTTGAAACTGATCGGACGGTAAACCACTGTTTACCACTGTTGCAAGTGGAATTTCCCAATTTGCTGAAATACGTATTTATTAAGTTCTTATGTAGAGCTTTGAAAATAAGTTTGAAGCAAATCGGACACAACTTAAAACTTCGTACAAAAAATCTTTAAATCGCATTCCCCCCGAAGAAGTTTGAGTTCTGCAAAAAGTGTGAAACACGTCTCAAATGATTTTTCTTATAGATCTCTGGAAACGAATTTGAGCGCGAAAAGTCGACCACCAAATTTTTAACCTCCATTTCCACCAAGGAGGAACGGATTTTTCGAAAAGTGTGAAACACCCTTTAAATGAATTTGAACAAAGATCTTTGAAAATAAAGTGTGGGGCCGATCGGATGGTAAACAAATAAACTTTCATACAACCGTTTTCCGCCAATTTACCACTGTTGTGGGTGGAATTTCCCAATTTGCTGAAATATGTAGTTATTAAGTTCTTATGTAGAGCTTTGAAAATAAGTTTGAAGCAAATCGGACACAACTTAAAACTTCGCCCAAAAAATCTTTAAATCGCATTCCCCCCGAAGAAGTTTGAATTCTGCGAAAAGTGTGAAACACGTCTCAAATGATTTTCTTATAGATCTCTGGCAATGAATTTGAGCGCAAAACTTCACCCACCAAATCTTTGACCTCCATTTGCACCAAGTAGGCATGGATTTTTCAAAAAGTGTGAAACACCCCTCAAATGAATTTGAACAAAGATCTTTGAAAATAAGTTTGAGGCCGATCGGATGGTAAACAAAAAAGTTGCATACAACCGTTTTTCGCGATTTTTCCACACTTGCGGGTGGAATTTCCCGAAACCCCGTCTTAACGTGCACCTACATCATATAAGGTAACTACAGTGAAAATTTCAGCTTCCTAGCTCTTACGGTTTGGGATGTGCGTTGATCACCAATCAGTCAGTCAGTCAGTCAGTGTGGAAAAATCGCGAAAAACGGTTGTATGCAACTTTTTTGTTTACCATCCGATCGGCCTCAAACTTATTTTCAAAGATCTTTGTTCAAACTCATTTGAGGAGTGTTTCACACTTTTTGGAAAATCGGTTCCTCCTTGGTGGAAATGGAGGTCAAAGATTTGGTGGGTACGTTTCGCGCTCAAATTCATTTCCAGAGATCTATAAGAAAAATCATTTGAGACGTGTTTCACACTTTTCGCAGAATTCAAACTTCTTCGGGGGAAATGCGATTTAAAGATTTTTGGGCAGAAGTTTTAAGTTGTGTCCGATTTGCTTCAAACTTATTTTCAAAGCTCTAAAAAGAGCTTAATAAATACGTATTTCAGCGATTTGAGAAATTCCACCCGCAACAGTGGTAAATTGGCGGAAAACGATTTGTATGAAAGTTTTTTGTTTACAATCGATCGGCCCCACACTTATTTTCAAAGATCTTTGTTCAAATTCATTTAAAGGGTGTTTCACACTTTTCGAAAAATCCGTTCCTCCTTGGTGGAAATGGAGGTCAAAAATTTGGTGGGTGACGTTTCGCGCTCAAATTCGTTTCCAAAGATCCATAATAAAAATCATTTGAGACGTGTTTCACACTTTTTGCAGAATCAAACTTTTTCGGGTGGAATGCGGCTCAAAGATTTTTGGTACGAAGTTTTAAATTGTGTCCGATTTGCTTCAAACTTATTTTCAAAGCTCTACATAAGAATGTAATAAATACGTGTTTCAGCGATGTGGGAAATTCCACTCGCAACAGTGGTAAATTGGCGAAAAACGTTTGTATGAAAGTTGTTTGTTTACCGTCCGATCATTTTCGAAATCATTTCAAATTTGTTTGAGAACATTGATTTTATAACATACGTGCCACGGGCAAGGCCGGGTTATACCGGGTATAACCCGACTATATATGACATTTACTTATTATATATATATATATATATACTAGCGGGTATAACCCGGCCTTGCCCGTGGCACGTATGTTATAAAATCAATGTTCTCAAACAAATTTGAAATGATTTCGAAAATGATCGGACGGTAAACAAACAACTTTCATACAAACGTTTTTCGCCAATTTACCACTGTTGCGAGTGGAATTTCCCACATCGCTGAAACACGTATTTTATTACATTCTTATGTAGAGCTTTGAAAATAAGTTTGAAGCAAATCGGACACAATTTAAAACTTCGTTACAAAAAATCTTTGAGCCGCATTCCACCCGAAAAAGTTTGGATTCTGCAAAAAGTGTGAAACACGTCTCAAATGATTTTTATATGGATCTTTGGAAACGAATTTGAGCGCGAAACGTCACCCACCAAAATTTTTGACCTCCATTTCCACCAAGGAGGAACGGATTTTTTCGAAAAGTGTGAAACACCCTTTAAATGAATTTGAACAAAGATCTTTGAAAATAAGTGTGGGGCCGATCGGATGGTAAACAAAAAACTTTCATACAACCGTTTTTTTCCGCCAATTTACCACTGTTGCGGGTGGAATTTCTCAAATCGCTGAAATACGTATTTATTAAGCTCTTATTTAGAGCTTTGAAAATAAGTTTGAAGCAAATCGGACACAACTTAAAACTTCGCCCAAAAAATCTTTAAATCGCATTCCCCCGAAGAAGTTTGAATTCTGCGAAAAGTGTGAAACACGTCTCAAATGATTTTTCTTATAGATCTCTGGAAATGAATTTGAGCGCGAAACGTCACCCACCAAATCTTTGACCTCCATTTCCACCAAGGAGGAACCGATTTTCCTAAAAGTGTGAAACACTCCTCAAATGAGTTTGAACAAAGATCTTTGAAAATAAGTTTGAGGCCGATCGGATGGTAAACAAAAAAGTTGCATACAACCGTTTTTCGCGATTTTTCCACACTGACTGACTGACTGACTGATTGGTGATCAACGCACAGCCCAAACCGTAAGAGCTAGGAAGCTGAAATTTTCACTGTAGTTACCTTATATGATGTAGGTGCACGTTAAGACGGGGTTTCGGGAAATTCCACCCGCAAGTGTGGAAAAATCGCGAAAAACGGTTGTATGAAACTTTTTTGTTTACCATCCGATCGGCCTCAAACTTATTTTCAAAGATCTTTTGTTCAAATTCATTTGAGGGGTGTTTCACACTTTTGAAAAAATCCACCTACCTGGTGCAAATGGAGGTCAAAGATTTGGTGGGTGAAGTTTTGCGCTCAAATTCATTGCCAGAGATCTATAAGAAAAATCATTTGAGACGTGTTTCACACTTTTCGCAGAATTCAAACTTCTTCGGGGAGAATGCGATTTAAAAATTCTTTGGGCGAAGTTTTAAGTTGTGTCCGATTTGCTTCAAACTTATTTTCAAAGCTCATAAGAACTTAATAACTACATATTTCAGCGATTTGAAAATTCCACCCGCAACAGTGGTAAATTGGCGGAAAACGGTTGTATGAAAGTTTATTTGTTTACCATCCGATCGGCCCCACACTTATTTTCAAAGATCTTTGTTCAAATTCATTTAAAGGGTGTTTCACACTTTCTCGAAAAATCCGTTCCTCCTTGGTGGAAATGGAGGTTAAAAATTTGGTGGTCGACTTTTCGCGCTCAAATTCGTTTCCAGAGATCTATAAGAAAAATCATTTGAGACGTGTTTCACACTTTTTGCAGAACTCAAACTTCTTCGGGGGGGAATGCGATTTAAAGATTTTTTGTACGAAGTTTTAAGTTGTGTCCGATTTGCTTCAAACTTATTTTCAAAGCTCTACATAAGAACTTAATAAATACGTATTTCAGCGAATTGGGAAATTCCACTTGCAACAGTGGTAAACAGTGGTTTACCGTCCGATCAGTTTCAAAAACCTTTCCAAATTGTTTGAGAACATTGATTTTATAACATACGTGCCACGTGCAAGGCAGAGTTATACCCGCAAGATATATATATATATTTATATATATATATATCTCTATATATAAAACTGTTTGTCCTGACTGACTGACTGACTGACTGACTGACTGATTGGTGATCAACGCACAGCCCAAACCGTAAGAGCTAGGAAGCTGAAATTTTCACTGTAGTCTCCTTATGTGATGTAGGTGCACGTTAAGACGGGGTTTCTGGAAATTCCACCCGCAAGTGTGGAAAAATCGCGAAAAACGTTTGTATGTAACTTTTATGTTTACTATCCGTTCGGCCTCAAACTTATTTTCAAAGATCTTTGTTCAAATTCATTTGAGGGGTGTTTCACACTTTTTGAAAAATCCATCCCTCCTTGGTGCAAATGGAGGTCAAAGATTTGTTGGGTGAAGTTTCGCGCTCAAATTAATTTCCAGAGATCTATAAGAAAAATCATTTGAGAAGTGTTTCACACTTTTCGCAGAATTCAAACTTCTTAGGGGGGAATGCGATTTAAAGATTTTTTGGGCGAACTTTTAGGTAGTGTCCGATTTGCTTCAAACTTATTTTCAAAGCTCTTAATAAGAACTTAATAAATACGTATTTCAGCGATTTGGAAAATTCCACCCGCAACAGTGATAAATTGGCGGAAAACGGTTGTATGAAAGTTTTTTGTTTAACATCCGAACGGCCCCACACTTATTTTCAAAGATCTTTGTTCAAATTCATTTGAGGGGTGTTTCACACTTTTTGAAAAATCCATCCCTCCTTGGTGCAAATGGAGGTCAAAGATTTGGTGGGTGAAGTTTCGCGCTCAAATTCATTTCCAGAGATCTATAAGAAAAATCATTTGAGAAGTGTTTCACACTTTTCGCAGAATTCAAACTTCTTAGGGGGGAATGCGATTTAAAGATTTTTTGGGCGAACTTTTAGGTAGTGTCCGATTTGCTTCAAACTTATTTTCAAAGCTCTAAATAAGAGCTTAATAAATACGTATTTCAGCGATTTGAGAAATTCCACCCGCAACAGTGGTAAATTGGCGGAAAACGGTTGTATGAAAGTTTTTTGTTTACCATCCGATCGGCCCCACACTTATTTTCAAAGATCTTTGTTCAAGTTCATTTAAAGGGTGTTTCACACTTTTCGAAAAATCCGTTCCTCCTTGGTGGAAATGGAGGTCAAAAATTTTGGTGGGTGACGTTTCGCGCTCAAATTCGTTTCCAAAGATCCATATAAAAATCATTTGAGACGTGTTTCACACTTTTTGCAGAATCCAAACTTTTTCGGGTGGAATGCGGCTCAAAGATTTTTTGTACGAAGTTTTAAATTGTGTCCGATTTGCTTCAAACTTATTTTCAAAGCTCTACATAAGAATGTAATAAATACGTGTTTCAGCGATGTGGGAAATTCCACTGCAACAGTGGTAAATTGGCGAAAAACGTTTGTATGAAAGTTGTTTGTTTACCGTCCGAACATTTTCGAAATCATTTCAAATTTGTTTGAGAACATTGATTTTATAACATACGTGCCACGGGCAAGGCTGAGTTATACCAGGTATAACCCGGCTATATATACATTTACTTATATATATATATATATATATACTAGCGAGTATAACTCGGCCTCTGCCCGTGGCACGTATGTTATAAAATCAATGTTCTCAAACAAATTTGAAATGATTTCGAAAATGATCGGACGGTAAACAAACAACTTTCATACAAACGTTTTTCGCCAATTTACCAACTGTTACGAGTGGAATTTCCCACATCGCAGAAACACGTATTTATTACATTCTTATGTAGATTGGAAATAAGTTTCGAAGCAAATCGGACACAATTTAAAACTGTACAAAAATTTTGAGCCGCATTCCACCGAAAAAGTTTGGATTCTGCAAAAAGTGTGAAACACGTCTCAAATGATTTTTATATGGATCTTTGGAAACGAATTTGAGCGCGAAACGTCACCCACCAAAATTTTGACCTCCATTTCCACCAAGGAGGAACGGATTTTTCGAAAAGTGTGAAACACCCTTTAAATGAATTTGAACAAAGATCTTTGAAAATAAGTGTGGAGCCGATCGGATGGTAAACAAAAACTTTCATACAACCGTTTTCCGCCAATTTACCACTGCTGCGGGTGGAATTTCTCAAATCGCTGAAATACGTATTTATTAAGCTCTTATTTAGAGCTTTGAAAATAAGTTTGAAGCAAATCGGACACAACTTAAAACTTCGCCAAAAAATCTTTAAATCGCATTCCCCGAAGAAGTTTGAATTCTGCGAAAAGTGTGAAACACGTCTCAAATGATTTTTCTTATAGATCTCTGGAAATGAATTTGAGCGCGAAACGTCACCCACCAAATCTTTGACCTCCATTTCCACCAAGGAGGAACCGATTTTCCTAAAAAAGTGTGAAACACTCCTCAAATGAGTTTGAACAAAGATCTTTGAAAATAAGTTTGAGGCCGATCGGATGGTAAAACAAAAAAGTTGCATACAACCGTTTTTCGCGATTTTTCCACACTGACTGACTGACTGACCGATTGGTGATCAACGCACAGCCCAAACCGTAAGAGCTAGGAAGCTGAAATTTTCACTGTAGTTACCTTATATGATGTAGGTGCACGTTAAGACGGGGTTTCGGGAAATTCCACCCGCAAGTGTGGAAAAATCGCGAAAAACGGTTGTATGCAACTTTTTTGTTTACTATCCGATCGGCCTCAAACTTATTTTCAAAGATCTTTGTTCAAATTCATTTGAGGGGTGTTTCACACTTTTTGAAAAATCCATGCCTACTTGGTGCAAATGGAGGTCAAAGATTTGGTGGGTGAAGTTTTGCGCTCAAATTCATTGCCAGAGATCTATAAGAAAAATCATTTGAGACGTGTTTCACACTTTTCGCAGAATTCAAACTTCTTCGGGGGGAATGCGATTTAAAAATTCTTTGTGCGAAGTTTTAAGTTGTGTCCGATTTGCTTCAAACTTATTTTCAAAGCTCTACATAAGAACTTAATAACTACATATTTCAGCGATTTGGAAAATTCCACCCACAACAGTGGTAAATTGGCGGAAAACGGTTGTATGAAAGTTTATTTGTTTACCATCCGATCGGCCCCACACTTATTTTCAAAGATCTTTGTTCAAATTCATTTAAAGGGTGTTTCACACTTTTCGAAAAATCCGTTCCTCCTTGGTGGAAATGGAGGTTAAAAATTTGGTGGTCGACTTTTCGCGCTCAAATTCGTTTCCAGAGATCTATAAGAAAAATCATTTGAGACGTGTTTCACACTTTTTGCAGAACTCAAACTTCTTCGGGGGAATGCGATTTAAAGATTTTTTGTACGAAGTTTTAAGTTGTGTCCGATTTGCTTCAAACTTATTTTCAAAGCTCTACATAAGAACTTAATAAATACGTATTTCAGCGAATTGGGAAATTCCACTTGCAACAGTGGTAAACAGTGGTTTACCGTCCGATCAGTTTCAAAAACCTTTCCAAATTGTTTGAGAACATTGATTTTATAACATACGTGCCACGGGCAAGGCAGGGTTATACCCGCAAGTATATATATATATTTATATATATATATATCTCTATATATAAAACTGTTTGTCCTGACTGACTGACTGACTGACTGACTGACTGATTGGTGATCAACGCACAGCCCAAACCGTAAGAGCTAGGAAGCTGAAATTTTCACTGTAGTCTCCTTATGTGATGTAGGTGCACGTTAAGACGGGGTTTCTGGAAATTCCACCCGCAAGTGTGGAAAAATCGCGAAAAACGTTTGTATGTAACTTTTATGTTTACTATCCGTTCGGCCTCAAACTTATTTTCAAAGATCTTTGTTCAAATTCATTTGAGGGGTGTTTCACACTTTTTGAAAAATCCATCCCTCCTTGGTGCAAATGGAGGTCAAAGATTTGGTGGGTGAAGTTTCGCGCTCAAATTAATTTCCAGAGATCTATAAGAAAAATCATTTGAGAAGTGTTTCACACTTTTCGCAGAATTCAAACTTCTTAGGGGGAATGCGATTTAAAGATTTTTTGGGCGAACTTTTAGGTAGTGTCCGATTTGCTTCAAACTTATTTTCAAAGCTCTTAATAAGAACTTAATAAATACGTATTTCAGCGATTTGAGAAATTCCACCCGCAACAGTGATAAATTGGCGGAAAACGGTTGTATGAAAGTTTTTTGTTTACCATCCGAACGGCCCCACACTTATTTTCAAAGATCTTTGTTCAAATTCATTTGAGGGGTGTTTCACACTTTTTGAAAAATCCATCCCTCCTTGGTGCAAATGGAGGTCAAAGATTTGGTGGGTGAAGTTTCGCGCTCCAATTCATTTCCAGAGATCTATAAGAAAAATCATTTTGAGACGTGTTTCACACTTTTCGCAGAATTCAAACTTCTTCGGGGGGAATGCGATTTAAAGATTTTTTGGGCGAAGTTTTAAGTTGTGTCCGATTTGCTTCAAACTTATTTTCAAAGCTCTAAATAAGAGCTTAATAAATACGTATTTCAGCGATTTGAGAAATTCCACCCGCAACAGTGGTAAATTGGCGGAAAACGGTTGTATGAAAGTTTTTTGTTTACCATCCGATCGGCCCCACACTTATTTTCAAAGATCTTTGTTCAAATTCATTTAAAGGGTGTTTCACACTTTTCGAAAAATCCGTTCCTCCTTGGTGGAAATGGAGGTCAAAAATTTTGGTGGGTGACGTTTCGCGCTCAAATTCGTTTCCAAAGATCCATATAAAAATCATTTAAGACGTGTTTCACACTTTTTGCAGAATCCAAACTTTTTCGGGTGGAATGCGGCTCAAAGATTTTTTGTACGAAGATTTAAATTGTGTCCGATTTGCTTCAAACTTATTTTCAAAGCTCTACATAAGAATGTAATAAATACGTGTTTCAGCGATGTGGGAAATTCCACTCGCAACAGTGGTAAATTGGCGAAAAACGTTTGTATGAAAGTTGTTTGTTTACCGTCCGATCATTTTCGAAATCATTTCAAATTTGTTTGAGAACATTGATTTTATAACATACGTGCCACGGGCAAGGCCGGGTTATACCCGCTAGTATATATATATATATAAATAACATTTAAATGCAGCTTAAAAGAGCAACACGGTAAATTAATTACTGTCCGTTAAATCTTAAAACAATGTCGGTGAATTTCTCCTTCTACTTAATTTCTTTGAGTGCTTTAAACTAATTATTGTACATACATTTGGCTTTAAGTTTTTGAAACTTTTTTTGTAAATCGAGTTATACCTATCCATCTATTAATTGGCATCATGCTCGAAAACAAACAACGCATGAATAAATGAATTATATATTAGCTTATTTAATATAATATCCTTATTCCTTGATTTTAATCGGTCAAGTACCCATGTTAGCCGCTTGCAATTTATAGTGATGGTTTAAGAACCTGAAATAGGGCCAAATATCCACATCCCATTATTGTTGCTTGTCACGGTAGGGAGGGTAGAGAGAAAGAGAGACATTCAACACTTTAGGTCTCTCACTTAAGCGAAATTAAATAGTTTGAATTTGGGTGTTCGGTCGAATGGTACAAATATTAGGAGCTTGCTTTTTATTGGAATTATTTAAATCAATTATATTTTAGTTTGTTTGATCCCGCTTAATCAATGTGTTTATGGTAAGTGCAGAAGGAAATGAAAACCCCGACCAGTCCGATGAGCTATTGTCCGAGCACTGCGATGCGTGTGGTAAAATTTGTAAAGCGTAGATAGTCTGTAGCAAATATTTCGTTACTATGATCAATGATCAGAGGCGATATGTTCGTGTTAACTTTTTCAAACAGAAATTAGAACTCAAGAAGGTATTTGCTAAGCATTTGACGTTAGTTGAACGCTAGACAGGTATGAAGTTAAAGATATAGAATATTCGAACACGGAATTTTAACTATAGAATAAGAGAAAAGGAATACAGACGCAATTGACTATATACGCCGCAACCGTGTGGAGTCGCCGAAAGATTCAATAGAACCCTGTTAAGATAGGTCGTGCCACACACAACACTTCAAATATGAGTAAAATCTGGCTGAGCTGAGGATAAAGCCTGTGCGGAATATGCCGATCTTTTATTAAAGCACTTGGTGGTGCTAGGTATGGACTAGCTAAATGCCAGTCGTTAAGCATTTAAAGGTGTTCAGATCAATTTCCATAGAGTTGGTTAAAACACAAAAGAAAAACTTTAAAGAAAAAGGCAAATGGTATTTATATGTTTGTAATGGGTCCTTGACGTTCATTTTGGCTTTAAATCAGAAATAAAATAAACGGTCAATTTTGCAAATGCTTGGTCCAAAGCTCGTCGGAATAGTCGGTGCTTGTCAAATTTCAGGTTCTTAAACCATGTCTATAATTTGAAAGATACAATCGCGAAATTACGGTATCATATCAGATTCGCAAATATAATTAATTTATTATTGACTCCAATTAATAAGTAGCTAGGTTTGTATGAGTCCATTCACAGAAGATTTCACAATTTAAATCCAAATGAACGCTAAAGTAATTATCTAACAATCTATAAATATTAATGGAAAGCGTATTTAATAAACTAGAGGGAAAGAATTTACTGACAATATTTAAAGATACAACGGATGGGTATTAATTTACTGTCATTGGTTAGTTATGCTGCATTTAAAGGTTCGTATATCCATATATCTATATATTTATTTATTCATATAAATTCACTCGTGCCGTATCCTCCGAAGCAGAAGCTGCATGGCGAGCAGGATTGCTCTTGCTAAATAATAAAAAAATGTATAAGTATATGTATACAAAGATATATATTTATGAATAGAGATCAATATCAATGGTATGAGCATTTCCTCTCGCTTTAACTTATTTAGGAATACTCCTTGTCAGGTTTTACAAAAAAAAAGTCGTTTTCCGAGTCTATGACAGGTGTTTTTATTCGTAAAACCATGGCCGATAGCTAGCAAGTTACAAACCTTACTACTGTGCAATAAAAGAAGAACTGGCTTCATTAGCCAAGCAGTACTTTCAGAAAGCAGTTGTTTAACAGTTCTGAATCTGCAGAGTAAGATGTTAAATGCAGCGAGTCCCAGGCGGAAGACAACGACTCTGGCGATAATTATGGATTTATCATAGCCCCTGGATGACCATGCAAAATAATTAACATATAAAAAAAGATGTATGAAGGTCCCAACTCTGCGTGTGAGGCCATGGCGGGGCCACAGGCGCATGACTGGCAAAGCGCAATGTAGGAGGATTATAGTGCCTTTATGAAACATTACACGTGGCAGATAGTAATAATAGCCATTGGCTACAAGTGGATTTTTACCTTGAAGCGAAATTCAGGTAGTTTAGTAGAGCGGCTAGTGGCTGAAGGTTTATTCCAAAAATCGAGTATTGTCCACGAGGACGTCTATTCACGTTTCACCGTATCCGTTTCCGTGTTGGGTGACCTAAAAAAGCCTTGGACTTGGCAAAAAAGTCTCTTTGCCAAACATGCTAAAATGGTAAAATGTAATTTACCATCCGACTGTACAAAACCCGAAAAGTGACCGTTTGGACATGTAACGACACCATGTAACGAAACCATGTAACTACCAAAAGTAAGTCCTACGGAGCACACTCTGTCTAAAAAGGGCCCCGACCTTGTTCAGGGAGAGAGGTGTAGTGGTGTAATTCAAAATAGTATCCGGGTTGTATTTCATTTACTTAAATTAATACGCCCGAGTTCAGTATATACTTTTAAAGTAGAGTGCGATTTATAATCTCAGAAGTTTACAAGGCTTACAAGGCAAATCAAATAAAAAACAGGAAGAAAAAAAGGTTTTTGAAATCGAATACTATTGTGTGTTCACTAACAGAGAGGGATTTTGGATAAAAACGTCTTTTTCAAAATACTTGCCGCAAGATACCGAGCCTGCAAACACAAATTGAAAACGAACCACCCGGCTGTCTATAGCTACTTCTGCCGTTAATCTCAAAAACAATTATGGTTTTCTCTTCGTTTTTTATTCCTTACATCAGTGCTCGCGCTTTTGCACCTGATGTGCTTTATATGTATGTGTGTCTTGCATGTTTGTATGTGTATACAAATTATGTATTTAGTTGTCCCTTAGGTTGATGATGACCCAGATATTCCTGGTGGTGGTATCCTGGTGCTGATCTCCTAAGATTATGTTGGGAAGGCTTTGTCCTTCCTTTGGTTACCGGCCTTGTGGCTCAGTAATAAAAGTACAAGTTATTGTGTAACGGCCAAGTGTCGGAGTATATTATATTTAGCGTTTGCTTCCTTCGAAAGGCAATATAAAACTAAAGTACAGGGGACAAACAAATTATACAAATACCCTAAGCCTCAATGCATCACGCCATCAAAGCATGGTCGGCAAGCCGACTCAGCATTCCATGCAGTGCAGCGCGGCACTTCGAATATAAAGTGACAGCTTACCACTGCTGGCTGTTCTTAGCGCAGAGCGCTGAACTCAGTTCTGGCGAGTCAGTATTTTTTATATAAAGCTACTTAGTTGCTAGGGCAATATATTGTAAATAATTATGCTTAGTTGTTAACTACCCCCCCCTCAGGCTGATGGCCGTCCTCGGGCATGTCGTATTTGTCAATCGCATTCTGCATCTGCATGGAGGCTCGTCTTCTCCTTAGCACCAGAAAAAGGATGAGGGAGCCAAACATTCCGACGTTTAAGGCCACACCAGCCGCGAACCAGATCCTGGGCGAGCCCTTTGCGTCCACCTCTTCTTTGAAGCCTTGGATGAAGCGTAGGTTGTCGTTGTTCATACGATGTAGAAGGGGTATACTCAACACAGGGTCGTGGCCGACGATGTTCAGCAATGGTGACCTCACAATGCCAGGCTGCTTGCTTAGTGCCTTTCGCAAGTTCACGAACTCGGTGTCGTTGATGGTTCCGACTGTTCGAAGGTTACCAGGTGCGTACCTGTGACGCAAACTTCCGCGCCATTGTCCGTTCGGATGCGGGCTGTCGCTTCGTTGATAAGCACGACACCGTCGTCTACGGGCATTATCGCCCTCAGGTGGCTGGGTTGTGTGCGGCAATGGGCCGTGTTTCCCGCGTGCAGTGAACGCGCACAGGTTTCTCGCCGGGATTGTTCGCAAAAGGTGTTATGAGTGGTCTCTGTGCATTCAGTGACCGCGAAGGTGTTTTCTGCGCACTCAGCCAATGTGTCTTCGTCGAGCTGTAGTATGGTTTGGTTGTGAGATACTGGGTAGACGGTGACCTTTTTGCACCTGAATTTGACTTTTGGATAAGCTATTAGTATATGGATGATGTTTTCGGACTGGAGGACTCTGATTTTAGAAGCTAACAATTAAGCTAACTATTGGGATATCTTGTTCGACAAGTGAATTCAGATCGGCATGATCAAGGATCGTGGGGTTTACTATATTAGATTTAGCCAACGTAATGGTGAGGATTAAATTTTGAATTTCTGTATTTAACATTCTATTTCTTGCCAAGAGTGCTTCGAACAGATGTGGGGTGTCAACCAACTCGTTTTTTCGGGCCTGGATAATCTTGTTGATGGTGTCAGTCAGTCTGTTTATCTGTCTTTGCGTTTCGGAATTTATGGTAATTTGCCTAGAGTTTGACTCCACTAGCTGAGCCTCAGTGTTCTTGATTTTCAGGAAATCTGCGGCATCAGGTGTGCCTGCAACCACCTTCAAGGCTGTCCCTAAAAAGTCTAAGCTTCTCTGTGGTGCACTTTGAGTACGGACAACAGGGTTCTTAGATGATCTGTATCAACATCTAATAACTTACGCATATGTGACTGGGGGAAGGAATCGGACAACTTCTCTGTCTCGTCTATCATGCTAATAAATTCTGAGAGATTGCTTGAGTGCCTCAAGCAGTCCCTTTGTTCAAACACCAGTACCTCACCGTCCAAAACGGGGATGTAGTTTGCATGGGAGAAGTCGGTGACCCGAGCATTAGCTGCTGCTATGGCAACAAGCATCGTAAAGGCGAACCTGAAATTTAAATATGGCGTAAAAATGGGTGCTTAAACTGATCTTACTAGCTTTTGTAAAGGGGGAACCTATTTGAGGTTGTCCTTGTGGACCACCCTCCCTTTAATTAGAACAGACGTTCCTAGGTCTGCTTCAACTGTTTGCTCCGAGCATAACGGGGTCAGTTTGTTTCCTAACCTCCTATTGTTTTTCTGAAAGACTTTTTCACCTACCTCAAAAATACGGTTTTGTCTGGCAGCATTACATCTTTTGATGTTGTCTTGTTGGGCTTTCGCCAACCTTTCTTTGATGCCAGAACGACACTCATTAGACCCTGCATGAACAATGTCAATTAGTTTTTCACGGGTGACTGAGTGTAGGGTTTTGTTGTACTCTACTGTCGCCTTCAGGATTAACTCTATCGTGTCGCTGATTTTTTTGTCTAACTTTAGACATCTAGCGATTTCGGCCAAGGTGCTATGGAACTGTTCCACTTGACCATTCGACGAGCTATGAAGCGGGGGCGCATTCACAACGTCAATGCCGTAGCTGTTTCTGAGCATAGAGGTGATGGTTTCAGAGTTAAACGCGGCTTCATTGTCGCAAAATATTGTTTTGATTTTAGGAAAGATGTTTACAAGCTGCAACAAAGGCCCTGTAATGTCAACTATTGTTCTGGGCAGTATTGGTTGAACGACCGCGAATTTAGAGAACTTGTCAACACATGTTAGGAATTGCTTCCGATCGGTTGAGAAGATGTCTATGTGCAACATTTCGCCGGTGTAATCTGGGATGGGGGTTTCCCCGAGCTCCTGTTTTTAGGGTGCCTGTCATATTTGGCTTTGGGGCAGACTTTGCAGTTTGCAACGACTTCCTTGGCTAAGCTGCTCATCTTGGGAAAATAGTAGTCGCGAAGGACCTGTTTGATATTTTCCTGCGACGCTCTGTGCGCACGATTGTGCTCAACTGTGATAATTTCCACCTGCTCACTCTTATCGGTTACGTCTTGTACAAAGTTCTTGCAGTGACGAAATTGGGTGGCCGGAAAGTGGGCAATTAAGTCATGTTGGAAACTTGCTAAAGTGGGCAGGTCGCAGTGTATAGCGTTTACGACACCCGTGTTTAACACTTCTTTAAGTGTTTTTAAGATGCTGCTTTTGTCAGTGAAATTGATCAAATGGCGCGTCTTGCTACGAAACAGCAGTAGATTCCGCTTTAGAGGAAAACGTGCTTCCTCCAGAACAATTTGGTTTCTGAAGCAGTTTAGCGGTTTATCTGTAGCCTCGACCTTGTAGGTCAGTGAGAGTTCGCTGTGAATGGTTGCAGCGTCTGATTGAGGCTCATCTTGCAGGGCGTTAACATTCTGCCTGGAGAGGGCATCGGCAACTAAGTTTTCTTTGCCTGGTTTGTAAAAGACTTTGGCATTATGTTGGTCAATATATGCCTTCCATCTTTTTATTTTTGAATTGGTATTTTTATCTGCTACTGCGAACGTGAGGGGCTGGTGGTCAGTGAAAATGTTAATTTCCCTGGACCCGTACAGGAAGTTCTGTAATTTGCCAAAAGCCCACACAATAGCCAGCAATTCCCTTTCATTGGTGGCATAATTTTGCTCGGCCTGTTTCAGGGTGCGAGATATCATCGTGATCGGTCTACCCTCTTGGGATAGTACCGCGCCAATGCCGCTAGCTGATGCATCGGTGGTGAGGTCAAACGGCTTTTTGAAGTCCGGGTACATGAGTATGACATCTTCTGATGCCAAAATGTTGCGCAGACGTTCAAATGCGTTACGTTGAGTCTCGTTAAACTCAACAGGAATTTTTTTGACATATGCTTGCTCACCGAGCCGTTTTCCCCTTTCAGTATGTCCGTTATCGGACGGGCTATGGCGACAAAGTCTTTGATGAAGACCCTATAGTAACTTGCTAACCCTAGGAAAGCTCTAACGCTGTGAATGTTTTTCGGCTCGGCGTATTCCTGCATGGCTCTAACTTTTTGTGGATCGGATTTTGTTCCGTCCTTGCTTACAATGAAGCCGAGGTATTCCACGCTTTGCTTAAAGAACCTAGTTTTCTCCTGGCTAACTCTCATGTTAGCATCGATTAGGCACTTGAGCACAGTATCGATGTGGTGGACGTGGTCCGTTTCGTTTTTTGAGAAGACTATGACGTCATCTACATAAACGTAACACGTTTTGCCAATTTGTTCCCTCAAAACATCGTCTAATGCACGTTGGAAAATGCTGCTCGCATTCTTTAAACCGAATGGCAGACGGCAGAATTCGTATTTGCCGCTGTTTACAGAGAACGATGTTTTTTCGCGGTCATGTTCCGCAAGGTAAATTTGGTGGTACCCTGACTTCAGGTCGAGGGTGGTAAAAAATTTAGCATCGCCAAGGTTCGCTAGAATCATGGGAATGCTGGGCATTGGGTAACGGTCTGGGATGTTTCGTTCGTTCAGTTTCCTGAAATCGATGACCAATCTTTTGTTTTGGTTACCATAGGCATCTGTGCCTTTTTTATCAACAACCCAAGTCGGGCTGTTGTAGGGGGACCTTGAGGGCCTGATAATGCCGTCTTTCAGCATTTGTTTGACTTCGTTGTTTACAAAGTCTGAGACACCCATAGGGTTTGGGTAGCCTCTGGAGTACACCGGCTCATTGTCTACCGTACGAATCGTGGCAGTGACAGCGGTGTTGAAGGGTAGGTCTTCGTTGGCTGTTGAAAACGCTTTTTTCCTCTTAATGATCATGTTCCTAAACTCCTTTTTAATGGAGTCAGGGACTCCATTATGATGTCATTGACATTGGTGAAATTAACATCAGCACATTTATAGTACTGAAGTTTTTCAGAGGTGCCCTGGTATTCTAGAGTGTTCTCTGCTAGATTTAGCTTAACTCCGGCCTGTATTAACAAGACGAAGCATATAAAAGCGTCAAACGAGCTGAGAGTGTCTAGTAGAAAAAATGGGGAAGTGTGCCTGAAAATGTTCATCAGGAACAGGGTGGAACCTTGTATGGAGTTCACCGAAAATGTTTTGGCGACCGGCATTATAGTCTTTAGCTCAATTACGGGCTTGACATAATTTTTCGACGCGCCCGTGTCGATTAGCATTTTTAATGTTCTCCCAACCAACCGTCGTTCGATGAACGGCAACCGGGATTGCTCCCAAAAAAATGAATTGAGTCTTCACTCGGGGCGTACTCATTGTCACTATCGATTTCTTTAACCACCGCTTTCGCCGCCTTTTTGACCTCTGCCTTGAGTTCTTTGGACTCCTCTTGGACAGCGTTATTAACACGTTGTCATCTCGGGCCTGTCGAACGGTCTGAGGAATTACGCCGCTTAGCGTCGTTCGAATCAATGCCTGACGTTTACTATAATAGGTACGTTGCCTAATCTTGGAGGATGAATCAACCTCCATAAGCTGTGGGGTTGATTGTTGTTAATTGATTGTCTTTATTAACCTGTTCCTGGGCGTTGCCCTTTTGGCGCTTAACAAAGTGCGGGTTCCTATCTTGGATATGCTCTTCCTTGGTATACCTGCCTGGCTTATTCTGGGAACGACCCTTGCTGTTTTCAGCCCCTTGAGCCCGCTCCTCCACAGCCTTGGCGTATGAATTCGCGAACATGCTCCTCTTAATACTTGACTCCGCCTCTCTGGCCAGAGCCAAAGCAGAAGGTAGGTCTTTGGGCTGTGCAGTGAAAACCACAGCTCTGAGCGATTTTTTAAGACCCGAAATGAAGGCATGCAGGGCGTCGGCTCTAACTTCTGCGTTGAGCAAATCGGCGCCCTCCTGCTCGTGTGACATAACAATTTTATTGGTCACCAGTGTCAGTTTCCTCTCGACTTCGTCGTAATACTGCATGAGGGGCACTTCGCCCTGTTTGACCATTTCTAGGCCTTGCCTGAGCAAGCGCATCGATGTTTTATCGGAGTATGTGTAATCCAGTCAGGCCAAAATGGCATCAAAATTTAGCACAGTATTGTATGACACAAGGAGAATTCCAACTGCGCCCCTGGTTTTGTTTCTCAAGATAGCAACAGCCTGGTAATGTGTAGCGCTGCCGTTGTAGGGTTTAAACAGGTCGTACGCAGATAGGGCCGATTGCCTCCATTCTACGTAGTCATTTTGAGAGCCAGTGAACTCTGGCACAGACTTGATTAGTTCAAGTGGAATATCACACCTGACATCAGGCCTAACAGATACTTTCTCATAAGTGGTGATCTGAGGTGCTTCCACCTGCAAAGTCTGCACTTGAGTAACTAACGCATTTATCTGGGACTGTAACTGAGATTGCTGCTGTGCCAATGCCTGTCTGACGGCATTGTCAATGAGTGCTTGGATCTGTGTGGGGTCCATGGTGTTATCTAACAGGGTACTTGTTAATGGTTGATCTATTCTCTGACCAACTTGTTCCGATTCCCAACTATCCTCGCTATCGTATTCACGTTTCACGTCCCTATAAGCACCTGCCCAACTCATTGGCTGTTGGTTGGCACTACACAAAAATTCTTTCGCCGAACACAAATGATCGGCAGAATTATGAACTTGTCGCGCAAGAGATGGAATGGAAATGTAAAGCAGTACCTTAGGATATGCACTAAAAAATTTATTTATAGCGAAAGTATGCAATATTTATTTATTATTTGGGTATGCAACAGAAAATTTGTATCCGTTGAAAGTATGCAACGAAAATTATTTTATTGTTTGGGTATGCAACAGAAAATTTATTCTGCCGAAAGTATGCAATGACAAAAATGTAATGCACTTATACGTGGCGACTGATGTAAGTTTACTTTAGCACACTTGGGTCATGCCGTTGTTTTTCACTTGTGAACTTACATGACATTAACTCGCTAGTTAGGTTCTGTAGTGGTTGGGCGCCAATTATGTATTTAGTTGTCCCTTAGGTTGATGATGACCCAGATATTCCTGGTGGTGGTATCCTGGTGCTGATCTCCTAAGATTATGTTGGGAAGGCTTTGTCCTTCCTTTGGTTACCGGCCTTGTGGCTCAGTAATAAAAGTACAAGTTATTGTGTAACGGCCAAGTGTCGGAGTATATTATATTTAGCGTTTGCTTCCTTCGAAAGGCAATATAAAACTAAAGTACAGGGGACAAACAAATTATACAAATACCCTAAGCCTCAATGCATCACGCCATGAAAGCATGGTCGGCAAGCCGACTCAGCATTCCATGCAGTGCAGCGCGGCACTTCGAATATGAAGTGTCAGCTTACCACTGCTGGCCGTTCTTAGCGCAGAGCGCTGAACTCAGTTCTGGCGCGTCAGCATTGTTTACAAGAAGCTATTTAGTTGCTAGGGCAATATATTGTAAATAATTATGCTTAGTTGTTAACTTACACATGAATGTAAGGACTGATCTTTTGGAGCTATTAAATTAATATATGTTTAATATTAATACTGTAAAGATTGTAATAATACAATAATAATAAGTATTAGAGTTAAGCGATGTATGTATCGATAGAATAAGTGAATGTATTGATGATGGAAATAAGATCGAAATAAGATAACATCGATAAAAAGGGGTGGAGACAGCGCTAATGTTTGAGCGGTTGAACTAAGAAGAGTTGAAAAATAAAGATATAAAAAGATAGTAAGAAAAGAGTGTGGACTTTTCATATCAGGTGTGGGGTTTTCCAAGCTCTTTCGCTGATTATTCGAGCAATGCAATAAACCGAAATCGTTTGTAAAATCAAATCAGAATGTTCATGCCGCAAAGTATTCTACATTTCCACAAGGTAGCAGATAAAACGCATTGTTTTTATTATAAGAAGTGATGCACTTAAAAATTCATATAACATCACGCAATTGTACTGAAAAATATAAAGGACAACACACCTTACATTTTCAAAGTCTTTCGAGCCGGTTTCTAATATTAAGATCTGAGGACCTTCTGGATTTCATACCCCCAACAACTTGCCAGCTTGAATTCTGTGGTCTCTTTTTTAAGCTGAGTACTGCTCCTTATTTTTAAAAAAGGCAGAGGTTTTTTTTCTGTTCATAGGTATATATAACAACTAGTGGGTATATCCCGGCCTTGCCCGTGACACGTATATAATATATTTTCTCAAAGAACTTTAAAAATGATTTTGACACAGATTGGATGGTGAATTTGAAACTTATATACACCGTTTTCTGCCAATTTACCAATGTTGCGGGAAGAATTTGACAAATCGCTGAAACACGTATCCATTAAATTTTAATGTAGAGCTTCGAAAATAAGTTTGAAGCAAATCGGACAAAACAAAAACTTAACTCAAACCTTTTGAATCGCATTTCTACCGTCTCAAATGATTTTTCGTATAGATCTTTGGAAATGAATTTGAGCGCGAAACGTCACCCACCAAATCCTTGACCTTCATTTCCACCAAGAAGGGATGGATTTGGCAAAAAGCGAAACACCCCTCAAATTATTCTGAACAAAGATCTTTGAAAATGAGTTTGAGGCTGATCAGATGATAAAAGAGAAAGTTACATACAAGCGTTTTTCCCGATTATTCCACACTTGCGGGTGGAATTTGCGGAAACCTTGTCTAAACGTGCACCTTCATCAAAAAAGGTAACTACAGTGGAGATTGCAGCTTCATAGCTCTTTCGATATTGGCTGTGCGTTGATCACCAATCAGTCAGTCAGTAAGTCAGGGCAAACAGTTTTATATATAGAGATTTATATATACTTTGGCATACGAGTTATATTATTTCCCAAAAAAATCTCATCCTTCATATTGGTGCTGTATTGAAGTGCGTATATGCCCTTACAGAATACCCTGTACTTAAATATAAAGTATGAACAATAATATAGTAAACAAGCCCAGAGCCACTTTATGTATTGGCTCGGTCTCATATTACGCAGCGCGGTTCACTAGCCTCAATAGCTGACCGTTTATGCTTACGCTGCATATCCCACGCTCCGTCTGAGCACATTCCGTGAGCAATATATATGCTCACTCATACAGGCATATGCGAGCTACTCACTCTCCCTCTCTTTGTAGCTGTTAACGAATAACAGCATAAGTATATATGTATATCCTTAGGCTAAGCGCACATTATAAAAACCGAATATATTCATTCTGAACAAAGATACAAAACAGCCTTTTTATTAAAGAGTGTTCATTTTACATGGCGACCGTGACAAGTGTCACGAACATGTTAAAAAATAACATGTGCATATAAAATCATCGACAAAAATACAACTGGAGGTGCAGCAGCGGCAGCAGCAATATATATATAAAAAAAAAATAATAACTACAACCTGCTTGGAGCTGGACTGGAGCTGGAAAAATCAAAAAATATACTGAGTGAGTACAGGGCATGAGCTCTCAGGCAAAAAATAAGCCAAGACGCAGTGGCATTAAGGACCGAATCAGACGGAGAAAGTCTGAAATCGTAAGACTCCTATATAAATGCAAAAATCCCCTCCCATGGGACACTGCAGTGAAACTAAATGACGAACTCGAACATCTCGAGTCGTTATTAAAATCAAAGAGCGAGCCCTGTCCCTCAGATATAAATATTAAAAAACTAACAAAGAATCATCGTCCACCGCCAAGACAGATACCAGCACGCCCCCGCAGATGCCCACCAGATTGTGAGGGTCCCCTCTACAGTCCCCATTGCGAGGGCACCTACCGCACTAAGGAAGCAGAGTCAACCAACGCATGAGAGGCAAACCGCCGCTTTTGCCTACGAGGGAATACAAAGCAACTAAGCCGAGTTGCATGAGAGGCAAACCGCCCCTTATGCGTACGTGGGAAGAAGAAGAAGACCCTATAACAACAGTACCGGCAGCGCCCAACATATTAAAATAAATAGTAATAAATAAAACTTAAAAATTGTAATGCCCGACGACAATGGAGTCGACCGACAAGACGTTTGGCCCGTACAGCCATTCGAAACAATAGGTAGGTAATAATACCGATTGTAAAAAAAAAAACAATTAAGATGCGTTTTAAGCAGAAAACAAACAAGCAAAACAAAACCCAACTTGTAAACGATAAAAGCATCAAATTTAATAATTATATGTAATAAGAACTCAAAATGAACGATACAAAAAGTAAACGAAAACAAATTTAACATTACGCATTTGTAATTTATGATCCTATATTATATATGAATATTTATATTAAAAGAAAAAAAAACCTTAACAAAAAAAAAAAAATGGTCTTCTGCCTAGATTAAAAACCGAAAAGAAAAAAAAATATATATATATCTAATTGTACATAAGTACAAAAACATTTCTAAACTTTGAGAATATACAAGAATTTTGAATTGAAAAGAGGAAATTAAAAAGTAATAATTCGTTCAGTTAGAATACAAAGAAATAAGTGCTCCGTTTGCCTCATTAGGTATTTCAAAAATTATGTTCAAGAATTAGTCATGATTGAGGACAGGATTAGCAAGGTATATACCGACTATACAGACTTTCGTATGCGAGCCATACAAATTTAGAAAAGGCATAGAGAATTCATATCAGTATATGAGTTCGAATCCGAATATATAGAAAAATTCGGCACAGTGACAAGTCCACTCTATTCATGTTCTAAAATAGAGTGCGGAATAATCTTGTCTACACTACCCTACGTCAAAATAAAAACAATTATTGACGAGCATCCGATTCTTGGGTAGACAACAATTGTCTTAGTACGTCTGCATAGGTAGTATTCAAAACAAAAAGCAAGAGTAATTATATAGGAATATGGGGAAAACAATCAAAGGCAGATGATAACACTGCCAATGTAGTTAACGTAGTTGAAGTTGTAGACACCACTGTGCAGTTAACAAACATACTAATAATACTCATTGTAATAGCCTCAGCAAACACCCTTCTGAAGATTTATCTTTTTCATAAAAAATCACTGAGGAAGCGTTGCATGAGTCGAGCCAACGACTTAGACAATTTCTCACAACGACTTAGACAAGGTCTCACATGGACTGCCCCCAAATAGTAGAAAAAATAAAGCGGCATAGGGAAAATTTTGATAAATCATACAAGTGCCTTAATAAAAGCGCACCAGTTTTAAGACCCATCATATTTTAACATACTGAGGTCCTTGTATATGAGTACAATGAAATCAGGAGTCTAGTTACCGAGTGTCAAAATAAACTGACAAGTTTACACAGAGTCCAAACTTCAGACGTTTTACAGCGTCTAAGGGATAATCTGGTAAACTTAAATAAAAAGTATGATCTCCAGCTTTATCTACCATCAGTGTTGAATACACCGGTAACATTTGATAAGTCACTCCTGACAAACGACCAAATAGAAGACACAAAATTAGTAAACATAGCACAAACAGTTGTAGAATTTATCAAGCTAGCCACATCTCTGATACCAGAGTTTGACGGTAAGCCGGAAAATCTACAAAGTTTTCTAGATTCTTTGAATCTATTAGAAACCTTAAAAGGCACACATGAGCTAAGAGCCATAAGCCTTATAAAAACAAAGCTAAAAGGCCATGCGAGAAATTTTATAAGTAATGAGCAGACAATTGCTGCTATCATTACGCAACTATCAAATGCAGTAAAAGGAGAATCGGTAGAAGTTGTATCTGCTATGCTTCTTAATCTGCAACAGAAAAATAAAACGGCTAACCAATACACCCAAGTGGTTGAGCAGTTAACAAAAGCTTTAGAAGGAGCTTATATAAACGATGGTTTAACACCAGTATTGGCTAATAAATATAGCACAACCCAAGCTGTAAAGGCAATGACCAAAAACTGCTCTATAGATAAGGTAAAACTTATCATGCAGGCAGGCACATTCAGTAACATGAATAATGCTATCTCAAAATTTGTAAATATCTTATTCTGCCAGAATTACTCTCAGCGCGGCGGAAACCGCAGTCGAGGTATCTACAGAGGAAGAGAGACCAGCTCATATGGTAACAACTCATACGGCCGTGGCTACTACCGCGGTGGTAATAACAACCGCGGTGGTAATAATAATAATAACAGAGGACGTGGAGGATCTAGAGGTTATAATCATACTAACAATAACAACAGATACAATGTTAGGGTAGCCCAAAATAATTCGGGAAACCAACAACCCCCTTTACATACACAGAATTAATAAAAGTTCATTTGATAAACTTCAATCTCAATATTTTTGTCTCTTTTTATAATGTAGAATCAGGAAAGAAACTGGTATTTTTAATAGATACAGGTGCAGATATCTCAATTTTAAAAGAAGATTCTGATGTCTTCAACGACATCCAGTTGAATAACACTATAGACATTCAAGGTATAGGTCAAGGAATCATAAAATCCATAGGCCTCGCCCCAATTGAGCTACATAATTCCTCACAATTTTCATATAGTCGATGCAAATTTCGCTATACCGTGTGACGGAATAATAGGCATAGATTTCATTAAAGGTCTTAATTGCAAAATAGACCTAGAACCGTCCGAAGATTGGTTTATAATAAGACCAAACAATATAAATGTCCAAATTTATGTTCCAATAACATTCAGTTCTGGTAACAATTCAATATTTCTACCAGCACGATCAGAAGTTGTCCGAAAAGTTCAACTAACTTCAAGGGAAGATAATATATTAATCACAAATCAGGAAATTAAACCTGGTATTTACGTTGCGAACATAGTTGCAACACAAAAGAATACATTTGTCTGATTTCTTAATACGACCAATAAAGATCAATTAATTAATATAAATAATCTGAACTTTGAACCACTTTCGAACTACGGCGTAGTTCAAACTACTCCAAAAACTAGAAAAACACAGTAATAGCTCAATTAAATAAAAACTTTCCACAACAATTTAAACCACAACTAATAGAACTATGTACCAAGTATAGTGATGTATTCGGACTTGAAACCGAATCAATAACAACAAATAATTTTTATAAACAAACATTGAGATTGAACGATACTGAACAAATTTATAATAAACTCTACAGAAGCCCGCATAGCCACGTTAAAAAAATTCAAAAACAAGTAGGGAAATTAATAAATGACAAAATCGTAGAACCGTCTGTATCCGAGTATAACAGCCCACTCTTGTTAGTTCGGAAAAAATCATTACCAAATTCAGAAGAAAAGAAATGGCAATTAGTAATTGACTATCGCCAAATCAACAAAAAACTACTTTCTGATAAATTCCCGCTCCCCAGAATTGATGATATTCTAGACCAACTGGGCAGAGCTAAATACTTTTTCATGCCTTGACTTAATGTCAGGTTTCCACCAAATAGAACTTGAAGAAAATTCAAGAAATATAACATCTTTTTCAACGAGCAATGGCTCATATCGCTTCACGCGATTACCATTTGGTCTTAAAATAGCACCAAATTCATTTCAGAGAATGATGACTAGCATTCTCGGGTTTAGAATCTTCTCAAGCATTCCTTTACATGGATGATCTAATAGTTATAGGTTGTTCCGAAAAATATATGCTTAAAAACTTAACTGATGTTTTTAAGAAATGTAGGAAATATAACCTGAAACTACATCCTGAAAAATAATCATTTTTTAATGCATGAAGTCACATTTCTGGGACACAAACGCACCGACAAAGGAATCTTGCCAGACGACAAAAAATACGACGTCATTAAAAATTATCCAGACCCACACGATGCGGACAGCGCTCGAAGATTCGTTGCATTCTGCAATTATTACAGACGTTTTATAAAAAATGTTGCCGACTATTCTCGTCACATAACAAGATTATGTAAAACTTCGAACATCTCAAATCGGTACTAATAAACCCAATTTTATTACAATACCCGGATTTCAGCAAAGAATTTTGCATAACAACTGATGCAAGTAAGCAAGCTCGTGGAGCGGTTTTAACTCAAAACCATAATGGGCTCAAACTCCCAATTGCTTATGCATCACGTTCATTTACTAAGGGAGAAAGTAATAAAAGTACAACAGAACAAGAATTAGCAGCAATACACTGGGCAATTACACATTTTCGACCATATATTTATGGCAAACATTTTACAGTCCGAACAGATCACAGACCATTAACATATTTGTTTTCAATGGTCAATCCTAGTTCAAAGTTAACACGTATGCGGCTCGAATTAGAAGAATAGATTTCACAGTAGAGTATCTAAAAAGTAAAGATATAAAGATGCGTTATCAAGAATAACCATCAAAGAACTCAAAGACTTACAACTTAAAGTCCTGAAAGTCACTACCAGGCACCAAAGTAAACAGAAAAAATCCTGCGCAGGAAAAG
Source organism: Drosophila borealis (assembly GCA_035045885.1). NCBI lineage: Eukaryota > Metazoa > Arthropoda > Insecta > Diptera > Drosophilidae > Drosophila > Drosophila borealis. The sequence continues at coordinate 268,749 of JAWNOR010000393.1, forward strand.
ATTAAGTAGATTTGCCTATGCAAACTCTTGACAACGCTTCTAAGCCCAACGTATATGAAGTCATTTGTAATGGGGAAGTACGAAAAGTAGTGGCCTTGCTGATAGTAAATAAAATATGTTTCTTCAAACATGGAAACAAAATAATAGCAAGAATTGATGTTAGCGATCTGTACACCAATGGAACATTTGACTTAGGTCAGTTTTTCCAAAGGCTTAAAAAAAAAGAACGAGTAGCGCTACTCAAGCCGGGGACCACAATAAAAATGAAAAAGTTCAAGAAGCGATACTGTTTACATATCATGACGATCCAATACAAGGAGGTCATACTGGCATTTCAAGAACGCTAGCTAAAATAAAAAGACACTACTACTGGAAAAATATGAGACGTCATATAACCAAGTACATACGTAGATGTCCTTAATGCCAAAAGTCGACACACACAAAAACACCTCTGACCATTACAGAAACGCCGATAAATGCGTTCGACAGAGTGATAGTGGACACTATAGGTCCACTACGAAATCCGAAAATGAAAACGAATATGCAATTACAATGATATGCGATTTAACAAATATCTTGTAGCTATTCCAGTACCAAACAAATCCGCTAATACAGTTGCAAAAGCAATATTTGAATCTTTTACACTGAAGTTTGGTCCGATGAAGACGTTCATTTCGGACATGACCTGTGCAAATGCCTAAAGATAGATAATTTAACGTCTACAGCACACCACCACCAGACAGTTGGAACAGTAGATAGAAGTCATAGAACTTTCAACGAGTACATACGTTCTTATATATCAGTTGATAAGACTGATTGGGATGTATGGCTCCAATACTTTGTTTACTGTTTCAACACGACCCCATCTATGGCACATAACTACTGTCCATATGAGTAAGTTTTCAGCAAACAAAGTAATTTGCCATCTTATTTTAATTCAGTAAGTAATATAAGTCCATTATACAATATAGAAGACTATGCTAAAGAAAGTAAATATAGATTAGAAGTAGCATATAAAATAGCAAGAGTAATGATCGAAGAAAATAAAGGAAAGAATAAACATTTATACGATTCAAAAGTAAATGACATAGGAATATCAATAGGAGATAAGGTCTTACTAAGAAACGATACAGGCCGTAAGCTAGATTTTAATTATATTGGACCATATAAGGTCACTGGTATAGAAGATAGAGATAATATAGTAATATCAGATACTAAAAATAAAAAACAAAAAGTACATAAGGATAGGTTAAAAATTTTTAATACATAATCATTTTCGTAGTATTTTAATTATATACACATTTAATGATATAATATATAAAATAACTTCATAATGTTACGTTATTTCTCTAAAAGGGGGGTGTAGTGCGTATATGCCCTTACAGAATACCCTGTACTTAAATATAAAGTATGCAGCACTTTGTTGCATACAATAAAAATAATATAGTAAACAAGCCCAGAGCCACTTTATGTATTGGCTCGGTCTCATATTACGCAGCGCGGTTCACTAGCCTCACTAGCTGACCGTTTATGATTACGCTGCATATCCCACGCTCCGTCTGAGCACATTCCGTGAGCAATATATATGCTCACTCATACAGTCATATGCGAGCTACTCACTCTCCCTCTCTTTGTAGCTGTTAACGAATAACAGCATATGTATATATGTATATCCTTAGGCTAAGCGCACATTATTAAAACCAAATAAATTCATTCTGAACAAAGATACAAAACAGCACTGACGTGCTGGCCTTTTTATTAAAGAGTGTTCATTTTACAGTATGTGGTGTTTTAGGTTGAAGATTCCATCGTTGCTCAGTCAGACCAGTAAGTTGAAGAACAACACGTCTGTTTCAATTGTTGGTATTTATTCAATTAATTCTAGCATGTAGGCTAGGCGGTCAGCGTGGGATTGCTGACTTTGCATTTATGATACATGGAGCATAAGTGGGTGATCATATTTCACTCGCGCTAGGACTTGGGTATTTATATATAATACTGCAACAAAGTGCTACAGTGTGTTTGTATGTTTTGAGTTGTATATACATATATCCCTTATATATTGTACTGTACTTGAGTAAATTGACCATTCGATATGTGCGCATACCACATCCCCTTCCTTTTGAAAAATTTCGTAACCTAGTGTAGTTATTTTTACTTAAAATTATACATTATGTTAATAAGTTGTATGTATTTTTGCAATATACAGACATATTTTTTTTCTTTTTTTTTTATATGTTTATTGTCTTTTCTAGCAAATGCTAATTTGATGTATATATATTTGTAATTTTTCTTAATGATTGATAAAGTTGGTTATAAATAAATCATTTTTAATCTATCCTTATGACCGGTTTGTTTATTATCTTTATTATTTGAAATTATTATGGTCCCGTATATTTAAAATTTAGGTTATGTCCTATTTCATTTTTTAATATAACCTTATCTCCTATCGATAATTCCATGTTATTTGTTTTTGAATCATATATTTCTTTATTCGTTTTCTTATGCTCTTCAAGCATAGTCCTAGCTCTTTTATATGCTACCTCTAATCTAAATTTACTTTCTTTAGCATATTCATCTATTATATAAATTGGTTCTATGCTATCTATACTATTGAATTATTTTGGTATGTTGCTTGATTAGCCAATTACTAGCCCATAAGGACAATAAGTATGTGCCATAGAGGGGGTCATGTTGAAACAGTAAACTAAATATTGAAGCCATACGTCCCAATCAGTTTTATCAACTGATATGTATGATCGTATGTATTCATTAAAAATTCTATGACTTCTTTCGACTGTTCAAAATGTTTGGTGGTGGTTTGCAGTAGATGTTATATTTTTAAATTTGAGATATCTGCACAAGTCATTTATGATTGACTTTTTATATTCTCTTCCCATGTCCGTAATGAACGTCTTCATTGGACCGTACTTGAAAATAAAAGATTCAAATATTGCTGTTGCTACTGTTGCCGCGCTTTTATTTGTCACTGGTATAGCAACTAAATATTTAGTCAAGTCGCATATGAGCGTGACTGCATATTCATTGCCTTTTTCTGACTTTGGTAGTGGACCAATTGTATCTACTATCACTCTGTCGAAAGCCTTTATCGGGGTTTCAGTAATTGTTAAAGGGGTCTTATTATGTTTTGTAGTTTTTGGTTTTTGGCATTTTTGACATTTCTGGATGTACTCTGTTATATCACGAGTCGTACCTTTCCAGTAATAATGACTTTTGACCTTTGCCAAGGTTTTTGTAATGCCTTTATGACCTTCTTGCACTGGATCGTCATGTAGTGTAGACAATATAGCTTCTTTCTCTTTAACATTTGTTATTGTTGTCACCGGGTTGAGTAGCGCTACTCTCAATGTGTTCAATATTTTATTGAGAGTAGTTTTGATATTATCTATTGAAACTTTTTCAAAGATATTTTCCCACGGTGCCATTTTCAGTTGAATGATTTTTAATATACCGGCTTCTTGTTCGAGCCTTGGAAATAGTTGTCCTAAGTCAATATTTCCATTATTAGTATATAAATCGCTAACATCAATTCTTGCTATAATTTTCTTACCATGTTTAAAGAAACATAGCATATCTTTTATATGCAACTACTTTACGAACTTCGTCATTATTAATGACTTCATATACGTTGGGCTGAGAAGCTTTTTCGGTAGATTGCCTTGGCATTTCTACTTGTAGAAGTGACTTTCAGGACTCTATTTTGTATGTCTTTTAGTTCAGATATCGTTATCCAAGACAATGCATCGGCTACGAAATTATCTTTGCCTCTTAGGTACTCTACTGTAAAGTTATACTCCTCTAATTCAAGTCTCATCCGCGTTAATTTAGAGCTAGGATTTGTCATTGAAAACAAAAATGTTAGTGGTCCATGGTCGGTTTTTATAGTGAAATGGGTTCCGTGTATATAAGGTCTAAAATAGGTGATTGCCCAATGAGTAGCTGTTAACTCTTGTTCCGTCGTACTCTTGATACTTTCTCCTTTGGTTAATTGTTTCGATGCGTAAGCTACCGGAAGTGGAATTCCATTGTGGGTTTGTGTTAACACTGCACCAAAAGCTGAATATGAATATTGTAACAGGGTTGGTTTTATTAGTTGAGCTTTAAGATATTCAAATGCATTTTGACATTCATCAGTCTATTCAAATGGGACATTCTTTTTATTTAATTTTGTTATATGCCTAGAATAATTGTCAAAATTTTTGATGAATCGTCTGTAGTAATTACAAAATGTAATAAAACGTCTAGCGCTATCCGAGTCATGAGGGACTGGATAATTTAATATGACATCAAATTTTTGTCATCTGTATGAAAAATTAACATTTTTCAGGATTCAGCTTCAAGTTGTATTTCTTACATATGTCGAAAACACTAATTAAATTACTAAGCATGTGTTTTTCAGAACATCCGATTACTATCAAATCATCCATATAAAGGAAATCTTGTGAGGGTTCAAGTCCAGAGAATGCAATAGTCATCATTCTTTGTAATGAATTTGGCGCTATTTTCAAACCAAATGGTCGCGTGAAGCGATAAGAGCCATGCTCAATCTGTTGGAATCCTGACATTAGGTCAAGGCAAGAGAAATATTTTGCTCTACCTAGTTTGATCTAAGATATCGTCGATCCTAGGGAGTGTAAATTTATCGGCCAATATTTTTTTATTAATTTGACGATAGTCAATTACTAATCGCCATTTTTTCTTTTCGTTATATATTGATTTTTTTGGTATTAGTAACAATGGGCTGTTGTATTTTAAACCGGAAGGTTCGACTATTTTGTCTTTAATTAATTTGTCGACCTGAGCTTGAATCTCGACTTTTTGACTATGAGGATTTCTATAATTTTTTATATACACAGTTTCATCATCTTTAAATCTTAGTTTCGGTTTATAAAAATTATTTGTTGTAATTGGTTCGGTTTCAACTCCGAACGTCTGTGTATTGACAACAAAGTTCTTTTAATTGTTTATTAAAAGGTTTTGGAAAATTGTTGTTAACTTCGACATAACATTTTTGGTTCTACATTTTGCTAACGGTTCATAATTTAACTAGTTTATATTAATCATTTGATCGGTACTAGTTGTATTTAGTAAACGGACAAATGCATTTGCAGTCGTTACGACTGTGTTTGCTGCATATATACCGGGTTGAATTTCCTGGTTCGGAATTAAAATGCTTTCTTCATTTGAAGTTAACTCAATTTTTCGGACAACTTCGGATCTTGTAACACGATTGTATTGTTACCAGAGCTGTAATTTATGGGAACATATATAGGATAGTTTAGATTGTCTGGTCTTATTATGAGTAGGTCTTTTGAAGGTGTGAGATCTAGTTGACAATTATATTTTTTAATAAAATCTATTCCTAAAATTCCATCACACGGTATAGAAAAATGATTCGACAATATGGAAGTTGTGTGGCATTTTATATTTATTTGTTTGTATTTCTAAGGATGTCCGTCCTTTAGATTGAATTAATCCTTGATTGATTCCCTGAATATTTATTTTGTTGCCTATGTTTATATCATTAAAAGTGTCGGAATTGTCTTTTAACAGAGCACCAGTATCTATTAAAAATATTAATTTTTTGCCTATAGCTACATTTGTGAATGTTACGAATATATTTACACTAAGATTAATCGAATGAACCTTTTAACTATCTATTGCTGTGTACCTAAGGGCTGTTGGGAGTTTCCCGAAGTATTTTGGGCTGCTCTCACATTATTGTTATTGTTGTGGCCTCCGTTTGAGTTACCACGGCCTCTAGAGTTTCCTCTAAATTGGCCTCTCTGTCTATTGTTGACATTATTATTATTATTATTATAATATCTTTTGCCATTATTTTTGGTAATTTCCGCGGTTGTTTCCGCGGTTATTGCCTCGGTTGGGTCTATTTCTCTGATGCTGCGCAGCATATAGGACTGTGTTTGGATTTCCTGTTGTGTCTATGCAGCTATCGATAAAGACAGTTGTAACCTCACTCATGTTATTGAAATTTCGAAATTTCATTACAGACCTAACTTCGTCGATTGTGCTGTTTGTTATAATGGATTTTACAGCAACTTGTAGGCTAAGTTCTTCAGCGTATTCTTGTGATACACCGTTAACCATATGTGCTGCTTGCAAAGCCTTTGTCAACTGTTTAACTTCTTGAATATATTGACTTGCTGTCTTTTGCTTTTGCTGCAGATTAAACAATTTAGTAGATAATGCTTTAGCTGATTCGCCTTTTATGCCGGTTTTAAGTTTGTCTATTATAGCCATAATTGTTTGTTCTGTATTAATTAGATTTCGAACATGGCCTTTGAGTCTAGTTTTTATTAGGCTTACTGCTGTAGTTTCATGTATTCTTTTTAGTGAATCCACTAAACTAAGAGCATCAATGAAACTTTGTAGATTCTCAGACTTTTCACTAAACTCAGGTATGAGTGAAGAGGCTAGTTTAAGGAATTCTACTTGTGTCATGGCCATATTTACATTTTTGTCTTCAATTATAAACTCTTGTTCAGACTCAGATAGCTCGGGTAATGTGATTACCGCTGGTATCGTAAGATCGTGTAAATCTTCTTCTTTTATATATTGGTCTGAACCGCTTGCGATTTCACAGTCGCTTAATGTCTTTATTATTTTGAATGTTTTCAGGAAATAAAAATAAAATCTTACTTTGTAGACAGATTTATATTTTATAACCAATAAAATTTGCAAAAACATATATAAATTTAATAAGCAAATAGTCATATATTTTAGTTAGTTTGTTTTCTCAATAAAAATTTCAAGCAATCTTTGTTGCTAGTTACTAGTAATTTTATTTTAAATTTTATCCAGGTCGTTTGCCTGGCTTTGATATAGCTTCTTAATGCATTTATTATGGTACTTATACAATTTGTATAATAGATGTACTAGTATTATAATAAAAATTATAGCAATAAGTATTGTTATTAGTTTTAAATCGGTATTATCGACTTTGACTTTGTTTATTACATTAGCTGTCGAGTCTACAGTTTTTATGTCAACAATGCCCATTTTGACAAAATTTTCAAAATTTTCTACCATTTTGATTGTTTGTTTAAATTGTTGTTTAAGCTGTTTGGAATTGGAAAAACAAAATAGTTTACATGTTTTCCTGCCAAATATTTGCGTGGCTTTACGGGCCGCACTATAATCGGGCAGAAATGTTTCCGATCGATTTTACAAGATTTATATTAAACTTTAGAACTATGCATCGCAGCGCATAAAAAAATTCTGTTGTTTGGTGGGCGCTCTCAGTAGCGTTGTCGGCCAAAACTCCAGGTCTAGCTTGATGCGCTAGACGGGGCCGGTGCTGGCTGCACAGGCTGCTATTTCTCCGACGTCGGTTTCTCTGCTGGGGCACCGGTGCTGGATGCGCACATGGGTCCTCCGCAGTCGTTGGGACATCTCTTTCTTAGATTAGGCAGCTTCTTTGGGGTAGGCGGTCGATTAGTATTTTGTTGATATGTGGTATTTATATCTCTTGAGTGAGTAGGTGTGCAACTTTTGAGCCGTCGACCATGCGGGTGCTAGAGTTTTAGTATGCTGCCATTCCAAATGCGGTATGCAAAAATACAGCGTGTCAATTATTTAAATTTTTTGGTAATTTATTGATCAATCATAGACTATCATCTTTATCAATCATTAATTTATTCTCAAACTTTTTTATTTATTTTGAAGTTTATATATTTTGAAAAATAAGCTACTTAACGTCAGTATTACAATTACAATTACTTCGTCTGACTTACTTACTTTGTTATCATTTATCGACATACATATATGTTCCTACCTATAATTTACGTATAGCTTTGCAGGCTATACTGCTAATCAGCCAGAAATGGTTCTGCTCAATTTTACAATTTTTGTTTTACTTAATTAAAATTTACAAATTTTGTTTTAAATTTTCATATTGTAATTAATTAGGTGTAATTTTATGCAGTTGGGGTCTTTATTGACCCTCAATGATGCATCAGCTAGGCGTCCCGGATGTGGCACGCTGATGCTCCTTCGTTGGCACAAGCTGCGGCATGCCTCGCGCACTTTTCTTAGTTTCCGGTGCTCTCCGGTGGTGCGCAATGTTTGCACGTATATTCACAGAACGGTGAATATGCTGGTCCCTTGCAGTCCTTCGGGCATTATTCCTCAGAGTTGGAAGCTTCTTTGGGGAAAGAGATATGGCTTTTATTTGTTCTTTTATGATTTTAATATGAGTTGCGTGAGATGCGGTGTTGGGAAGTCAAGTTCTGCTTGTAGTTTTTGAGCCGTTGACCACGCTGGTGGCGGTGTACTTGAGAATAATAGCCACTTTAAGTGTGATATTCTCTTATTTACTTTTGACTTAACTCCTCCAAGTTTACCCATATCTCACGCACTCTACTTACCCAGTAATTATTTCCATTTAAACCCATGTCACGGTCGCCATGTATTAGGTTGAAGGTTCTATCGTTGCTCAGCCAGCCAAGTAGGTTTAAGAAACAACACGTCTGTTTCAATTGAAGTAGTTTGGATTCTGCGAAAAGTGTGAAACATGTCTCAAATGATTTTTCATATAGATCTTTGGAAATGAATTAGAGCGCGAAACGTCACCCACCAAATCTTTGACCTTCATTTCCACCAAGAAGGTACGGATTTTCCAAAAAATGCGAAACACCCCTCAAATGATTTTGAACAAAGATCTTTGAAAATGAGTTTGAGGCTGATGAGATGATAATCAAAAAAGTTACTTACAAACGTTTTTCGCGATTTTTCCACACTTGCGGGTGGACTTTGCCGAAACCTCGTCTAAACGTGCACTTTCATCAAATAAGGTAACTACAGTGAAGATTTTAGCTTCATAACTCAAACGGTATGGGCGTTGCGTTGATCACCAATCAGTCAGTCAGTCAGTTAGTCAGGGCAAACAGTTTAATATATAGAGATTCATATATATACTTCGGGACGTACAAATCTTGGTGCTGTATGTGGTGTATTAGGTTGAAGATTCCATCGTTGCTCAGCCAGCCAAGTAGGTCTAAGAAACAACACGTCTGATTCAATTGTTGGAATTTATTCAATTAATTCTTGTTTTCCTCTCTTAACGTTAACTTTGCTAAAGCCGGTAACGCCAACAGCGGAGCGACTGCATTATGTATATCTTCTATATTAATGTTAACAGCGCTAAGAGAGAGAGAGAGTATGTTATGAGCTCTAAGGCATGCAAGTTATCACCCAGCCCGCAAGGCAATTCTTATTGCAATCATAAACAACATTTCACTATAAGTCGCTATCCCAATTACTTAACCCTTTCAGACTTATTAGACCCGTTTCAATCACTACGTCCACTTAACGCGCAGCTGCGGCTCTGCTAACATAAATATCCAGATTCCTGGCTCTAACATAAACATAACAGCGCAACCACTTAACATAAAGATTCATATTCTCATGCGCAATTCATAACGTAAACTAAAGACCCAGTCTCTAGGGCGCAATTGCTAACGTAAACATGATTCAAAGCGTCTAGCTTACGCAAGCCGCCCCCGCGAGCTTTTAAACTTTAAGGAAAGAAGCTTTAGCATAAACACAGCTGATTCGCAGCATAAGATCACCGCGAGCTTTTAAGCTTTAAGAAAATAAGCTTTATCATAACCATAGCTGACTTGCAGCATAAGTTCACAATTGTACTTTAGTTCTAATCTTGGATTCAAATAAATCGGAAGCCTTCAGCCTCCCACATAAAAAATATTTTTTTCCAATTAGTAGCCACTAATCGGTTAATTGGCGCCCAACGTGGGGCTCGCGATTATAAACACAAAAAAAGGATAATTAAAAGAAACAAAATCCTTAGTGATTCGCGAGTGAGCAAAAGTGCTGATTTACCATTCCAAGATTGTCTCAAAAGAGCATTAAAAATTTTCTAAAAACGAAAATATCGAGTGCCTCTAAAAGAAACATTAAAAATTTCCGACGAACGGAAATACCCTGTTTCTGAAAACTTGAAGAGTAGTGAAAATACCCTGAGCTGGAAGTATTGATTGTCCACAAGACTTAAAAGTGAAACCAAATTTTCCCATTCAATTTAAATGAAAAACATTCCAAAAAATTAATCGATCAAAGAAGCGAAACAAATATTTTCGCCAACAAAATTTTTTTTTCACCAATCAAAAACTTTTAACAAAATAAAAAATATCACGTCAACCTGAGACCCCCATAAAAGAAGACCCTAAAACCCAGAAGGAAGGAAGGAAGGAAGGAAGACTTGAACGATATATGTATAATCACCCATAAAGAAAGACCTTTTACGTGAGCCATCATCATTTACATTAAAAAGAAATTTTTTTACTTAAGTAATGAGAGTTTAAATTTGTGTAAGCATTTGTTAGAATAATAAGTGTTATAAACTGGATAACCATATAGAAAGTTTAATTGAAGATTTTCAAAAGTTAAAAATGGCTAATAATAATAACTTGACAGCTGATTTGGTAGCTCAGTTGATTGCAACTCAGACCAGAGCGCTTCAAGAACAAATTGCAGAATTGAAGTTACAGATCACTCTCTCATCTAATAATGAACAAGAATATAAGATTACTGAAATAAATGACCTAATTCGTTGCGATGAATCTTTTGATGTTATCAAGTCCATACCAGAATTCTCCGGCAGCTATAATGCATATGTTAGTTGGCGCGAAGCCGCTTGCTGTGCCATGCGAATGTATAAAGAAGGAAGTAGAAAGTACGTAGGTGCTTTAACAATACTAAGAAATAAAATAACAGGAAAAGCTAATGACACCTTGACCAATCATGGCACCGTTCTTAATTTTGAAGCTATACTTGCAAGGTTGGATTTCGCCTACAGTGATAGACGACCAATCTATATAATAGAACAGGAGTTAAGTATTTTACGACAGGGTAATTTATCCGTTCTCGAATACTACAATTTAGTTAATAAAAAACTAACCCTTTTGATAAACAAAACTATTATGACGTATGGTGACAAAGCCCACATCATTACAGAAATGAATAAGAAAAATAGAGACAACGCTTTAAGAATTTTCATCACAGGTCTTAACGGTTCTTTATCAGAAGTTTTATTCTCCCTTAAACCTGAAAATTTGCCTAATGCTTTGGCAAAAGCCCAGGAACTGGAAGCGAATTACCAAAGGGCTAACTTCGCTTACCACCATTTCACAAATACCCATCAGCATAACAATCAGCAAAAGAAAGCTGAATCCCCAAAACAACCTAACAAAAGATATGACAATCACTTAAGGTTTAATCAAGTTCCACAAAATCAAATTTTTGCGCAAAGCAACAAGACTCCTCAACCTACACCGGAGCCCATGGATGTAGATAAATCCATACAGCTTCAGAATACACCTTATCCGTATCCCCAAAATCGAAATTCGGCTCAACCAAAGAAACGGGAATACGCTCCCCCTTCGGTTCAGCAACCTAACAAAATCATGCGTATCAATAACCTCGAAGAAGACCATTTTTTAGAAGAAGAGGGGGAGAACTCCCCTACATTTTCAGAATAGATAAAAAAATAAATACAACTTTAAAAATATTAATTGACACCGGTGCCACCGCTTGTTACATAAAAAGGGGTATATACGATAACGCAGAAGAATTAGTCATAAAAAAAAGAATTAAAACTGTAAATGGCTACAGTATCATTACACATTTTCATAACATAAACATATTTGGCAAACGCCACAGATTTTATGAAATTAATAATCTAGACGCAGATCTATTAGTCGGTTACCAATCTACTGAAAGAAATTAAGGCAGTAATCGATTTGTCAAAGGGAACTTTGTTTTACAATAACAAAAAGGAAAATATTAATTTTACAAAACATGTCCAAGAAACGGTTGGCCATTTAAAAAGTTTAGACGAAGTCTATAACGTTGCTTCGTATTTGAACTACCAAAGTGGGAAATGTAAATCATTTTCTTTATTTAATGTATCCGATACAGAATCATCGTCTTTAAGTGACGCTGATAGTCCACGCATCGAAAAAACTAAAGTTGACGATATTCTTAAGGAAGGAAAGCTAAAGAAATTAAAACCTAAAAAGAGCAGACGTCGAAAGATGTCGGTATCCTCTACAACAAGTTCTTCTTTATGCAAAATAAATCATTCCATTAATGAAATGGATGATTTGAATATCCTTGAGCAACAAGTCGTTCAACTAATAGAAACAAAGCATTCTCAGATTCAAACATGTCTCCCTTTTAGAACAGATATTAGAGGAGAGATAAGAACATTAAACGAAAATGCAATTTACAGTAAACAATATCCTTATCCTCATTCAGCTAACAATTTTGTTAGTCAGGAAATAAACAGGATGTTAAATGAAAATATAATAAGGCCCAGCAGAAGTCCTTATAATGCCCCGGTATGGGTAGTAGGGAAAAAAGGTTTTAATGAAGACGGAACGCCTAAGAATCGATTGGTAATAGATTTTAAGAAACTGAATAACGATACAATCCCCGATAGGTATCCAATGCCTGATCCTTCAGTCATTCTATCCAACCTAGGCAAAGCCAAAATGTTTTCGACAATTGACTTAGAATCGGGATTTCATCAGATTTTAATGAAAGAAGAAGACATCGAAAAAACAGCTTTTTCCATTAACAATGGAAAATATGAATTTCTTCGTTTGCCATTTGGGCTTGCGAACGCGCCAAGCATCTTTCAGAGAGCAATGGACAATATATTACGTGAAAAAATCGGAAAAACTTGTCACATTTATATGGACGACATAATAGTTTTTTCAAATACTCCTGAACAACATTTTGATGATTTACAAGAAATCATTGAAATTCTATTCAAAGCAAACATGAAAATATCCTTGGAAAAATCAAAATTCTTTAGAAAAGAAATAGAATTTTTAGGATACATAGTATCATACAATATCATTAAAACTGATCCGAAAAAAATAGAATCAATCATGAAATACCCTCCTCCTAATAATTTAAGGGAATTACGAGGTTTTCTTGGCTTAACAGGCTACTACAGGAAGTTTGTAAAAAACTACGCGACTATAGCAAAACCACTCACTAAATTGTTACAGGGACATAACGGTATGGTTTCAAAACATATGTCCAAAAAAACAGAAATATCTCTAGACGAAGAAGCAATCTCTGCGTTTGAAAACTTAAAGTCACACTTGATTGCAAACATCGAACTAACTCAGCCAGACTATACAAAAAAGTTCGTCCTCACCACAGACGCTTCCGACATCGCCATAGGCGCCGTCCTTTCACAGGAAAACAAACCAATCACCTTTGTTTCAAAAACCTTAAACAAAACAGAAAGAAATTACGCCACAAATGAAAGGGAACTATACGCCATTGTATGGGCATTAAAAAACCTTAGGAACTACTTGTATGGTGTTACAAATTTAGAAATCCAAACAGACCATCAACCACTTTCTTTTGCAGTTTCTGCACGAAACCCTAACTCAAAAATGAAAAGATGGCATGCTTTCATAGAAGAATTTTCCCCTAAAATATTTTACAAACCAGGATCTACCAATGTCGTCGCTGACGCGTTATCAAGGGTAATGATCAATCATATTTCCAATGAAAGTAATCTCGTGTCCGAAAAAGAAACGTCGTCCGATAATGAAACTATCCATTCAGCCGACAGTAGTTATAAAAACGTAATTGAAGAAACACACAAACCATTGAACCAATTTAAACAACAATTACTTGTTTCAAAAAACAACATAACAATTCATGAAAAATATGAAGTTTTCAACAAAACAAGACATATTATAGAATACGACACAGTACACAATTTAATAATCATACTTAAAGAATTTCTTCAACCAAACCTGACTACAAGAATTCATTGCAGTCTCGAAGATTTATACGAAATCCAAAACTTATTAAAAAACACTTTTAACAACAAATTTTTATTTACTAAAAAGTTTGTCCTAGACATCGAAAACAAAAATGACCAAGAAATTATAATAGAAGAAACACATGCTCGTGCTCATAGAGGTTTGGATGAAAATCTTAAGCAAATTCTCAAATACTATTATTGGCCAACACTATATAAAACCCTTAAACAACACATACGCTACTGCGAAATTTGTAATAAAAATAAATATAACAGAAACCCTAAGCAAATTCCTATTTCTAAAGCCCCTATTCCGAGAGAGAAGGTGAACAATTACATATTGACATTTTTTATGCCCAAAAATTAACATTCTTGACATGCTTAGACGCATATTCTAAATTTTTAGTGATTAAGGAAATCAATGACAAATCAGATATGGCAAACAAAGTGTTGGAACTTATCCAAACTTTTCCTTTCGCTAAATCCATAATGATGGACAACGAGCCTACGTTTTCCTCGACACAATTCAAATCGTCAATGTCTCGTTCAGGCATAGCGATTTATCATGCAGACCCCAGACACAGTTTAAGCAACGGTCAGGTAGAAAGAGTTCATTCAACAATTATCGAAATTTCTCGTTGTATTCAAGAAGAATACAATATAATGGATCATTCCGAAGTCGTATACCGAGCAGTTAAAGAGTATAACAACACAATTCAATCGACAACTCAACAAAAACCATGCGACATATTATTTAACAAAATAGAACACCCAAAATTGTCAGAAAAATTAAAATCAAGCCAAAATGTTAGAGTACCATAACAAAAAGAGGTCACCAAAAAATTACCAAGTAGGTGAAATAATTTATGAAAAAAACATGGCGAACGAAACAAACTACAACCTAGATTTAAAAAACAGGTAGTTAAAGAAGACTTAGGAAATAAAGTCAAAATAAACAATAGGGATCGTATCATTCACAAAGACAATATCAAATTCTAACCTATTTTATTTTTTTTAATGTATTTTTAGAATGCACATTTTATGTATCTTATTTGTTTTACTGCCGTTTTGCGGTGCAGACATTATTAACTATTCAAATGATGACTATGTCCTACTTGAGGATACAGATAATCTTCTTTTATACGAAACATACGGAGAAGTTTTTCACGTTACTAATCTAAGTTTTTATAACGATATTTTTGAAAAGGAATTAAATTTTTTAAAAACAAAAACAATACAATTGATTGGGAAGTAACCTTGGAATTGAATTTAATCAAAACACTCCTTTCTGAACTTACACCTCACAAAATTGCCAAACGTAGTATCAATGAACTAGGTACAATTTTTAAATGGATCACAGGAACACCAGACCATGATGACATGATAACTATTCAAACTAAAATCAATGAACTTGTTCAAAACAATAATAAGCAAAATCAAATCAATTCTGCAATTTTCAAAGAAGTCACTAAAATCACAAATCTTTTAAGAGATATTAAATTTAATCAGGAATTATTTATGAAAAAATATCGACTTAAGTTGTTATCACTTGACCTACAAAATCTGCTGGATACTATCACACTTTCCAAAGCCAGAATATTGAATCCAAAAATCTTAAATAAACAAGACATGATAAATATATTTAATCACGAAACACTCAATATCACTCTAATCGATCTTTTAGACATTTCGTTTTTTTCGATCATTTCATACCAAGGTTTAATCATAGTTTTTATAAAATACCCTACAATTAATTACAATTGTAAGTTATATCACGCTAAAGCCATATCCCAAACAGATGGAAAATTTTTCGTTAACGACAAAATTGCTAAATGTAATAACACGTTTTACCTCATTGATCATTTTAAAAGAGAAATTTATAATAGTTTTGCCCACATTAATTTTGAACCAAACTGTTTTGTAAATCTCCTTAATAAAAAATTTACAAGTTGTATAAAATTATCCGAAAAAAATAAACCAATAGAATTTATAACAGACGGCGCTATTTTAGTATCAGGCACAAACTGTATTAACGAAACCTGGCTTACAGGCATTTACCTTGTTACATTTAATACCATAGTAACCATAAACAATGTTACCTACACCAATGTAAAAGAAAAAATTCTTAATTATGTAAAACACAATAAATTCACAAACTACTTAGTTAGTGAATATCAAGTTACTAATAATACTGAACTTCAATTAGAAAATACAAATATACTATCAAAAATTGTTATAAAATTAGAAAATAATCATTCAAAAATAACCTTTTTATTATTTATACTAATTTTTATTTTTACTATGGTAAAGCTTCTTAAACGCTGCCCTTTAATAAATTTAAATCCCCTCAAAATACTGGAATTGAAATCGTCAAGTAATCAAAAATACCATAACACTCAATCTACAGAAACAGAGCTTGACATATTAAACCAATTAAACGAACAAATTGAATCTTTAAAAAGAAATCTTTAAGAATCGGGGACGATTCTTTTTAAGAAAGGGAGGAGTTATCACCCAGCCCGCAAGGCAATTCTTATTGCATTAATCTTTATAATCTTAACCCTTTCAGACTTATTAGACCCGTTTTAATCACTACGTCCACTTAACGCGCAGCTGCGGCTCTGCTAACATAAATATCCAGATTCCTGGCTCTAACATAAACATAACAGCGCAACCACTAACATAAAGATTCATATTCTTATGCGCAATTCATAACGTAAACTAAAGACCCAGTCTCTAGGGCGCAATTGCTAACGTAAACATGATTCAAAGCGTCTAGCTTACGCAAGCCGCCCCCGCGAGCTTTTAAACTTTAAGGAAAGAAGCTTTAGCATAAACACAGCTGATTCGCAGCATAAGATCACCGCGAGCTTTTAAGCTTTAAGAAAATAAGCTTTATCATAACCATAGCTGACTTGCAGCATAAGTTCACAATTGTACTTTAGTTCTAATCTTGGATTCAAATAAATCGGAAGCCTTCAGCCTCCCACATAAAAAATATTTTTTTCCAATTAGTAGCCACTAATCGGTTAATTTGCACATAGTTAGGCGTGGGATCGATGACTCTGCATTTATGATTCATGGAGAATAAGTGGGTGATCATATTTCACTTGGATTTTGGGATTTATGTAAATACTGCAACAAAGTGCTACAGTGTGTTTGTATGTTTTGAGTTGTAATATATTGTACTGTACTTGAGTACAGTGAGCATTCGATATGTGCGCATACCACATCTCCCTCCTTTTGAAAAATATCGTAACCAAGTGCAGTTATTTTTACTTAAAATTATACATTATGTTAATAAGTTGTATGTATTTTTGCAATATACAGACATATTTTTTTTCTTTTTTTTTATATATGTTTATTGTCTATGCTAACAAATGCTAATTTGATATAAATATATATTTGTAATTTTTCTTAATGATTGATAAAGTTGGTAATAAATAATACATTTTTAATCTATCCTTACGTACGGTTTGTTTATTATTTGGTAAGTTGCTTGTTTTACGAATTACTAGCCCATATGGACAATAAGTATGTGCCATAGAGGGAACAATAAACGAAATATTGAAGCCATACGTCCCAATCAGTTTTATCAACTGATATGTATGATCGTATGTATTCATTAAAAGTTCTACGATTTCTTTCGACTGTTCCAACTGTCTGGTGGTAGTGTGCGGTAGATATTATATTTTTAATTTTTATATATTTGCACAAGTCATTTATTATTGAATTTTTATATTCTGTTCCCATGTCCGTAATGAACGTCTTCATTGGACCGTACTTCAGAATAAAAGTTTCAAAAATAGCTTAAGCGAGAGTATTTGCGCTTTTGTTTGCAACCGGTATGGCAACTAAATATTTTGTTAAGTCACATATGACAGTGACTGCATATTCGTTGCCATTTTCCGATCTTGTTAGTGGACCAATGGTGTCTACTATCACTCTGTTGAAAGCATATATTGAGGTATCAGTTAGTGCTAGGGGAGTTTTAATGTGCGTAGTTGTTTTTGCCTTTTAGCATTTTCCGTATTTCGTATGTATTCGTGTTTTCGTATGTGTTCTCTTATTTGCTTAGACATAGCTTTCCGAAAATAATGTCTTTTGACCTTGGACAAGGTTTTTGTAATGCCTGTGTGTCCTCCTTGTATAGGGTCGTAATGGAATGTACACAAAAGAGCTTATTTTTCTTTTTAAATTTTCATTAGGGTCACCGTGTTGAGTAGCGCTACTCTTAATGATTTTAAAATTTTATTGCCCATTTTCTTGAAATTATCAATTGAAACGTAAAAAGATATTTTTCCACGATACCACTTTGAGTTGGCTGATTTCGTATATACCGACTTTGAAGCTTTTTCTAGGGATTGCTTCGGCAATTCCAACCTTTCATCTCCTGCGCAGGATTTTTGTCTACTTTGATATCTTGTAGTGACTTTCTTAATATTTCCTGTAATTTCTTTTAATTCTTTGATGGTTATTGTTGATAACGCATCATCATAATTATCTTTACCCTTTAGATACTCTACTGTGTAATGATATTAATCATTGAGAATAGGTAAGTGAGTGGTCTGTGATCTGTTTTGACGATGAAATGATTACCGTAAATATAGGGTCTATAATGTGTTATTGCCCATTGAATGGCTGCTAATTCTCGTTCAGCTGTGCTCTTGTTACTTTAACATTTTGTAAATGATCTAGATGCGTATGCAACCGGAAGTTGGTGGCCATTGTGGTTTTGAGTTAGAACAGCAGCAACCGCTTGCTTACTCGCATCTGTTGTTATGGAAAATTCATTGCTGAAGTCTGGATATTATAACAGAGGTGGTTCTATAAGCTTTTAAGTGTAAAGTGCATTTTTGCATTCATAGGTCCATTAGAATGGAATTTTTTTCTTACATAATCAAGTGAAGTGAATAGTCTGCAAAATTTTTATTAAATCGTCTGTAGTAATTACAGATTGCAATGAAACGTCTAGCGCTATCTGCATCATGGGGAACTGAGTAATTTTGAATGACATCGTATTTTTTGTCATCTGGCAAGATTCCTTTATCTGTGCATTTGTGTCCCAAAAATGTGACTTCATGCATTAAAAAATGATTATTTTTCAGGATGTAGTTTCAGGTTATATTTCCTACATTTGTCAAAAATATCAGTTAGGTTTTTAAACATATGCATTTCGGAACAATCAATGACTATTATCATCCATATAAAGGAATGCTTGAGACGGTTCTAGTCCAGAAAATGAAGAATTAGGCGCTATGTTTAAACCAAATGGTATTCGCGTGAAGCGATATGAGCCATTGCTCGTTGAAAAGGACGTTATATCTCTTGAACTTTTTTAATTTGATGAAAACCCAACATTAAGTCGAGGCATGAAAAAATTTTTTTCTCTTCCTAGTTGATCTAAAATATCATCAATTCTAGGGAGTGGAAACTTATCAGATAACAGCTTTTTATTAATCTGACGATAGTCAATTACTAATCGTCATTGGAAGATATTTTTTTCGGAACTAGCAAAAGCGGGCTATTATATCCTGATACAGGGGGTTCGACTATTTTGTCGTCAATTAAATTTTGTGCTTGGGCTTGAATTTCATGTATTTGGCTATGAGGATTTCTATAATTTTTTATGTAAGCTGGCTTATCATCCTTCAATCTCAACTTTTGTTTGTAAAAATTATTTGTTGATATATATTCGGTTTTAAGTCCGAATATGTCTGTATATTTATTGCATAACTTTGATAGCTGTGATTTGAATTATGGTGGAAAATTTTTAGATAATTGAGATATGACAGTTTGTTTTCTGGTTTTCGTGTTTGTTTGAACCACATTGTATTTCGAAAGTGACTCATATTCTAAGTCATTTATATCAACTAATTGATCAGTATTGGTTGTATTTAGAAGTCGGGCAAATGTGTTTTGAGAAGTTGCAATAGTATTTGCAACGTAAATACCAGCTTAAATATCCTGGTTTGGAAATAGTACACTTGCTTCACTTGAGGCTATAGTGATTTTGTGGACAACTTGTGATCTTCCTGTAATAATATTGAGTTATTACCAGAACTGTATGATATCGGAATGTAAATCGGATAATTTAAGTTATTAGGTCTAATTATAAACCAATCTTCTGCTGGCTTAAAATCTAATTGACAATTAAATTTTTTAATAAAATCAGTCCCTGTTATTCCGTCGCATGGTATTGCGAAATGCAGATCTACTATATGGAAATTGTGGGGAATTATATATTGATCTGTCTGTAACTCAATTGAGGTTAAGCCTTTAGATTTGATAACTTCTTGATATTGATTCTTGAATATTGATTCTTTTGTCATTTTGAATGTCATTGAAAAAATCATAATTTTCTTTTAAAATTGAAGTGTCTGAACCTGTATCAATTAAAAAACGTGTTTTTTTTCCTGTTGCTACATGAATAAATGATAAAAATATGTTAAGATTGAGATTGATGGTGTAAACC